>JASPKZ010000451.1:0-585000 GCA_030220185.1 Diploptera punctata
TTTTGCATTATAAATCCCGGACACAGTCCCTAGATATATTTTTGAAGTTTTGAATTTTCGAAAATTTTGAAATTTTGGGAAAAAACTTAAGGCTATAAACCTTGGAAAACTCATTTTTGAAATTTTGGATTTAGACCGGATTTTTTGCATTATAAATCCCGGACACAGTCCCTAGATAGTATTTTTGCAGTTTTTGAATTTTCGAAAATTTTGACATTTTTTTGGAAAAACATTAAGGCTATAACTTTGGAAAACTCATTTTTGAAATTTTGGATTTAGACCGGATTTTTTGCATTATAAATCCCGGACACAGTCCCTAGATAGTATTTTTGCAGTTTTTGAATTTTCGAAAATTTTGAAATTTTTTTGGAAAAACATTAAGACTATAACCTTGGAAAACTCATTTTTGAAATTTTGGATTTAGACCGGATTTTTTGCATTATAAATCCCGGACACAGTCCCTAGATAGTATTTTTGCAGTTTTTGAATTTTCGAAAATTTTGACAATTTTTTGGAAAAACATTAAGGCTATAACCTTGGAAAACTCATTTTTGAAATTTTGGATTTAGACCGGATTTTTTGCATTATAAATCCCGGACACAGTCCCTAGATAGTATTTTTGCAGTTTTTGAATTTTCGAAAATTTTGAATTTTTTGGGAAAAACATTAAGGCTATAACCTTGGAAAACTCATTTTTGAAATTTTGGATTTAGACCGGATTTTTTGCATTATAAATCCCGGACACAGTCCCAAGATAGTATTTTTGCAGTTTTTGAATTTTCGAAAATTTTGAAATTTTTTGGAAAAACATTAAGGCTATAACCTTGGAAAACTCATTTTTGAAATTTTGGATTTAGACCGGATTTTTTGCATTATAAATCCCGGACACAGTCCCTAGATAGTATTTTTGCAGTTTTTGAATTTTCGAAAATTTTGAAATTTTTTTGGAAAATCATTAAGGCTATAACCTTGGAAAACTCATTTTTGAAATTTTGGATTTAGACCGGATTTTTTGCATTATAAATCCCGGACACAGTCCCTAGATAGTATTTTTGCAGTTTTTGAATTTTCGAAAATTTTGAAATTTTTGGGAAAAACATTAAGGCTATAACCTTGGAAAACTCATTTTTGAAATTTTGGATTTAGACCGGATTTTTTGCATTATAAATCCCGGACACAGTCCCTAGATAGTATTTTTGCAGTTTTTGAATTTTCGAAAATTTTGACATTTTTTTTGGAAAAACATTAAGGCTATAACCTTGGAAAACTCATTTTTGAAATTTTGGATTTAGACCGGATTTTTTGCATTATAAATCCCGGACACAGTCCCTAGATAGTATTTTTGCAGTTTTTGAATTTTCGAAAATTTTGAAATTTTTTGGAAAAACATTAAGGCTATAACCTTGAAAACTCATTTTTGAAATTTTGGATTTAGACCGGATTTTTTGCATTATAAATCCCGGACACAGTCCCTAGATAGTATTTTTGCAGTTTTTGAATTTTCGAAAATTTTGAAATTTTTTGGAAAAACATTAAGTCTATAACCTTGGAAAACTCAATTTTGAAATTTTGGATTTAGACCGGATTTTTTGCATTATAAATCCCGGACACAGTCCCTAGATAGTATTTTTGCAGTTTTTGAATTTTCGAAAATTTTGAAATTTTTTTGGAAAAACATTAAGGCTATAACCTTGGAAAACTCATTTTTGAAATTTTGGATTTAGACCGGATTTTTTGCATTATAAATCCCGGACACAGTCCCTAGATAGTATTTTTGCAGTTTTTGAATTTTCGAAAATTTTGACATTTTTTGGAAAAACATTAAGGCTATAACCTTGGAAAACTCATTTTTGAAATTTTGGATTTAGACCGGATTTTTTGCATTATAAATCCCGGACACAGTCCCTAGATAGTATTTTTGCAGTTTTTGAATTTTCGAAAATTTTGAAATTTTTTGGAAAAACAGTAAGGCTATAACCTTGGAAAACTCATTTTTGAAATTTTGGATTTAGACCGGATTTTTTGCATTATAAAACCCGGACACAGTCCCTAGATAGTATTTTTGCAGTTTTTGAATTTTCGAAAATTTTGACATTTTTGGGAAAAACATTAAGGCTATAACCTTGGAAAACTCACTTTTGAAATTTTGGATTTAGACCGGATTTTTTGCATTATAAATCCCGGACACAGTCCCTAGATAGTATTTTTGCAGTTTTTGAATTTTCGAAAATTTTGACATTTTTTGGAAAAACATTAAGACTATAACCTTGGAAAACTCATTTTTGAAATTTTGGATTTAGACCGGATTTTTTGCATTATAAATCCCGGACACACTCCCTAGATAGTATTTTTGCAGTTTTTGAATTTTCGAAAATTTTGAAATTTTTTTGGAAAAACATTAAGGCTATAACCTTGGAAAACTCATTTTTGAAATTTTGGATTTAGACCGGATTTTTTGCATTATAAATCCCGGACACAGTCCCTAGATAGTATTTTTGCAGTTTTTGAATTTTCGAAAATTTTGAAATTTTTTTGGAAAAACAGTAAGACTATAACCTTGGAAAACTCAATTTTGAAATTTTGGATTTAGACCGGATTTTTTGCATTATAAATCCCGGACACAGTCCCTAGATAGTATTTTTGCAGTTTTTGAATTTTCGAAAATTTTGAATTTTTTTGGAAAAACATTAAGACTATAACCTTGGAAAACTCATTTTTGAAATTTTGGATTTAGACCGGATTTTTTGCATTATAAATCCCGGACACAGTCGCTAGATAGTATTTTTGCAGTTTTTGAATTTTCGAAAATTTTGAATTTTTTTTGGAAAAAAATTAAGACTATAACCTTGGAAAACTCATTTTTGAAATTTTGGATTTAGACCGGATTTTTTGCATTATAAATCCCGGACACACTCCCTAGATAGTATTTTTGCAGTTTTTGAATTTTCGAAAATTTTGAAATTTTTTGGAAAAACATTAAGGCTATAACCTTGGAAATGTCATTTTTGAAATTTTGGATTTAGACCGGATTTTTTGCATTATAAATCCCGGACACAGTCTCTAGATAGTATTTTTGCAGTTTTTGAATTTTCGAAAATTTTGACATTTTTTTGGAGAAACACCAAGAGTATTATACCCTTGGAAAACATAATTTTGTAGTTTTTGGATTTAGACCGGATTTTTTGCATTATAAATCCCGGACATAGTCCCTAGATAGTATTTTTGCAGTTTTTGAAATTTCGAAAATTTTGACATTTTTTGGAAAAACACCAAGATCTATAACCTTGGAAAACTCAATTTTGAAATTTTGGATTTAGACCGGATTTTTTGCATTATAAATCCCGGATACAGTCCCTAGATAGTATTTTTGCAGTTTTTGAATTTTCGAAAATTTTGACATTTGTCGGATAAATCCTAGACTATAGCCTTGGAAAATTCAATTTTGAAATTTTCGATTTAGACTGGATTTTTTGCAATATAAATCCCAGACACAAGCTCTAGATAATATTTTTGCAGTTTTTGAAATGTCGAAAATTTTGACATTTTTTGGCAAAAAATCCTATAGCCTTGGAAAACAACTTTTGAAATTTTCGATTTAGACCGGATGTTTTGCATTATAAATCCCGGACACACACTATAGATAGTATTTTTACAGTTTTTGAAATTTCGAAAATTTTGACTTTTTTTTGGAAAAACACCAAGACTATATCCTTGGAAAACTCAATTTTGAAATTTTGGATTTAGACCGGAAATTTTGCATTACAAACCCCGGACATAGCTTCTAGATAGTATTTTTGCACTTTTTGAAAATTTCCGGAAAAAGCCAAGACTATAGCCTTGGAAAACTCAATTTAGAAATTTTCAATTTAAACTGGATTTTTTGCATTTTAAATCCCAGGCACACCCTCTAGATAGTATTTTTGCAGTTTTTGAAATTTCGAAAATTTTTACAAGACTATTATAGCCTTGGAAAACTCAATTTTGAAATTTTTGGATTTAGACAGGATTTTTTACATTATATTCCCCGGACATAGGTTCTAGATAGTATTTTTGCACTTTTTGAAATTTCGATAATTTTGACATTTTTTGGAAAGCACCAAGATTATAACCTTGAAAAACTCACTTTTGAAATTTTCGATTTAGACTGGATTTTTTGCATTGTAATTCCCGGACACACCTTCTATATAGTATTTTTGCAGTTTTAGAAATTTTGAAAATATCGAAATTTTTTGGAAAAACACCAAGATTATAGGCATGGAAACTCAATTTTAAAATTTTCAATTTAGACCGGATTTTTTGCATTATAAATCCCGACACACCCTCTGGATAGTAATTTTGCAGTTTTTGAAATTTCGAAAATTTTGGCTTTTTTGGAAAAACACCAATACTATAGCCTTGGTAAACTCAGTTTTGAAATTTTGGATATAGACCGGAATTTTTTAATTAGAAATCCCGGACATAGCTTCTAGATAGTATTTTTGCACTTTTTGAAATTTTGACATTTATTGGAAAAACACCAAGATTATAGCCTTGGAAAACTCAATTTTGAAATTTTCGAATTAGACCGGATTTTTTTCATTATGAATCCCGGACACACCCTCTAGATAGCATTTTTGCAGTTTTTGAAATTTAGAAAGTTTTGACATTTTTTTGGAAAAATACCAAGGCTATAGCCTTGGAAAATTCAGTTTTGAAATTTTCGACTTAGACCGGAATTTTTGTATTATAAATCCCGGACATAGCTTTTATATAGTATTTTTGCACTTCTTCAAATTTACTCCGCGCAGTATTCGTAGACTACATGAAGGCTTTCGACAAATTAAACAGACGCATACTAATCTCGAAGGTGGAAACAATGGAAAGAAAATATAAGCTCACAGTGTTGATACATAACATGCTGACAGGCAACTTCATTCAGATCACAGACGACGTAACCACATCGAAAACGATAACATGAACCAACGGGGTAATACAGTGGGGCCCACTGAGTCCCCTACTCTTCAACATCGCCACACTCGATTTCGTACAAATGATTAGACAGGAGACGGAGGAAGTGAAGATCTACATACATGCAGGCGACATGGTCATCGGATCGAACTCCATACAACACCTGCAAAGAGCAACCAACCAACTTGATAAATGGGCAGAGGAAAACAAAATCGAAATAAACTCGGGGAAAACGGTACAGATGACATACCGCAACGGAGGTCAAGAAGCTGCGGAGGACAGAATATACCTAGGAATAGAACCTTTCGTGACAGTTAACAGCTTCAAATATCTAGGACTGACGTTGCAAACCACTGTCAGGTCGTTCAGAATACACATAAAATCCCGTGCAGCAGCTGCCACAAAAGCCATGTTTGACATCAAAGCAATATCCAGACTGTCACTAAAAACGGCCATGGCCTTGTTCAACGCAAAAATATTTCCCATCCCAACCTGTGGAATAGACCTCATTTGGGTGAAGTTGAGTCTAAGTGATCTAATAACTTTGGAAGCAGTCAAATCACGATTCTTGAAAGCCGCCCTTGGTGTCTCAAAACACACAAAGTCGAGGCTAGCATATGAACTCGCCAAAGAACCCTTCCTCACAGAAGAACTGCGTATGAGGCTACCATCCACAGACAGCTCAAATAAACTACTTCAGAAAAGAGAGAACAAGAGACAAAAGATATGGCTGGACTTTTATACAACAGAAGCCATGACAAACAGATCCTGGACCAACATCAATCAAGAACTCCGACACCTGGTAAACTCAATATCAGTGCATGGATACCATCACAAGATATGCAAGACCAAGTGTTTCCACGATCCCGGGAACAACTGTGTGTGTGTGTATATGTGTGAACTGGTCGAGCAACCATGCGACCGTTACCATGTAACCATCTGCAAAAAACGAGGGAAATCCCAGATAGAATTCTGCAAATAACAAGCTATGTGAATCAAAACTAAGTAACATAAATTTTCTTGCACAACTTCTGGGCATTTATTCTATTATTATTAAAAATGTAAACATTTTCCAAATTTCGAAAAAAACAATCTAGAGAGTGTGTCCTGGATTTATAATCCACAAAAATCCGGTCTAAATCCAACATTTCAGAATTGAGTTATCTATGGCTACAGTCTTTGGTTTTTATTTCGAAAAAAAAGTAAAATTTTCGAATATGAAAACAGCAAAAAATAAATCTAGATGGTGTTTCCGGGATATATAATGCAGAATCTAAAATGTCAGAACTGAGTTTCCTAGGATATATTCTTGGTATCTTCCCAAGAAACGTAAAAAAATCGATATTTTGAGAGCAGTAAAAAATCAATCTAGAGGGTGTTTCCGGGATTTATAATGCAAAAAACCTGGCCTAAATAAAGAAATTCAGAATTGAGTTTTCCAAGGCTATAGTCTAGTTTTTTAATATCAAAATTTTTGAAATTTCGAAAACTGCAAAAAATAAATCTAGACGATTTGTCCGGGATTTAAAATGCAAAATATCCGGTTTAAATCCACAATTTGAGAAATGACTTTACAAAGGCTTTAGGTTGGTTTTGTTCAAAAAAATTTAAAATTTTCGAAATTTCGAGGTCTGCATAAAATCAATTAGAGGACTTGTCCGGGATTTATAGCGCCAAACAAAAAACTGGTCTAAAACCAAAATTTTAGAATTCAGTTTTCCAAGGCAATGGTCTAGTTTTTTATTTCCAAAAAATGTACAAAATTTCGAAATTTGCAAAATGGATAAAACCAATCTAGAGGCTGTGTTCGGAATTTATAATACATAAAATCCTATCTAGATTCAAAATTTCAGAATTGAGTTTTCCAAGGCTACTGTCTTTTTTTTTCAAGAAAATAATAAAATTTTCGAATTATGAAAACTGCAAAAATAGATCTAGACGGTGTTTCCGGGATTTATACAGCAAAATCAAAAATATCAGAATTGAGTATCCAAGGCTATATTCTTGATTTTTATTCAAAAAATGAGAAAATTTTCGAAATCCTGAAAACTGTAAAAAAATCACTCTACAGGGAGTTCCCGGAATATAAAATGCACAAAATTCGGTTAAAATCTAAAATTTCAGAATTGAGGTTCCCAAGGCTATAGTCTTTTTTTTTTTCAAAAATCAAAAGTCTTTTTTTTTCGAAAATATAGGAAAATTATCGAAATTTTGAAAACTGCAAAAAAAGATCTAGGTGGTGATTCTGGGATTTGTAATGCAAAAAATCCTATCTAAATCCAAAATATCAGAATTGGGTTTACAAGTCTATATTTTTGGGTTTTTATCCAAAAAATGTCAATATTTTCGTAATTTTCAAAACTGCAAGAAATCAATCTAGAGGGTTTGTCTGGGATTTATCATACTAAAATCCGGTCTAAATCCAAAATTTTAGAATTGAATTTTCGAAGGCTATAATCTTAGTGTTTTTCCAAAAACGTGAAAATTTTCGAAATTTTTAAAATTGCAAAAATCAATCTTGAGGGTATATCCGGGATTTCTAATGCAAAAAAAGAATCATTGTTTATATACAGACTTCAATGTATACCATTCTTTCTGTCCCTAAAGTTTTATTCTCCTTTCTCAATCGTCTCCATCCATCCATTCCATGTCCTCCAGTCATCTTGTTTTCATTTGAGTTCTTAGTAATAATAAAGTTATATTATATGAATGCGAAACCTTGACTCTTACTTTAAGGGAGGAAAGGAGATTACGAGTATTTGAGAATAAAGTTCTTAGGAAAATATTTGGACCAAAGAGAGATGAACAGACAGGTGAATGTATAAGACTACATTACAGTGAACTATATGGTTTTATAGGAAGCCAGATATAATAAGAACAGTAAAGTCTCGAAGACTGTGATGGGCAGGACACGTGGCACGAATGGGGAATGAAAGACATGGAAGGAAGCTTCTTGTAGGAAAAGTAGAGGGAAAACGCCCAGTTGGTAGACCAAGACTGAGGTGGAAGAACATTAACTGTGATTTGAGGGAAGTAGATTATACAGGGGATGATTGGAAAACATTATTTCGAGATAGTGATGTATGGGGAGTCATGTCCGCACGGCCTTGAACCTACGGGTTCGATAGTGCCAGTGATTTAGTTAATAATAATAATAATAATAATAATAATAATAATAATAATGCCAGATACTTTATATACACAATGTACATTATTGTAATTTTTATGTACGATTGAAATAAGATGTATTAATTTAAGAAGTGTCAAAAAGCTTTTTCTGACTTAAAAATGGAAGCTTATTTAATATAGATAGACTTCATCTTCTTAGAATATTTACCATCTTGTTTTAAATTATTTTCCTCAATTCATATTTGCACGTATTGACACATGAAAAGTAAAAATAAATAAATAAATAAAACACCGTCATGCTATTTATTTGTCTCTTTCTATTTATTCTGCCTTCACTACGTTTTATGCTATTTTCTTTTATTTTTTATTTCTAGTTCTCTTCCGTGCAGTGCTACTACACTTTTCACTTGCTCGAAATCGAAAAAGTTTCAGAGCCTCAATTTGTCACGGGCCGATCGGTTTCTACAGCGACACATACTTCTCCAACCTTTCACAAACATGCCTACTGCTTCGACTCTTTCTCTTCGCCTTCCATTCCACAACCTTCCAAGTCATATATCCACGTCTTCCTCCGTCACCTCTCCCAAATCTACCCTACCAAACATAGGTGCAACGTGCCATGAAACGTGTAAACTCTGTTCCTATATGTATTAGACACTCTGCGACACTTAGCTTTCTCTAGTTCCCTTCCATTAAACACATATATTTTTTTTACATCTTGACATGACAATTTATTCACTTACAATACATTATTATTTCACATAATTATTCGCACTTACGTAGGTTTTATAGCAGTATAACCCTCGGAAGGGGACCCTGAAACATCGGACTCCCTGAAGAGAAAACAGTCCAGATGACATTTAGAAAAGGGGGAAAATCAACATCAAAAGACAACATAACACTACTCAATCAACCACTACAAAAAGTGGGAAAATACAAATATTTAGGATTCACTCTACAGACAACAGCAACGTCCTTCGGAATACACATCCAAGAAAGAACATCGGCAGCCATCCGAACATCATACAATATCCCGAATCTGGCCAACTTATCGACAGGTACAGCAATGCAGTTATTCAAAACGACAGTGGTACCAGTTATAACATATGGGATAGAGATAATTTGGTAAAAACTTAAGATCGGAGATCTGATAAGAATAGAAAAAGTCAAAGCAATGTTCATGAAACGGATCCTGAGAATAGGAAAAACAGCGCCATCTCGTTTTGCTTACGAACTCATGAGAGAGACTTACTTCATAGAGGACATAACAACCCAATTCTATCTACAATCCACAGAACCATACCAGAAATTCATAAGCATCAGAAATAGGAAAAAGAAGGAAATAGACATAGATTTCTACACCACAACTGCCATGCTGGACGACAGATGGACCAGAGAGTGCAACCCCCAGAGACACGTCACAACACGACTCGCAGTGCATGGATTTCATACAAGGTGTGTATAAACAAGAAGTTCCACGAGCCGACCGAAGAATGCAGGTGTGTGTTGTGTGGACAAAGATGTAGGAAATACCACATCATAACATGTGCGAAAAGAACAAAAACTATTACAGACTATAGTAAAGACTAAACAACCACTAATGCTCAACCAGAGTTCACATTTCTTATTATTATTACATATAGTTTTTTAGAAAAGTTCATCTTCCATATAGGGGAATGCAGCCTATAACATACCGGATTTCCGTTTTTACTCGATATTGGCGAATTTCGAAGGAATATAGTTCTCATTGGCTTGTTTTCATGAAGCATTTTACAAATCTGGATCCAATATACAGTGTGTAAATAAAAGAATATAGTTGATCCAAGTAATAATACTATCACTCAGATGAGGCGAAAAAAGTTGTGTGTTGACAGAAATGAAAGGGGAATGCAGCCTATAACATACCGGATTTCAGTTTTTACTCGATATTGGTGAATTTCGAAGGAATGCAGTTCTCATTGGCTTCTTTCATGAAACATTTTACAAAGCTGGATCCAATATACAGTGTGTAAATAAAAGAATATAGCTGATTCAAGTAACAATATTATCACTCAGATGAGGCGAAGAAAGTTGTGTGTTGACAGGAATGAAACAGGAGAAAAGATAGTTTTAGTTGTGTGACTGAGCGGATAGTTTTCTTTTGTTTTGTTTCTATGGCAACAATATAACAAAGATGGCAACTCCTCAACAGAAAGCGTTTTGTGATTTGCAGTTTGAGAGGTGTAAATTAGTTGTAACACTTCAACGTGCGTTTCGTAACAGTTTAATCGTGATCCCCCCAATGCCAACAACATCCGTCGATGGCATAATCAGTTCTCAACGATCGGTTCTCTGTGTAAAGGCAAAAGTGTGGAACGACTAAGAATGTCTGAAGAGAACGTTGTTGCTACATTTCAACCGGAAAGTCAGCGTAATCAATAAGCTTTAGAGCCTGTAACAATTACAAACGGTAGGGACGCATTTGTAAGCGTCTTCGAAAGACCTTCCACCCTGTTATTAGCTTTAATGGTCCAGATGACAGGGTTTATATCCAATGGCCTCCTAGATCATCGTATCTCATCCCATGCGATTTTTTCCTTTGGGGTTTTGTAAAGGACAGGGTCTAGGTGCCTCCATTGCCTGTTAACCGCCCGAGTTGAGAGATAGGATTCGAAACGCTGTCGCTGCCATCAATCCAGATCATCATCATCATCATCCTGCCAGGTATTAGTCCTAGAAGAACTGTTACGGCATGAGAAAGCGGTTTTCGTGCCATCTTTTCATAGGTCGACCAAGTGACCGTTTTCCATTTGGACAGTAGTTTATTATTGCCTTGGGGTTCTTGGATCTGGCCATTCTTGAGAAATGTTCCTTCCAGTTTAGCTGATACCTAGAGATGTAGTCCAGTATTGGTGACACATTAAGTTCTTGAAGGATTTTTACATTTTTCTTTCGATCCCATTTTGTGTAGCCAGCTGTTCGGCGCGTAAATTTCACCTCACAAGCTGTTAGTCTGCTTTCATCTCTCGTCCTTATTGTCCACGCTTCACTCCCGTAACATATGACTGGTCGAGAGCCATTATTTGATAAAAACGAGTGTGAATTGATTTTTGCACTAATGAAAGTTTTAAAACTCTATTAATGATTCCCATTGATTTGTTGAATTTCACAATTTTCTCTGATAAATCCAATCCAGATACGCTTATTAATATGTGAGAAGAATTAGCCACACGTTGGATGTGTGTCATGTAACAAACGGGTTAACGTAGAACACCTATGAACTTATAATGTTAACTGGTGATGTTACTCATCATCATCATCAATGGCAGTCATGGATTAGGCCATTGGCCTGTTCCGCTTCAGGAAAGAAATTGATCCCTCCATCTTTTCTTAGGTCTTCTTGGGTCTCTTCGCCCTGTGGGTCTGTAGTTCAATAGCTGCAGAAGTAGTCTATTGTTTGGCATTCTAAGAAGGTGTTCATGCCAATTATTTTGATATTTTTGAATGGTTTCAGTTATTGCTGGTGTGTTGAGAGCTTTGCGGATATCTTCATTACGTATGTGATCATAAAGCGTATAACCCGCTAAAGGTCTTAATAACTTCATTTCTGCAGCTACTATCCTATTTAATTTACCTGTAGTAAGAGTCCATGTTTCAGAACCATAAAGTAGAGTTGGAAGAGCCATTGTTTTATAAAATTTTAGAATTGTATCTGGGCGTACTTTTCGGTAAAGAATGATGTTACTCTTTCATTTAAAATGGGTTTTGTTTTCATCATAGTTACTTAAAGTGTAATTCAACACATTTAAAATCGCTATATACTTTTACCTACACCCGGTACTTAGAAGATACCGAAAATTAACATGACAAAAAGTATACGTGTAAATGATTTGGTCCAAATATCGTCCAAGTAAGATATATTGTAGTATGAAGATTAGCTGAAGCCATATTAACTGTAACACTACCATAATATGGAATGTTGACAATGTAATTAATGTATTATGTATGTGAAAGTTTATTATCATCATCGCGGTAGAATAATACATTTGCATTAATTTTGAATGGCTTAGTTGTTTCCATTTGAATGTACCGAAAGTACATTCTTCATTTGCAACTCTTACGTCATTTCTTCCGAGACATGCTTCAAGATTCTAAAATAGTGCCATCCCATCCATTTTTATGCACTCTCCTTTTTTCCCCCGCTCCTGCGTCGCGGATTATGTGCGGCGCAACTTCCCCTCTTTTCCGGGACTCTAAAACACGAAGCTGGAGAATTTTTCGTCGCCAGGAGTTCAGTCAGAGAAGTCAGCCTTTGTTTTCAAGTCCGGGAAGCCGGGGTATGGAATCCGGGTGTGGACCCTAGCCCTTGGCTAGACTGAGTGATTGTATGTATGTTCGGCTGTTATTATTATCATTTGTTGTATTTATTGATTTGTGAGTATATTGAAATAATGGACGACCGATGTATTTAATTTCCATTATTAATATTGTTAATTTTCTTTAATCTTTACATATTCGTCAAAAGCTGTATATGTCCAGTTTATTTGTATTATTGTTTAAATTACATGACTTTGCCATATACATTACAACCTCTTTTAGTTAAAGATGCTTTCTTGGTATTCAAACCTGGATTAAATAGCTGTCTTGTAATAAGTTCCTATACAATATAAGCTTTCTCAAATTACGTTAGTTCACTTTCCCTTTTCTTATTCTCATGATTATAATATCGTTTGGATTTAAGTATATTTTTCTAAATAACTTAAAAGTATTTAGGTTTTTATGTTAATAAGTATATATGTCACTGAGATAGCACAGTAAAGATGAGTCAAACAGCCTTCTATGGGCCCGGACAAAGGTTTGTAAAATGTGATTGTTATCTCTAATTACATAATCATTCATCCACGGGCACCCATGCATTTTATTTGTATACCCAGTGCATGAACAAAGTGTTCCAAATACCGCCCACTGTGCATAAACACTAGTCCAAGAATACGAGTAATTTGCAGAAGTAAGATAAACATTTAACGGAAGTACTAACTAACTAACTCACTGGCACTATCGATCCGATCCGTAGATTCATGACCGCGCGGGAATAAGCTCTTTATACATCCTTAACCTGAGCTAATGTTTTGCAAACATTCGCTGTGTAATCTACTTCCCTCAAATCAAGATTAATGCTACTGTCCCACTTCATTCTTGGTCTACCAACTGGACGTTTGATACTGGTTTTCCTACAAGAAATGTCCATGCCTCTCTTTCATTCCACATTAGTAACAAAAGTGCTGATCATCGCAGTCTGCGAGATATAACTGTTTTTATTATATCTGGTTTCCTGCAATGATCATGTAGCTCACTAGAATATGAATAAAAAAACACACATACGTAACAAATCATTGTTATACAAGGGATTTCAGAATAAGTATTACAGACGTATATGAATTGTAGAGGGGACTTATTAGATAAAGTTTTGGTAAGGAACCTATGTCCGGAAACGTAAAATTTCGATGTAAAATAAGTTTGAAAATCAAAACACAATGGGCTGATATCGTATGTCTTGTGTTTGAGAATAAATAGTACAGCCTTCTAGGGATTGTACTACAAGTGTGGTTCCACGTGGCGACCCTGTTGTTCTTTGCACGAAGTGTACCTACGACCCATGTTTTCATACACACGCCCCACAAGACATGGCGTTTACTTAATAATTTCTGCTGCCGCCAGAATTCGTGCAAGAAGATCTTCCTCCGACTCGGCAGATGTAGTATAACTCCTCCATCCATAGTAATTCTGCCCGAGGGCAGGTGTTTCAATGCAATCATAGCATTTTCATGCCATGCTTGCAGCTTTACTAGGGAATTGTAGGTGTGGTAGCTTCCCGTTGCTTTCTACACCGGTGAAGGATGGTGATGATGATGATGATGATGATAAGGATAAGGATGATGATGATGGCCATATGATTTCGGGGACCGCTTGAGCCTTAAAGTTTTCCTGATATTTATCTTACAGGTGAGGAAAAACCCCGATAAAAACCTCTCCCAGAAAAACTGCCCCGACCGGGGATCGAACCCGGGCTGCGAGATAAGACAGCACGATATCTCGAGACAACAGCGGTGAATGTATAACTTCTAGAAGTTTGTAATACTTATTCTGAAACACAAGACGCACGATATCAATGCATTGTATTCGATCTTCTAACTTATTTACATCGAAATTATACGTTTTCGGACATGGGTTCATTATCAAAACTTTATCTAACGAGTCCCCTTCATAATCCCTATAAATAAGTCTGTAATATTTATTCTGAAACACTCTGTATATTTTAATTAAATATCTTACAGCACGCATAAGTGTTAGTAAGTGTTAGCTATTTTTATTTTGTATAATTCATGATTAAATTGTATTAGAACCTAGAACTCAGAACGTGAATTTTGTAAATCCTCTTACATATACTACATTTAAAATTGCCTGTTGAAATAAAGTTGAAAACTTCACAGAAATTATTATTTTAATCTCACTCTGTAAAATATGTCATTTTATAGTTATCTCAGACTGAACGTTTATATAAATGTTTTGAAGTGAAAAAGTAGTGCCCTATTATTTGAAGACTAAAAAACTCTAAATGTTATTTTATTTTGTTTCAATTATTACATCATTTACTATGGGATTCGCCTCAACATGGTTCTTTTCTAATTTTTCCACATTCTTGGTTAAAATTATATTACTTCCTTTGTACGCGTAGTTCTCTTTTTTCAACAATTTCACAAGTTAAAAGTTTCAAATTCTTAAACTCCTCTATTACAATTTTGTTAATTTTAATTTCACATTATCATCTACATCCGTTCATGTGTTAGTTTAAAAAGAACTGTTATGATCCGAAGAACGCTGGTATTGCAACCCATCTCTTCCTCGGTCAATATAAGGTTTATCCAGAAGCTAGAAGATGGCAACCTCATCACTGGACTTACTTTTTTTCTTACCAACAACTAGCTGAAGGAAAAACCCATATTATGATCCCAAGTTTCATAGAGTACGATTATAATTATTATTATTGTTATTATTATTATTATTATCATTATCGTTATTAGTATTATTATTATTATCATTATTGTTATTATAGATAGATAGATAGATCATCGGTTGATTAATGTCTTTGACATCGTCCGATTCCTAATAGCCAGTTTTGTCGGTCCATCCAATCTCCTGGTTGTAGATGTTTCTCCTTCATATATAAACATATTCCCTGACTCCAGGAGGTTTTAGGTCTTCCTCTGCTTCGTCTTCCCTCAGGTTTCCATTCCAAAACAGATTTTGGCAGTCGATCCTCTTCCATTCGCTGGACATGTCCATACCATCTTAATTGCTGAGTTTTAATATAATCTAAAATAGTGTCTTTTATCTTCATTTTCTCCCTTATAACTGAGTTCCTAATTTTTTCTCTTCTTGAAATTCTTGCGGCCCTTCGTATAAAATCAATTTCCGTTGCCAAAAGGTACTTATTTGTTTTTGTTGTTAATGTTTTGTTATTATTATTATTATTATTATTATTATTATTATCATCATTATTATTATTGGTATTATTAAACCTGCCGAAGACTGTCCAAGCCAGCTTGGAAAAGGGTGAGCAGGAGGAGTAACACGTAAACGTTGGCTCGTCAAAGGCTAGGGTAAAAGAAAATCTCGAAAACAAATTACCTGGTCCTCCATGTTTGGGGGTTGTAGCGAAGGACTAGTTCCCCGTCTTACATAAAAATCAGGCAAAACAAAAATGCCCAAGGAAATGAAATATTAATGGAGAGTAACAGAATCCCAAGAATGTTGCTGGATTGGAATGCTGAAGGCAGGAGGAGGAGGGGGAAACCCAGGGAACATGAGATGGATGAAATGAGAAGAAACATGATCAGCAGAGAACTCAATAAAGAAGATTATGGGGACCGACTTGTGAAAATATTTAAAAAATGGCAAAAAATGATTTTTTTGTTTATTTGCTTTTTAATAACTCTGATTCTTTAGGATCATTTTCACGTAAACATTTTTATTGTAGGAGCAAAATTGAGTCCGTGACGTAGGAGTTTAAATACCCTTCCACATATGGTCAGCATTACTATCTTAAATATTAATATGCGTTTTATTTTGTTTCCATTTTTTTTACATTTTCCAAAACTTAAAATGCTCCTTACAATGCAATATTTATGCTATCAATGTAATATTCCGAGGTTAGACTCTCCAATACATTTTTTTATTGTAAGCCTATGTTTTCCCTTTACAGAGATTTAGGCGCTCTCCCCCTATAGAGAAGAATTTGAACCATACTAATTTAGTTACACTTGTTTTCGTATAGATGTCATTTTTTGAGTGGTACGTGGTCAGCGTTCCGCCTCATACTGACATCTAGGAAACCAAGGTAGTACTAGGACGGGAAAATTCGGTATATTTTGCTTATAGGCCTTTTCATTCAGGCTTTAGGATTTTTACGAGCCTGAAAATCTTCAGACTCGGGACCCACGGCTTAAAGTCCTTCCCGGAGGGCTTGCTCCTTGGATTTTTCCCTCCTAAAAAATTCATCGACCCCGGCCGGGTTTGAACCCGCGACCCTTGGGACCAGAGGCAAGGAGCATAACCACTAGTCCACCGCGGCCGAGTAATCTCCAATATATGCTAATTGAAATTTGCTATGTAGTTACTAGTCTAAGGCACATGTGTTCCTTTAAATTGTGATAAAAAAATAATGAGAGTAATTTGTTTTTCAAAAAATGAAAAATAAGCAGCATCTTCCCATTATGAATATTTTTTTCCATAGCAAATGTGTTTAGTGGAATCAAAAAGACTCTGAATCTCAAATTGCATTAGAGAATATTTAAAAATGCGTCGTAAGGAGCATTTTTTAGAATATGTTAAAAAAATAGTTATTAAACTCATAATTCTGAAACTGTTCAACTTATAAACACCAAACGTTACAGAAACTCTACTATAAGCACATTATGTACGTGATAAAAATTTCAAAACAATCAGATGAAAACTAAAAAAAAAATGAAATTCCCCTTAAGATGATCGAAATCTATGGCGGAGCAAAATACATTTGGGCTGAAGGATAACTATTGTAATGTACAAAAAATCCTTAATAAAAATTATTATTATTATCATCATCATCATGGTTGTTATTATTATTATCATTAGAGCAATAACAGCAATGATGAATGGAGTCTTATGGAACAGACACATAACCAGGAAAAATAAGTTTAAATATATAATTCAATAGTGAGAAGTACTGTCACATATGGAGCTGAAGTTTGGAAATTCAACAAAAACTTAGGACAAAAACTTATGTCGATGGAAATGGATTTCTTGAGGAGAGCAGCAAGATGTTCAAAATTAGCAAAATAAGAAATACTGTCATAAGAGAAAAAATGAATATTGGTTATTCAATAGTATATTATATACGATATAAGCAATTAAATTGGTATGGGCACGTACGACAAATGCAAGAAGAAAGATTACCCAGGAAAACAATGGAATGGTGTCCACCTGGAAGAAGGAGGAGAGGAAGACCTCGAAACTCGTGGATGCAGGAAATAAGAACTGGAATGAGAGCAAGAGGACTGGAGGACATGTATTGGATGGAGAGAGACGATTGGAGAAGGAAAATAAAACTTTAGGCACAGAAAGATGTGTAAGCATTAAAATTCTGTATATAAATAAACTATCATTATCATCATCATCATCATAATCATAATCACAGTTATATTATTAATAGTAATGTTATTTTATTACATTGTTTAAATTATTTAATGTTATTTAGAGTAATGAGAAGTTATATTTCTATAGTTAACAAGCTAAGCATATGACAGAAGATAATAATGAACATATTCCCTTTTGTGTCGCCATTTTATTGAAGTAATAAGTAATAATGCCAGTCGTCCATGCAAAAGCTGATGTAATCGTGTGATAATTATCGTCTGTGAGATAAAAGATAGTCCCTTCAGTTCAGTAGGTCCATTCAAGGCGTCTCTCGTGAGGGGGTGGGACTTGTTCTATCTGAAATTCCCCGTGGAACCTTCCCCTCACGCTCCAGGAGTCGTGAATTGTGACGTAGAACACGGTCTTAATGACACATTAATAAAGACCTAACGACATTACAGATACGACTTGAGGTCTTTCCATTATTATAAAGCTATCTTTATACATATAATTCTACCGTATGTGTGTTTGTTACTGAACGCCTCATAAACGACTGGACCAATTTTAATGACTATTTAACTCATGCCACAAATGCTAGTCAATGTCCAATTACGTTTCAATGAATTTTGTTTTACAACCAATGACAGTCCTGTTTCACCTCGCTCTTTATCGATTTATCTTTATCAGCTCCTGCTTTTGTGATAAAGAAAGCTCCTACTGTTTAATGTTCTGCACAGGTCAAAGCATTATTTTTCTCCAACAAATACACTGTATATAGCAAATAATGAAAAGATTTATTGTTTTTACTGAGTTGTTTACTAAAGAAATTAATGAATAACCCATAATGTTGATTATGATATATAGTTTGATGTGTTTCATTATTTCTCCACTTGGGAGCACTCTTACAACATTGCGATCTTATTTGGCAATAAATAATATGATCAAGCAGCAGTGAATGAACATAACCTCACATTTTTGTATTGTTTTCAAACATCGCCGTTTACATTAAATATATAAATATTTTAAAATAACTATAGATAAACAATGATTTGTGAGTAAACAGCTTAATTTTATTCGTTAAATATTCCTAACAAATACCACTCTTGATTTCTAAATTATCCATAAATTCACGACTCACGAAGTGAGGAGTGAATTTATGGATAATTTGGAAATCACTCGTGGCATTACTTATGAAAATTTTTGTGTGCATTTGAGTGGTCCGTGGATGGTTCAGATTTACAATTAGACCCTCTAAAATCAAAAGGTGTAGGAGCTAGTCTGAAGTGAAAATTTAAAAATCGCTCTAGCGGTCACAATTATCGATGTTTCACAACGAAACTCCGTATATCCTATTAAAATAAACCGAGGTAGGTATTATCCAAAAATGAATTAAATGCGACAATTAGAAGTGGAGGTTTACTTGAAATCTGAAATTAAAAAATGCGTATATGACTGGACCGATTTTGATTATATTTTTTTACTGTATCTGAGTGTGTCCCTGGATGGTTTATATTTACAATTGAGCCCGGTAGATTGCACTACGATCGGGTTATAGGTTTTTATGTCAGACGTGTAAACATCTACATTATCGACATATTCCGCGCAACAAAAAAATGTGACATCATAATGCATGCTTCTTGAGCCACAACATATGGCAGTAAGATGGTTTCTTACGAACTTATTAATTAGTGAATTTTATGGTAAAAAAGTAACTTATATTTTTATCGTCCGGCCATCACACGAGAATTGAACGTTCGGGCAGTAAAATGTCTGCCGGATCCGCTAGTATATATATGTATCGGCCGCGGTGGACTAGTGGTTATGCTCCTTGCCTCTGGTCCCGAGGGTCGCGGGTTAAAACCCGGCCGCGGTCAATTGATTTTTTTTAGGATGGAAAAATCCAAGGAGCAAGTCCTCCGGGAGGGACTTTAAGCCGTGGGTCCCGAGTCTGAAGATTTTCAGGCTCGTAAAACATCCTGAATGTAAAGGCCTCTAAACAAAATTTACCGACTTTTCCCGTCCTAGTACTACCTTGGTTTCCTAGATGTCAGTATGAGGCGGAACGCTGACCACGGACCACTCAAATGACATCTATACGAAAACAAGTGTAACTAAATTAGTATCGTTCAAATTCTTCCCTGTAGGGGGAGAGCGCCTAAATCTCTGTTAAGGGAAACATGGGCTTACAAGATACAAGAAGATATATATATATATATTCCGAGAATGAAAACAGTAGGAAGTGTCCATCTTAGACATTGGATAAGAGAACATCTTACACTTATCACAGATGGGCGGGTTATTTTCCTCATTTGTTTGTAAATTCTCCACTCCCATTTAATAATGTACATGATTTTAATTTAATTTATATTTACTTTTAGTCTCACTCCCAGTTTATTAGAGTTATTTAATAAAACAATTTTCATTACTTTAATGACTTCTATGTAGCACTTTCTATTTTTAATTTTTAGTGTCTTGATTCTAACGTTATACATTTTTCGCTGACGAGCATCCATACATGTTTTTAGATCAGTGTTACGTTATCTACATCACATCCCTTTCAGTGGAAGTCAAAGACCACCCACACTGCAAATTTGGTGGAGTCGGCTAAGAGAATTACAATCAGCCAGCTTTCGTGCAAGCACGTTATTGGATTGAGAGATTTTGCACTGGTCTGAAACAGATAGAAATTGCAAGCGCTTGCAAAGTGGTTGAGCTGAGACGGAAATTGTGTGTGGGAGATTTGCGGAGTTGTCATCTTGATTGGCGGCACTAACTTGCTGCATATAGAATGCCTCCAGAACGGGAAAAACGAAAAGGCACAAGAGAAATTCTCTTCCTCTATAAAATAAAACACCCGAATATCCAATCACGTAACCACCTCCACTAAAATGTTTATGAGTACAATTATCATATTTACAATTATCTTTAGTGATTAAATAAATTAAACTGTTAAAGTTCTATATTATTTTCATATTTATTTTAGTACAAATTCGTTACAGCTGTGTTTGTAATTTATGTCTTCTTCAAACGAATACTTGATTTTCATATTTATTTTAATACAAATTCGTTACAGCTATTTCAGTACTTTGTACCTTCTTAAAGTATTCGTCTGAAGAAGGTAGAAAGAACTGAAACAGCTGTAACAAAATTCTGTTAAAATAAATATGAAAATCATATAGAATTTTAACAGTTTTATTTTATTTTATCACTAAACTTAATGAATTTTCATCAAGTAAACACCAAATCAATTGATTGTTTACAATTATCAATTTTACGATTATTACCATTGTCAATATGATTATTATCTATATAATTATTATTATTATTATTACGTTGATTGTTATTATTACTATTTTATTACTATTATCATTGTAACACTTATTATTAATCATTATCATTGTCATTATCATTACTATTATCATTGTCATTATTATTACTATAACCATCATTACTGTCATCATCATCATTACTACCATCATCATCATTACTACCATCATCACCACCACCAACACCACCACAACCACAACCACAACCACCACCACCATCATCACCATCACCATAATCATATTCATAATCATCATTATTATTATTATTTGGAATATTCCACAATACAGTGTTTCTCCTCCAACTCAAAGTTATTTGTCGCCAGAGGTTCCTGTCCTTCCCTAAAATCTCTAGCTTTCATACTTCTCGCTCCATCTATCCAACGTACTCTAGGACTGCCTCTTCGACTTCTGCCATTAGCTTTCCAATCAAGGATCATCTCTGATATTCTATCTTCATCCATTCTTATGCGATGTCCATACCATTTCAAATGTTTTTCTTCTATTTTTTTCTAATATGTTCTTTCAACTTGAATAATTTCCCTTATTTTGATGTTTCTGACTTGATCCTATCTTCAAGTGCTTGTCGATCGCCTCCAAAAATCCGTTTCTACTGCTAACAGCGTTTTGACATGTTTTCTACTTACTGTCCAGGTTTCGGAGCCATGTAATAAAAAGCTTTGTAACACAACTTGAAATACAGTATTCTTCATTCTGTGTGTTATATTTTTATTCCACTGGATTATTATTACATTATTAATTATTATTATTATATTATATTATTAACTATTATTATATTATTTTTAAACACGTGGATGCAAGAAATAAGACCTGGAATGATGGCAAGAGAGCTGGAGGACGAGTGAAGAAGAAAAATAAAACTTTAGGCACAGAAAGATGTGTAAATATTGAAAATTTATACATTAAAAAATATTATTATTATTATTCTATTCAGTAGTAATTTTGTACTAGGGCAGGTCATTCATCGCAATCCTAGCATTTTGACGCTATGATTTCCAGTTTTACTAGGGAATTATAGATGTGGTAGTTTTCCGTTGCTTTCCACACCGGTGAAAGATGATGATGATAATGATAAGGATGATGATGATGGCCGGATGATTTTCGGGGACCGTTGGGCCATTACGCTTCCTGACATTTGTCTTACAAGTGAGTAAAAAACGAAAAAACCTCACCCAGGAGCCTGTCCTGACCGTGAATTAAACCCGTGACAAGACAGCACGCTAACTCGAGACCACAGCGGTGCACATTATTATTATTATTATTATTATGATTATTATTATGATGATGATTATTATTATTATTATTAGTAGTAGTAGTAGAAGTAGTATTATTATGTATGGGCATGCTCGGCGCATGAAAAAAGAAAGTTTACGCAGAAAAATATTGGGAAGAAGAAAGAAAGGAAGACCTCGAAACTCATGAATGCAAGTAATAAGGATTGGAATGAGAACAAGATGCCTCGAAGACATGGAGTGGATGGAAAGGGACGTGTGGAGAAGGAAATTAAATATTTGGCATAGAAAAAAGATGTGTAAACGTTGAAAATCTATATTTAAATGAAGTTATCATCATCATCATCATTATCATCATCATTATTATCATTATCATTATTATCATCATCATCATTATCATTATTATTATTATTATTATTATTATTATTATTATCATTATTATTATTCTAGAGATTATTACAAATTACGTTGTTTCTCTGTTCCAAATTCCCATTCCCTTCTGTCTAGGCAGTCCTCTTCTTTTCACGTATTTATCTGGATATCATTCTTCCAAATGTGTTTAGGTCATCCCAATCCACGTTCTCCTTGTGGTATCCATAATAAGATCGTCCTTGGGTTTCTTGAGTGTCCACTCTGTATGTCCATTGTGTACTTCCAGGACTTTGAATGTGCTGTAATTTTTTTCCTGAATATAACTTCGCTGCTTCAATGTTATACTGATAGTTTCAATACATATTTATATTTATTTTCTGAAAATTTGTGCTATTATGCATTGCAGAGACTCTTGACGTCACGACTCCTTTCAAAAAACGTTAAACTGAAAATACATGAAACTGTTATTCTACCAGTTATATTATATGGATGCGAAACATGGACTCTTACTTTAAGGGAGGAAATGAGATTACGAGTATTTGAGAATAAAGTTCTTAGGAAAATTTTTGGACCAAAGAGAGATGAACAGACAGGTGAATGGAGAAAACTGAATAACAGTGAACTACATGGTGTTTATAGGAAGGCAGATAATACTAAGAACAGTTAAGTCTCGTTGACTACGATGGGCAGGACATGTGGCACGAATGGAGAATGAAAGATGTGCTTGGAAGCTTCTATTAGGAAAACAAGAGGGAAAACGCCCAGTTGGTAGACCCAAGAATGAGGTGGGAAAATAACATTAACTATGATTTCAGGGAAGCAAATTATACAGGGAATGATTGAAAAATATTAGCTCAGGATAGGGATGTATGAAGAGCTTATGTCCGTGCGACCATGAACCTATGGGTTCGATAATGTCACTGAGTTAGTTAGTTAGAACATTAAAATTGAAAATTATCATCTATACTGATTTCCCTATAATACACATAAAGTAAATTAAATTATATTTTTCATTCAGAAACAAATACTCATGTTCAGCAGTAGCTGAATTTCTTGATTTGAGAGAAATTAAACAGCAAGAATCAGGAGACTTGATTTAAAACGTAACAAAAGAGACTTTAATTGAATTACGAGCGAGTGTTGATGGTGTTGGTATTTTCCACAGTTTGATTCCATTTTATGATTCCAATTTTTTATGTCAGCATAACACTAATTAATCACGGATTACCCTATACCTTTTAATTTTGGTCAATTAATTTTCCCCATTACAAAATCTCTCGGCACAGTGTATATAATGCTTGTATACGCAATACTTGCACATTACACAATATTCATTATCCGCATGTGATTTTAAGCTTCATGTTTATGGCAAGGATATAGGCTGAAACAAAAGTTTGTATACTACATCAGTTTTTGCTAAATGTAAGCGAAATCAACAGAAATGAAGCAGCTGAGAGCGTAACCATGAATTAATAAAAAATGTATTTCAACAATCGTACCTATTTCACATCGAAAATGATCTAGCCAAACATTTATTCATGTATAATATATATATATATATATATATATATATGTGTGTGTGTGTGTGTGTGTGTGTGTGTGTGTGTGTATCTTATCGGTATAGCGGCCGAAATTTTCGTTTTTTTAAACCAAAATAAATTTAGAAAAACTAACATCAAATTCGAGAACGAGTAAATTAGACCATTAGGAGTGGCAGTTCACCGATTGAGAAAATTTAAAAATAGCTCTAGCGGCCGCAATTTTAAATTTTTTCGCAACGAAACTTAATACATGCTACTAATATAAAACGAGTAAGGCATCTCAAAAACTAGACGAAATTCCGTTATTACGAATGTAAGTTTACATGAAATTCGAAATTTAAAAGTCGCTGTAGCGGCTGTCATGTTTATTTTCTCGTAATTAAATAATATACGTATCATTTAATTATCAAAATAAATATATATTTGGTAAATCAGCAAAATTTAACCACAAATTTAACTTACTGAGAAAATCAATTATTTTACGCAGTTTCTGAATTTCAAGGAATAAATGCTAGTGCATTCGATAAGTGATCGCAACACTGCTATAAAATCACAAAAAAATATTCAGGTTAATATATTGACTTAAGCTTTCATGGCCGGAGTTATAATGATGATCTTTTAGAAGATTTCCGGGCTGTTGACCGTGGTCTTGAGGCTTGTAGTTCCCCGATGTTGCGCCGGAGACCGCGTCCGGCATCCTCAAGGGTTGTCTTGAGACTGGCAATTTTGTCGACTACCTGCCCTATTTATACATTTATCCGCGCAGAGAATATTAATTCAAAAATATTATATTAATGTTAGATAATAATAATAATATAAAAAATGTATATAATTATATTCGTGCCTAGACACTAAAAATATCGTAAGCAATTAAATGTTCATGGGATTCCGGTTTATGACAATCAATTAAACTATAAATTAACAAATAAATAACAGTTAAAACACTAAAACAACACGCTTTATTAAAAAACCAAACTAAAAAATAAAACATAAATAATAGTTTTAAAAAACTAAAACAACACGCTTTATTAGAAAACCGAACTAAAAAATGAAAAATAATTTTAATTTCCAACACACTTGGTATAAAATTGAAATGACCAACAAAAAAATCATCTCCAACACATCTAGAATATAACTAGAATTACCTACAAAAAAAATAATTTTACCGTCAAACGCGTGGGGTGCTTTTTATGGTTTTTACATTTTCTTCTTAGAGACTTTACTTTTACCAATATCTGTTTATTATCAAATATATTAATTAATATTGAGTATCCTACGCTTTTGATGGTAAAATTATTTTTTTTGTAGATAACTCTAGTTTTATTCTAGATGTGTTGGAGATGATTTTTTTGTTGACAACTTTAATTTTATCCCAAGCGTGTTGGAAATTAAAATTATTTTTCATTTTTTAATTCGGTTTTCTAATAAAGCGTGTTGTTTTAGTTTTTTAAACTATTATTTATTTTTATTATTTGATTGACATGAGTTATTGGATAAATTAGAATACATTTGTATATGCATTTTTGACTAATGTAGTATTTAAATATTTTATTGTATTTATTTTTAAGTAACTTTTGTGTTAACAGTCTTTTAATACAAACGTTAGAAATACGAGTAATTATAATACAAATACACATATTTGTATGCCTTATACTGGTTAAAGTGCTGAGTATTGTCTTATGGAAACAACTCTGCCAGTTAAAATAGAAATATTAACATTATTATTATTATTATTATTATTATTATTATTATTATTATTATTATTATTATTATTATTATGATTTCTATTTTAATTAACAACAATAAAAAAACATATTTATAATTCACTGGTGAAGAGTATACTATTGTATGGTGTGGAAACATGAACATTAAGCAGAGAGCAAGCACATCAATTATTGGTGACATAGATAGACTTTTGTAAATTGGCTTGTAGAAAGTCAAGAAGAGACAAAATAATAGATGCTAAAATCGTAGAAATAACTGATGTTCAAATATAAGTTCTACAAGTTATTGTAGAAAGAAGACTGAAATGGTTTGGCCACGTAAAGAGGATGTCAGATGACATGATACCTAAGATGGTATTACATTTTAAAGAGGAAGGCAACAGTAGAAAGGGGAGACCAAAAGAATAGTGAATTAAAGGAGTGCATAGGCGTATGGTGTCGAGAGAGCTAAAAGAGAATGATGCAGAAAATATGGATTTATGGAGGAGTCGAGTGTACAATGGATTGTAGGAAAACTTTTGTTTTGTAGAGAAATTCCTAATAAAGATTATTATTATTATTATTATTATTATTATTATTATTATTATTATTATTCACTGTATTGTGGAATATTTCTAATAAAACTATTGTTATTATTATCATCATCATCAACAATCACGGATTAAGCCCATGTGGCTTGTTCCGGTCTCAAAGATTCTCATTCAAAAGTTGGATCCATCTCTTCTTCGGTCTACCAACATTCCTGCGTCCTTTTGATTTATATTCAAGTATAATTTTGGGAATGCGATCATCTTCCATTCTTTGAACATGTTCTTTCCAGTTTTTTTATTAGATTCTTTTATTCTATCTAAGAGTTTAAAGATATTTAGCTCATTTCTAATATCTAGAAGTTTGCAACCAGCCACATTTCTCAGAAATCTCATTTCAGCTGCTTCTATGATCTTCTCTTCTCTTTTAGTTAAAACCCAAAATTCACTACCATACAATAGTAAGGGGACTGCCACTACTTTATAAAATTTTAGTTTTGTTTCTTTTCTTGTGCTTTTAAATATCCTTTTGATTGTTCCACATATATAATTAAATTTATTAAATTTGTAAAATAGATCTTCATTTTTAAAATAGGAGATTTCATAACCCAGGTATTTAAAATGGTTTACTTGTTCAATGGGTTTCCCCTCCAGAAGTTATTATTATTATTGTCATTATTATTATTATTATTATTATTATTATTATTATTATTATTATTATACTAAGTCTTCACTAATTATTGACAGTTTTTTCAGTACACTCTGTATAATATATGGAAGGCACGATACATTTCTACAGATGTTACAAATATTTCTTTAAAAAAATAGTAGCATTTTATGAGTTGAATACAAAAGGCACTGTGCTCTAGCTTCAGATAACTTCATCAGCCACAACTGCATTCTCCTGTCATACAGAAGTGAACAGTAAATAGCAGAAACAGACCGCAGTCATTCGAAGTGCGATTCCTCAACACCACATTTATGTAAGATATTTTACTCTGTAATATTCGAGCTATCCAGAAGGCGGTTACTTAGCAAATTAGAAACGACAATTCCTCTGTTGTTATGAATATCAAAACATGTAGTGGTATCCAACTCGCACTAGCAGAATACTAAACGTGATTCCAATCTTAATTTAGTTTATTTGTGATTTCACTTGCTCTCGTATAAATGTTCGTATGAAGTGAAATTAAAATGCATGTGGACGTGTTAAAATCAGTAATGAATATTCTTTATTTTCAATCTCAAAGTGAATGAGTTATTAATTTTTTTCAGGATGTCTATGGAGTGAAGATAAACAAATGCAATATTGTTTCTAACTTTTAATAATAAAAACAACTGAAATTAATTCATTTAATTGTTGAATTTGTTTATTACCACTCTAGAGATATCCCTAATATGGTTTTGGCACCATAGTGCGTTCTGTCGTAATTACAGGAATGGCGACCTTGATTGAAAGTTAAATTTCCTAAATTTCAAGGTTGCCAACCTATAAATAACTATATTGTAATATTACAAATTGCCTACATAGGGCAGGAAGTAAAACTACTGCCTTTATGTATACTATTTACAATGTACATACAAAAATATGCCCAAAAGGTAGTGTTAATATACATTATACGAAACATCACTGCATTTTAAATGAACTGAACTTTATTTGAAACAATATAAAACAATAAATTCATACTTGCCGCCATTTTATGACTGATTGATGTTACGGCCTGCTGTAGTCTCAACTAAGTTATTTTCGGCATTTACCGACATACATTGACCAGACTGCTAACGCCAGTCAGTTGTTTTAATGAACGCAAATATTTCCAACAAAGATATTATTTTACTATTATTTATTATTTTGAAAACACCATCATGCAAAACATAATATACAACACACGTTTGTGAAGAGTTTTACAGAATCTCGGAAATTAAAAACCTCGCTTTCGCTCGGATTTTAATAATTTCCTCACTTCTATAAAAAACCACTTCCCAACCTCGTATTGTAATAGGGCTACTAGTTCTTGAAATGTAAAATAAATGAATGTCACATATTTTTATCATCATCATCACTCCAGGGATTAGGCAATTGCCCGTTCCGACTTCATAATGCATCAGCCCAACGTCTTCTAGGTCTTCCAACATCACGTCTTCCTCGTGCTTGATAATTTCTTGCTAACAATGGATATCTCTCCTTACTCATTCCATCCATGTGGTCAATCCATTTCTGTCTGTAATTCGTGACTTTATCCAATAAAGGTTGTACTTTCAATTCTTCTCTTATATCCTCATTTCTTAATCTATCAAGTCTTGTACATCCTTTTACTTGTCTTAGGAACCTCATCTCCGCCGTCTGTATTCTATCCTTCTGTTTTTTCACTGGAGCCCAAGTTTCACATCCATACAATATTGTGGGAACCGCCATAAAATTATACATTTTTATCTTGGTTTCTTTTCTAATTTTATTTTTGAATGTTCTCTGTATTGTTCCACACACCGTCTGAAATTTATTTATTTTGGAGTCAATACACATATTTTTATAATAATGAAAATGGCATATCCTTCATTATTTGTACACGATTAGGTCATCGTAGCTTCTTCAAAAAATTACTTACAAAAGGCAACACAGTTATTTATTTTTCAGAAAATAATATAACGCAAAATGTATTGTAATAAATTCAGGAACAAAAAAGTAGTATTACAATGTAACAAATTTGGGCGTGCCGCCTGAATAAAAATTTAAAATAAAGGACAGAATTCAACTGAATCTGTTGACCTACAATGATTGTAGTTTTACTAAAGACAAAAATGACTCAACACTGTTGTAACTTTTACCGCCCCATATCAAGAATTTCTCATAATTTACCATATATTAATAGAAATTTTGTTTTCTCGACCTGGAATCAATACGTATTGTAGATATACAAATTATTCACGGTACTGGGCGAGCACGGTCCCATAATGGCCAAAATTCTATGAGAAAATTTATTCCTCCACGGGGATTCGAACCAGCGCAAGCCCCAAAGTTCTGAATAAAAATATGACATATTAAACAGCTCGGCTACGGAGCGGAACTTTTAAACCTAAACGTACCTAAATATCAGACCATGGTCGACCATATGGATAATTTATTATGATTAAAAATACTGTCATCTGAGCAGGTATCGAAACCGTGACTTTATGAACTGTAGTCAGAATCTCTGACAACAAGACTAATTCCTAACTCCATGGCGCAACAGGCCTAGAAGGTCCTTGGTCTACCAGCAGGCTGCTGGTTTGACATCCACATGTGTTAAACACAGAGGTAGATGATTACCCAGTCAGTGTAGGGCTGACATGTCGGGATCCCCAACCGTTACAGCTTGTTTTCTCAACCTGGAACCACTACTTATTCGAGCTACCAAAATGTCTCATGATGCTGGGTGGGAACCGGCTCCATACTGGCCGAAATTTCACGAGAAAATTTGTCCCCCCATGGAGACCCGAACCAACACTAGTCCCGTAGCTCTGCGCCACTCGGCTACGGCGCGGGACAATAAACTGAAAATGAAAACAAGTATATTCCCAGTTTTTGATCCCTCACAAACGAATGATCTCTTGTCTAATTCCTTAAAATAATTAATCAAACTAGTACAACTCAATAATAATAATAATAATAATAATAATAATAATAATAATAATAATAATAATAATTAATAATACTTACTTACTCACTGGCACTATCGAACCCGTAGATTCATGGCCGCGCGGACATAAGCTCTCCATACATCCCTATCCTGAGCCAATGCTTTCCAATCATTCCCTGTATAATCTACTTCCCTCAAATCATAGTTAATGTTGTTCTCCCACCTCATTCTTGGTCTACCAACTGGGCGTTTTCCCTCTGGCTTTCCTACAAGAAGCTTCCATGCACGTCTTTCATTATAAGAGAATTATATTAGTTTGAAACAGATTTCTTATTATTATTATTATTATTATTACTATTATTATTATTATTATTATTATTAATTGAAAGACGTACAAGAAGCTTCCATGCAGGTCTTTCAATTAATAATAATAATAATAATAATAATAATAATAATAATAATCCTGTTTCAAACTAATATAATTCTCTTATAAGGGAACATTATTCAAAATAAGAAAGATAGAAATAAACTAAATATGCTTCTACTTCCTTTCATGTGATAGACCTAGTGGTCTGTTACGGTCTCAATCCAACGTTTGAAGGGTCTGCCCAAAGATCTCTTGCCTGGTGGCTAGTAATTTAAGATTTGACGTGGTATTCTTGTTCTGCTCATTATTCTTGCGTGAGATTTCCAGTTTTTTCTGTATTTTTTTACATATTCCATGACTGATTCTGTTTGTAATTATTTGAGAATCTCAGAATTCCTTTTATGGTGAAATAAACTAAATACAGGTGGAAAATAGTAAGATATATAATAAGTTAAAGGGAATGTTTGTTCCTTTCTAAACAACTTAATTGCATATGTAAAAGGTTCACAGATATAAATAAATCCGGGAGACTGATCTTTTAACAAATATTTGTGGGCAGCATAATCTGCCAATGCAGATTATTCAGTACAAAAATCACGCAATTTGTATGTTTAACAACGATGTTCTCTCTGTCTCTAAACCAACGTTGCTTGGCTTGCTTTGGGCCCTTCAGTAGAAATCCATTGAAACTGCGAGGGCAAAAGCGCATGCTCTAAATTCAATTTCCTCACACCACTCTCAGTCTCTTTCTCTCACCTCTGCAGGTGGGCGATTACAACTTGCAGATTATTCCTCCTCTAGTCTCTAATCGAAAAACATTAAACCAATCAGTTTCTCATTATGCAGGTAAACAGTTTAACTTCCAATTCCAATTCTTTTATCTCCAAGAATTTCTCTTAATTTTTTCTCACGAAACTCCTAAATTCTACATATATAAGGACAAAAAACCAAGTCATCATTATAATCATCGTCTTACCATATATTAGGACTAATGACTTGTTACCGCAACGTGTCATCTTTTAAGTGGTCCTCCTAGAGATCCCTTTGCTCTAGGATGGTAATTTATTAGGTGTATAATGTTATTGTGTTATTATTTAATTGTAACATTATTGTGTTTTCTTTATGTAATTGTAATGTTAATGTTTTTTTGTGTATAATGCTATTGTGTTATTATTTAATTGTAATATTATTGTGTTTTCTTTATGTAATTGTAATGTTATTGCTTTTTTTGTTGTTTATTTTTCTTTACACTAGTACCAATTATTACTTTATTGTAACGGACTGTCAACAGCACGTACGGCTTACTGCCCGTGCGACCCATATTTTTAAATAATATTGTAAATATCTTACTTACTGTCTAATAAAGTCCTAATAATAATAATAATAATAATAATAATTATTATTATTATTATTATTATTATTATTATTATTTATTCTGGTAGAGTTAACGTCGTAAGGCCTCCTCTTCCACTCAACCAGCACAAATACAAATAAATATTTGACAATATAGATGTACACTATACTAATTATAAAGAGTTAAATATATAATAAAAGCTGCAATATAAATTTCATAAGCAAATAACATTTTATACTATGATAATATTAAGAATAGTAATACTTACGATAATAATAATAATAGTATAAATATGATAAATTATACGAGAAACGCCAATTAGAATATGTATTTTACATTGGGTAATGATCAAGTCGAGTTTAGAGCAGATATACAATTAGATGCCAATGTCCGGCAGCCCCTTATTTCTTGCGGCAGGGAATTCCAGTTGCGAGAAGTGAAGATAGTATATGACATGGAGTGATGTGATGTCCTATGTTGCGGTATATTAAGCAAGAGACTATGTTGTGATCTTGTGTTTAAGTTATGGTTGGAAGATAGATACTGGAAACGAGAGGATAAATAATTGGAAGTCGAGATGTAAGGATCTTAAATAAGAGAATTATACAGTATAATTTAAAATCCGGCAAGCGATCCGTATACGATCCATGCATTTACAATATTGCTGCCAATTATTTATTACTTTATGTAGGGCTATTTTGTGCCAGAGTATCATCTGTGAATATATTCGATCGGAGAACAAGTGACTGCTAGCGTCATGTTGGGTAACGCGATAACACGTTTCCGCTAGAGTAAATTGCCAACATGTATACTCACATATAAAGGGATTCTATCACAGGAGTCCGCCTACACTAGTAAGCACGTTAGGTTGAGAAAATGGGCAAGTAAGTTCTAGGTTGAGCACATTAAAATGGGAGAATGGCGAGTTAGTATAGGCCAGATTAGATTAGCGTTCACTTATTTGTTAACGTGTTTTTGTGATAATTTGGCTACACTGTTTGAGCAATATACATAGTTTACATTGTAAATTTAGTGATTTGAGGTTACTTTCAGGTCAACTTTTTATTTAATTTTAAGACATTTATCACATTTATTTGGGAATATTTCAACATTTGCATTTCTCTCAGATTATTATTCAAATCCTGCGTGCAACAATAAATTGTGTACTTTCCGCTTTTTTATTTGAATTTATATGGACTATTTAACTCATGCCCCAAATGGGAGTCAATGACTAATCACGTTTCAATGATTTCTGTTTTACAACCAATCAGAGTCGAGTTTCACGAAATATTTATCAGTGTTATATTTACCATATTAAAGAAAGTTCCTCCTTTTTAATATTCTGAACAGGTCTGACCATAATTTTGCAGTGACTGAGCCTGTGAGAAATACGGCTACCAGATTGTATTTATAGTGCATGAATGTCAACACATGCCGCATGCGGGACTTAATATAAAAACATTTGTAGCAATTGATTATACCACCAAAAAAAGAAACCACTGTTTGCACTTTCTTAAATGTATTTTTTCCCAGGTAACAATCCAGAAAAATATAATTGTCATATTTACATCATACGACATCAGAAATTAATTAATATACAGTTTGATGTGTTTAATTTTTTCTCCACTAGAGAGCATTCTTACAATATTGCGTTCCTTTGGCAATAAATAGTATGATCTGGTTGCAGTGATAAACAAAAGAAGCAGATGAAGCGTACCTATCGTTTCTCATTTGTTTTCAAACATTACATATATAAATATTTTAAAATTACTATAGTTAAATAATGATTTGTGAGTAAACAGCTTAATTTTATTCGTTGAATAGTCCTAACAAATGCCACTCTTGATTTCCAAATTTGGAAATCACTCGTGGCATTACTTATGATGGTACCATGGCATCGAATCCTAGTTTATAGATATGTATACTACATAACAGAAGAGATTTAATACATTTGTAGGAATTTTGTCTAAATTGTGACACCTAATCGATCTTCACATGAACTTAATTTCACCAGTTATGATTCTGCTTATATATCTTTCCCCTGCAATCCAAGCTTCGATTCCATAGGTGAGTCAACAACCAAGTGCTCAAGTTAAATATGGTCCAAAATCACACCGCATCAAAAGCCTACAAAACTTTAGCAAAACCTATGCATTCAAGATGAAAGACATTTTTTTTTAGATGATCGGCCGCATACAATGTTTCAGGCTACAAGCGGAATGAAGTGATAGTGGAAAAACTTTAACTACCGCTTAACCAATAAGCGAATTTTCTGCAAAATTATAGACTATAGTGGATTCAAGGACATTGTAGAATACCCAAACAGTTTTCTACGTTACGTCTACAGGGGAAGAATATGTGTGGGTCGACCTCAGAGAAGGTTGAAGGAGTGCTTTACAAGCACCTAATCCTGTCTCCTGAAAAGATTAAGATAATATGAGGACACATTCTTTAATAATAGTATCATTCGATAAGAACATATAGCTTCAGTAAGGTTACAGGAAACACTTCTGAAGATCCAAATGATTCACTACGTATATTTTTGGGAAAAGATGGAATTTAAATTGGATTAAATACCTGCATCTGGCATCAGTGCACAAGTAGGCCTATGTACTAAGGGATAAGGTTTCCCCCTCCACGTATATATTAAATAGTATGGAACGAAAGAAAAAAAGAAGGAAGTCATGGGTATAAAAATTCATCTCAGCATTTGTATTTTTTATTGAATAAAATTGTTGAAAATAACTCGCAGGATTTGCAAATAACACTAGGCCTAAATAAATACAAAATTATAATAGAAAATTATAAAATTGAGTAAAGGTCAGTCTCCTCAACTGTTCAAAGCCATTTTAAATATTGCCAACCTTTCGTAACCGGATCCATGCTCAAGAGAAAGTTATTTTGATACGGTCTTACTTTGTGATTTTTCTGTAGAGAGTATAGGTCTGAGTTTCAAAAGAGTGTAATATGCACACATTATATAGAAGACGTGAAATATAACAAACTTTACATTTGGTGTTTTTATCCCATTTTGGCATCAACTAAATTTAATTAAATTAAAAGAAATTACATTAAACATTCTTACATACCTATTAGGGCCTATTCCTTTATTTTCCTATTTTCGATTCTCGGCAATCTTTAATTTGCCAATCGTGCCAGATATCCTCCCCACCACAATATACCAAACGTAAGCTTTTTTATTGCATCTGGTTTATCCATAAAAATCATACACGGTTTTCTGCATTCACCTCTCCGCTCTTCTCCCTCTTATCCAATAATTTCGTTAAGAACTTTATTTTTGAATTTCGTAATCTTTTCCAAACCCTAAGATAAGAGATCATGTTATTTATTAACCATCATCATCATCATCCGGTATCATGGCAGCTGCCGCCGTCTTCCGGAAACCAAACGCCATTCCTCTCTATCCATCCACTGATCTTCCTCCATTCCTCTGATATTCATAGCTGCTTGTACCCCTTCTATCCAAGTTTTCTTCGGTCTTCCTCTCTTCCTCCTTTCCTTTGGGATCCATTCCATAACAATTTTTGGCAATCTTTGCTCTGGCATTCGTTTGACATGACCAAACCACTGCAATATTTTCTTTTCTATGATTTCTATACGTCCGGCTCCTCTTGTACAACCATAATTTCCCTTATTTCTTTATTTCGTATTCTATCCATTCTAGATTTTCCAGCTGATCTTCTTAAAACATCCATTTCTGTACTTAAAATTCTTTTCATTTCCCTGGTAGGAATTTGCCAGACTTCAGCACCATATGTTAAAATGCTCTGAATTTATTAATATAACTGAAAGAATAACCTTTTATATACTTTTGGTTCAATATTTTTAGGCAATTTGGAATATTCTACCAGTTATATTATGTGGGTGGGAAACATGGACTCTTACTTTAAGGGAGGAAAGGAGATTACGAGTATTTGAGAATAAAGTTCTTAGGAAAATTTTTGGACCAAAGAGAGATGAACAGACAGGTGAATGGAGAAGACTACATAACAATGAACTACATGGTCTTTATAGGAAGCCAGATATAATAAGTACAGTTAAGTCTCGTAGACTACGATGGGCAGGACATGTTGCGCGTATGGGGAATGAAAGACGTGCATTGAAGCTTCTTGTAGGAAAGCCAAAGGGAAAACGCCCAGTTGGTAGACCAAGAATGAGGTGGGAGAGCAACATTAACTATGATTTGAGGGAAGTAGATTATACAGGGAATGATTGGAAAGCATTAGCTCTAGATATGGATGTATGGAGAGCTTATGTCCGCGCGGCCATGAACCTACGGGTTCGATAGTGCCAGTGAGTGAGTAAGTAAGTAAGTAAGTAAGTAAGTAATTTGGAATGTCAAAGGTTCACACATACACTTGCACGTATGCATAAGCACACACACACACACACACCACCACACACATACACACACATATATATATATATATATATAGAGAGAGAGAGAGAGAGAGAGAGAGAGAGAGTGAGAGAGAGAGAGAGAGAGAGTAATGGTCAATTTTAATGTCTAATGTGTAGGATTGACGAAGATTTATAAAAATTTAAGGAAATATTTCCAATGAAACAAATTACATACCATATACCGTCGGTATGCGCTACAAAGGTCAATATGCTTTTAAGTCCATGTTTGAGAGAATGTATAAAAGAAGTTGGGAAAATATGAATACTTCTCTAATTTGAGAATCGATCCTTTAATTAGTGTGTCCTGCCATTGAATTCACATATTTAAAACTGGTGAAATTCAAAATGAATTCGAAGAATTCTTACCAAAATAATTTACATTACATTCACTTTGATGAAGACTAATTTAATGGCTTTCTCACAATTGAATAAAACCAAGAGACTCAGTCTATAAACTTAAATTTATAACAATGTTAATGCAATTATGTACAACTTAGTAAAATTAGTTCTTCTACTTGTCTTTCACGAAAATAAAGAAGAAAACTTGTGGTGAACGTCGTAATCTAAACTTGATAATAAATTTGCTCACGGCGAGTTCATTTCCACTTACCGCCTTCTGGAATTGACAGACTGGAATTCGTGGTTTCATCTCCCTCTGAAACACTGAACAAATTTAAGCAATGGCATTCCAACCTTTAAATGTTTTGAATTAATTTTTTCCCTTCCTGGAATCGCGTATTGAGTTCACGTCATCAAATTCTTTGAATAAAACTCAGTCTTTTTTTATTTTAAAATGTTCATATGCTTTTAAATAAAAATAAACGTTTTAGTAGAAGAACAGTAAAAGTTTTCAAAGTTTTCATAGAGTTCTTACACAAGTATACGTAGCTGTTTTTACAAGCATACAATTGTTTTGCATATGTACTTCAAAGGAAGAACTAAAATATAATAAAAAAAGTATGAACTCGATAAAGAGTACAAATTTGTGCAAATGAAAATAATAGTACATGAACTATGATTTTAAAAAAATGAAAGAAAAATAAATAAATTGAATACATCCATTGGAAGAAATCAAAAAATTAATAATTTTGTAAAATATCAAGTGCCATTATTATTATTATTATTATTATTATTATTATTATTATTATTATTTGAGGCAAATAGATTATACAGGGAATGATTGGAAAACATTAGCTGTGGATAGGGATGTATGGAGAGCTCATGTCCGCGCGGCCATGAACCTACGGGTTCAATAGTGCCATGTGAGTTATTATTATCATTATGATTATTATTATTATTATGATTATGATGGGGGCACGTCGTAGCGTAGTGGTTAAGGCACTGAGCTACAAGCCGGAGGGTCGAGGGTTCAGGTCCCGTTAGGGTCAGGATTTTGAAACTGACCCAAATCTTCTGGCGGCACTATGACCCTGGGGTCGACTCAGCCTCTAACGGAAATGAGTACCAGACGCTTATTCTGGGGGTAAAGGCGGCCGTCACGCAGGGCTGACAACCCGGCTGACATAAAGTGCCGATTGTCTAGAAAAAGTGGAAGCCTTAACCTCCTACTATCCCAAAGGCCTCCGGGTCTGTTGTGGGATCACTTTACTTTTACTTTACTTTATTATGATTATGATTATTATTATTATTATTATTATTATTATTATTATTATTATTATTATTATTATTATTATTGCTATTACTATTTCAAAACATGGACTCATAACTAAAGGGAGAAAGAAGATTACGTACATTTGAGAATAATGTTCTTAGAAAAATTTTTGGGCCAAAAAGAAATGTACAGACAGGTGAATGGGAAAAAACTACATAATAGTGAGCTATATGATATGTATAGGATGCCAGATATAATAAGAACAGTTAAGTCTCATAGACTGCGATGGGCATGACAAGTGGCACGTATGGGGGATGAAAGAGGTGCATGGAAGCTTCTTGTAGGAAAACCAGAGGGAAAACGCCCAATTGATAGACCAAAAATGAGATGGGAGAATAAAATTATCCATGATTTAAGGGAAGTGGATTATACAGGGGATTTTTGGAAAATATTAACTCAGGATAGAGATGTATGGAGAGCTTATGTCCGAGCGGCCGTATAATAGGTTCGATAGAGCCAGTGAGTTATTATTATTATTATTATTATTATTATTATTATTATTATTATTATCATTATTATTATTATTATCATCATCATTATTATTAAAGGTAAAGAAATGAAACATAGTAAAAAATAAAAATAAAACAAAAATTAAATAGAAACTCACCTATATAACTAAGAATATCTTATTAACTAAAAATGAAGGGCGATTATTTCAGTACTAGATGTTAATAATTTCCACCTTCCAATATTCTTGTGGAAGTTTTAGACTGTTAGTTAATTAAATACCATACATTGAAGTTTTAAAGTTAATAAAACAAAAGCATTATACTCTCTAATTGAATTTAATTTAGCTTAACTTTGTAATATAAAAAAACGTGTAATTTATTTCAAAATATCGTTAACATATTAAATCAAGCAGAAGGTAAGTTAGAAAATATATTACATCAGTCATTATAGGGAAATTAAGGGAATTAGTAATTATTTAAAGTAAATAATCTTCAAATATTTAGGATTGCAGTTCACGAAAGCATGCCCGAAAATATTTATTATTATTAATTATTATTATTATTATTATTATTACTATTATTGTCGGCCGCGGTGGACTAGTGGTTATGCTCCTTGCCTCTGGTCCCGAGGATCGCGGGTTCAAACCAGGCCGGGGTCGATAGATTTTTTAGGACGGAAAAATCCAAGGAGCAAGTCTTCCGGGAGGGACTTTAAGCCGTGGGTCCCGAGTCTGAAGATTTTCAGGCTCGTGAAAATCCTTAAGCCTGAATGAAAAGGCCTCTAGGCAAAATTTACCGAATTTTCCCGTCCTAGTACTACCTTGGTTTCCTAGATGTCAGTATGAGGCGGTGCGCTGACCACGGACCACTCAAAATGACATCTATACGAAAACAAGTATAACTAAATTAGTATGGTTCAAATTCTTCCCTGTAAGGGGAGAGCGCCTAAATCTCTCTAAAGGGAAAAACATGGGCTTACAATACAATTATTATTATTTTATTATTATTATTATTATTATTATTATTATTATTATTATTATCATCATCATTATGAGACTTAACTTTTAATATTACATCTGGCTTCCTATAAAGGCCACGCAGTTCACAATTTAATAGTCTTCTCCATTCATCTGTCTGTTTTTCTCTCTTTGGTCCTAAAATTTTCCTAAGAATAAAGTTCTTAGGATAATGTTTGGACCAAAGAGAGATGAACAGGCACTTGAATGGAGAAAACTAAATAATAGTGAACTACATGGCATTTATAGGAAGCCAGATGTAATAAGATAATTTAAGTCTCGTAGACTACGATGGGCAGGAGATGTGGCACGAATGGGGAATGAATGACGTGTATGGAGGCTTCTTGTAGGAAAGAGGGAAAACGCCCAGTTGGTAGTCCAAAAATGAGGTGGCAGAATAACATAAACCATGGTTTGAGGGAAAGAGATTAAACAGGGAATGATTGGAAAACAATTGCTCAGTATAGGGATGTATGGAGAACTTATGTCCGTGCGGCCGTGAACCTCCACCTGGAAGAAGAAGGAAAGGAATACCTCGAAACTCGTGGATGCAAGAAATAAGAACTGCAATGAGAACAAGTTTACTGGAGAACATGGAGTGGATGGATAGAGACGAGTGAAGAAGAAAAATAAAACTTTAGGCACAGAAATATGTGTAAACATTAAAAATCTGTATGTAAATACAATTATTTTAGTAATAACAATACTATTAATAATAATGATAATAATAGCAATCACGAATGGAGAATGAAATACATGCATGGAAGCTTCTTGTAGGAAAACCAGAGGGAAAACGCCCAGTTGGTAGACCAGGAATGGGGTGGGAGAATAACATTAGCTATGATTTGAGGGAAGTGGATTATACAGGGAATGATTGGAAAACATTAGTTCAGGATAGAGATGTATGGAGAGCTCATTAATCTGCGGGTTCGATAGTGCCAGTGAGTTAGTGAGTTAATAATGGCAATGGTATGTTTAATAAAACCAGTGGCCCTGGTTCGAAACCTGGTGGGTTGAGATTTTAATTGTAAGTAATTAAATCATTTATTCGTGAAATTTTCAATCTCGTGACCAGGAAGAGTGATTCAATCTAATTATGAACACAATTTGCAATCGTTTTATTGTGCATCATACACCTGAATTGAATTGCAAACTCATCCGAAGTATATATGTTGATAAGGCATGTTGATTTGTCCGTCGGGCAGTGATGTTAAGCATGGAGGCCTCTTAGTGCTTTTCGACAGTAGTATGCTATGTGCCGGCACCGGGTTTCACCTTCTCTTCATCATCATCCCTCTTACAACACACTTACCAAAAAAACACATACCATAAACTTATCGTACACTCATTTCTGTACACAATACAAGAATACATCATCTATGAAAAGTGGTCTGCTGAAATATATTGAAAATCTTTTCGCCCAATGCTGGACCCAAAGCACGGAAAATGCAGTCGGTGGCATTAGAACTCCCACACAAAACAAAAATGACAATAATAATATTATTGTTATGTTATTTAATTTTGTATGTCCCGGGTGGCATGTGGTACGTAAAGGTACTTATAAGAAAGGAGTTAATCTGCGTTAATGGAATGGAATTATTGTATTTTATTATTACTCTCTATACAATTATTATTATTATTATTATTATTATTACATATTTTTACTATTATTATTATATTATTATTATTATTATTACGTATTATATATTATATATATATATATATATATATATATATATATGTTCAAGATCAGCTGGGAAGAACTAAAATGGATATAATACGAAATAAAGAAATAAAGGAAATTATGGATGTGCAAGAGAATCCGGACATCATAGGCATTATAGAAAAGAAAAGATTACAGTGGTAAGGCCATATCAAAAGAATGCCAGACCAAATAGTGTCTAAAGTTATTATGGAATGGATCCTAATGGAAATGAAGAAGAAAGGAAGACCAGAGAAATCCTGGATAGAGAGTGTGCAAGGGGCTATGATTGTCAGAAGATTGAAGGAAGACAAAGACAGATGCCATGATAACAGCTTATATTATTATTATTATTATTATTATTATTATTATTATTATTATTATTATTATTATTATTATAGATGTTCAAAATTTTAAAAAATGAACATTAGTAATTTAATAATAGATTATATAAGATCCAAGCAATTAAATTGGTATGGCATGTACGACGAATGCAAGAAGAAAGTTTACCCAGAAAAACATTGGAATGGTGTCCACTTGGAAGAAGGAAAGGAAGATCTCGAATCTCGTGGATGCAAGAAATAAGAACTCGAATAATAACAAGAGGACTGGAGGACATAGGGTGGATGGATAGACATGAGTGGAGAAGGAAAAATAAAACTTTAGGCACAGAAATATGCGTAAACATTAAAAATATGTACATAAATTAATAACATTATTATTATCATCATCAAGTTGATCAATGGACATTGATGGGGAGGAGATGTACCACGAAAAGAAGGATGAAAGAATGGCATGGGAACTTATTTTTAGGAAAACCTGAGGATAACACCCGAAAGTTAAGCCAAGAATGAAGTGAGAGAATAACATTGACCATAATTTCAAAGAGCTAAATGATATAGAGAATAATTTATATTTTGTTTCCGTCTGTCATCCGAGGCTTGGTCCTTCGGACTGCGAGCAGTGTATAAGATACACCTTGAAGTGGGTTGCTAGCCCGTTTTCATGGCGGGTTTATTACTCAGGGTTTCCTCCCTAGGCCGATTGCCTTCACCCAGCTCCAGAGCTCAGCCCGCCCCGTTTTATTTCGGAGTTGTCTCTCCTAGATGAGTTGTCTTGCAGGACTAACGAACCCCATCCGCCCGTTTGTCAATCTACAAGGCAGTAGATGTGGAGTTGCCTCTTCCATCAGGTACACCGTACCGAAGGACTCCTTCTCCGTTGTATCTGCCGTTGAGGTCTTCACCGTAACCCTGGCAAGGGACCCTCACAAGGTACTATCAGCTGGGCAAGCTGAACCAAGGTTTTTTTACGATGTGTTACTCCTCTCCCTCACCCGTTTTCAACCTGGCTTGGGACAGGCTATGGCGGGTTCCTCCGAGGAGTGATTTTGGAAATAAACAGGATGAAAATCCTACAAATTAAGTTTAAAAAGAAGAAGAAGAACTGATAACAATAGTTCACGATAGGAATGTATGGAGAGCTTATGTCCGCGCGGATGTGAATGTCCGGGTTCGATGGTGACAGTCAGTCATTTAATCTCTGATATACATTTTGTACAATTAAAATATAAAATTATTGAATATTCGCCTGAAAGGTCCGTCTCCTCAACTTAATTAATTATTTAACTGTAGCGCTTTCGGGACTTGTCCCATCATTGGCAGGATTCAAAACTGGTGTTTCACTGAAGATCTGGTTGAGAGGGTTACATGTATTGGGTTCGTTTTCACAACAACGACAATCTGATAAACGATAACGAATCCAATACATGTAACACCCTCTACCAGATCTTCAGTGAAACACCAGTTTTGAATCCTGCCGATGATGGGACTAGTCCCGAAAGCGCTACAGTTAAATTATTAATTAAGTTGAGGAGAAGGACCTTTCAGGGGAATATTCCATAATTATATATTTTATTTTTGAATAATACCTCAACGGAACACATCATGAATCTTATGAAAGTTGATTTTGTACAATGTGATAAAGTGTCTAAACGGCACAAAGTGTAGGGTGCGTGTAGGCAAACAGTTTTCGGACACTTTTGAAATCCATAATGTGTTGAAGCAAGGAGAAGCACTATCTCCTCTACTATTTAATTTTGTACTATAGCATGCCATTAAATCTTTAGAGAATGAGAAAGGCTTACAACTCAATGGTATTAATAAGCTGTTAGTTTATGCTGATGATGCAGTACTATTGGCCGATAGCGAGGAGACATTATAGGACAACACGCACACACTACTGAGTAACATTAAGAAATTAGGACTGGAAGTAAATATCAATAAAACTAAATATATGGTCACATGTAAAAATTCATTATATAATGGAAATGGACAGCTAATGACAATTGAGGGAAATTTTGAGGAAGTGGCTGAATTCAAATACCTAGGAACAATAATCACAAATAGGAATGAGATGCACAAAGAAATTAAACATAAGCTCAATTCTGGAAATGCGTGTTATTATGCATTGCAGAGACTCTTGATGTCCCAACTCCTTTCAATAAACGTTAAACTGAAAATATATAAAACTATTATTCTACCAGTTATATTATATGGTTGCGAAACATGGACTCTTACTTTAAGGGAGGAAAGGAGAATAAAGTACTTAGGAAAATGTGTGGACCAACGAGAGATTAACGAACAGGTGAATGGAGAAGGCTATATAACAAAGAACTACATGGTCTTTATAGGAAGCCAGATATAATAAGAACAGTTAAGTCTCGTAGACTGCGATGGGTAGGACATATTGCACGTATGGGGGATGAAAGACTTGCGTGGAAGGTTGTTGTAGGAAAGTCAGAAGGAAAACGCCCAGTTGGTAGACCAAGAATGAGGTGGGAGAATAACATTAACTATGATTTGAGGGAAGTAGATTATACAGGAAATTATTGGAAAGCATTAGCTCAGGATAGGGATGTATGGAGAGCTTATGTCCGCGCGCCATGAACCTACGGGTTCGATAGTGCCAATGAGTAAGTAAGTAAGCGATAAAACTGAATTAAAAATGTCGTATTGCAATAATTAATCTCAATGATTGTACCAATCTGAGAATATATTGAGTAAGATTATATCATGTTTGTTTGAAATTTTGATGCTGGTTCAGTTGAAGAGCCCACGCTTACATTCTGCAATCTCAAGTGTGTGAAAGCGTGTACCTAACCAAGCCGTGAAAACTAGAGGAGCGCCTTCCCTCTCTACCAACTCCACCGCATCCATTGAGACGAGCACCTTCTATCATCAATATTATGGTCTCTCACCCTCCCTCGACACCAATTTAATTATCTGCGTGCTTGAATAAATTAAAATGCTGTATGGTTTCAGCATGGAACACCAGGCGAAGGTTTGAAAGCAATCAAAGTTCTTCAATACTGCTCAAAGAGAATTTGCTAGATTTAACAAACAAAAACATATTGTGGCTAATGAAATTTGCTTCCGTATTTCGAAACAATTATAAAAGAACAACTTACCAGTTAACAGAAACAATAATATTATCAACTCACCACTGCACCATCACCTAACTTCACGAAGTTAGGGATCGTGAGTCAAGTCCAGATCCGAAGAAATTAGAACAATAACTAAGACGATAATGTTTAATTGATTCAATTGTTTAACACAATAAGTAATATGATAATTTAAACTTCGATAAAGAAATAATAAAGTTATATAACATATTTAAATACTTACGGGTGTATTTTAATGAAACGGCAGACAACAGAAATTATATAAATTAGAAAATACATTAATTACAAAACAAATTTGAGAGAAATTGTAAACCATTGACAATCATTGCCTGAGAAATATCTTGGGAATATGGCGGCCCCATATTATAATAACTATCTAACTAACTCACTGGCATTATCGAATCCGTAGGTTCATGGCCGCGCGGACACAAGCTCTCCATACATCCCTAACCTGAACCAATATTTTCCAATCATTGACTGTATAATCTACTTCCCTCAAATCATAGTTAATGTTATTCACCCACCTCATTCTTGGTCTACCAACTGGTCCTTTTCCCTCTGGTTTCCCTACAAGAAGCTTCAATGCACGTCTTTCATTCCACATTCCTGCCACATGTCCTGCCCATCGCAGTCTACGAGACTTAAACATTCTCGTTATATCTGGCTTCCTATAAAGACCATATAATTCATTGTTATGCAGTCTTCTCCATACACCTGTCTGTTCATCTCTCTTTGGTCCAACAATGTTCCTAAGAACTGTATTCTCAAATACTCGTAATTTCCTTTCCTTCCTTAAAGTAAGAGTCCATGTTTCGCATCCATATAATATAACTGGTAGAATAATAGTTTTACATATTTTCAATTTAACTTTTTTTGAAAGGAGTTGGGACGTCAAGAGTCTCTGTAATGCATAATAGCACGTATTTCTAATATGAGCTTAATGTTTAATTTCCTTGTGCATCTCATTCCTGTTTGTGATTATTGTTCCTAGGTATTTGAATTCAGCCACTCCCTCAAAATTTCCTTCATTTGTCATTAGCTGTTCATTTCCACTATATAATGTATTTCTATGCACAGATTATAATACATAAAGAATTTTGGAGAAGAACGAATCAAAATTAAATTTGTAAATAAATCAAATTTAGAAAATTGAAATGGATTTGTCATGTATTAAGGAGAGAGAATGATAACTTCACAAATATGGCATTTGATTGAAACGTGCAGGGATTAAAAAGGCGAAGAGGATGATCTAGATCAAGATGGAGTAATACAATCAGGGATTACGCTGAACAGGCAGGGATGAATTGTAATCAAATTAAAGCATTGGCAAACAACAGAGTGCGTTGGCGAGCTTTCATCAAGGCCCTATGCTTCCCAGTGGAGTGACCAGGACTACTGCTACTACATAAAATACAACAAGTATTATAAACTGCTGGTTTTCTTAGGCTTTAAAGACCTTCGGGACTTGGAAAATCTGGTAGCGTGAGTATCTAGCCGAGCGTTAGTATGAGGATGTGCATAAACCTAAGTATCTAGCCCTAAATAACTAATCTAAGCTTGTAGTATGAAACCCTACATCCTAACTTTCTTAGAGTTTGAGAACGGGAGAAGTGGGATAATAAATCTACCCTAATCTACATTTTTAAAATTCTAATATCCCTTTTGAAAACATAGTATTAACATAGTTAAATTGTACTTGATTCCCTTCCAAAAATAATAGCAATTTTGTTAAGAAAAATGGTAGAGTGACTCACCTTTCAGCTGCTCTTGCTTTCACAGACAGACCCGAGGCCCTCACTTTGCCAGGGTTAAATACTCAACTTGACCTACCTTTCCACTGACTAACTGACTAACTGTACTAACATACATAGCCCTAACAGTAGTGACATTCCACTCTAAAAGTAGAGATTTTACAGTTAACTTCCTTGAAAACCCTGTTCTGAAATATATCATGTCTAAACTTTATTTCAACAAACTTATGTTTGAATGATTAAAATAATCTATAAAATAATTAAATAAAATACTCTATGTATTCATAACAACAAGGTAAGTGAACAATAAGACATCTAGTCCACCGCTGTGCCTTGTCACGCAGCGGGCCCGGGTTCGATTCCTGGTCGGGACAGGCTCCTGTAAGACAAATGTCAGGACGCTTAGGACCCACGGGTCCCCGAAAATCATTCGGCCATCATCATCATCATCAATATCATCATCCTTCACCGGTGTGGAAAGCAATGAGAAGCTACCACACCTAATTCCCTAGTAAAGCTGCAAAGCATAGCATGGAAATGTTATGATTACAGTGAAAGACCTGCCCTCCGCAGAATTACTATGGATGGATGGGTGAATGGACATCCCATTTTGTGGGATGGTCATATAACAATATAGAAAGCAAGAAACTTATATATAAAATCATGTTTGAAACTATTAGTACATATGGCTCTGATGAATAGAAACTAACAAAAATAAAATGAAAATCGTCTGCATCCCTAAAGATCAACTTCTGGAGAAGAATATTTGGAATTTTTAAGCCACAGAACATATCTAATCAAATAATTGGAGAAATGATGAAAATTGAAGTAACTATTATTTATAGACACAATTAAGACAAAGAGGGTACTATGATATGGTCATCTAGAAAGAATGGAGGAAGATCGATGGGCAAGGAATGTATGGAATTACACTCCCCACGCAGATGGAAAAAGGAAGGCCCAAAAAGCGTTGGAGTGATGGTATTTATTCAGCCATGCAGGACGGAAACCTACTGGCTGTACCGTGAAACAAGAAAAAAAAAAGGAATCAGGAAAATAGGTGGGTTGTATCAAACATGAATTATAATGACTAATATCATAATTGTTTTATCAATAAAAGTAAATATATGGTCACACGTAGAAATACATTATATAATGTAAATGGACAGCTAATGACAAATGAGGGAAATTTTGAGGAAGTGGCTGAATTCAAATACCTAGGAACAATAATCACAACTAGGAATGAGATCCACAAAGAAATTAAACATAGGCTCCATTCTGGAAATGCGTGCTATTGTGCATTGCAGAGACTTTTGATGTCCCAACTACTTTCAAAAAACGTTAAACTGAAAATATATAAAATTATTATTCTACCAGTTATATTATATGGGTGCGAGACATCGGCTCTTAGTTTAAGGGAGGAAAGAATATTACAAGTATTTGAGAATAAAGTACTTAGGAAAATGTTTGGACCAAAGAGAAATGAACAGACAGGTGAATGGAGAAGACTACATAACATGGTCTTTATAGGAAGCCAGATATAATAAGAACAGTTAAGTCTCGTAGACTGCGATGGGCAGGACATGTTGCACGTATGGGGAATGAAAGACTTGCATGAAAACATTAGCTCAGGATAGGGATGTATGGAGATCTTATGTCCGCGCGGCCATGAACCTACGGGTTCGATAGTGCTATAGAGTTAGGTAGAGTTAGTTTAATCTTAGGATCTATTCTAATAAATCAGTTAAACCTAGTTGAAGTCTTATAGTAGTAGTAGTCTTATAATGGAGGTTCTTTATTTTCTAATTTGCCAATTATTAACATAAACATTTAACTAGGTTAATTTTTATTAACACGAAAGTTAATAAGATTTAAGTCAAAACATTTTAATAATAGTTAGGAAAACAATTCGACGAATTTAGCTGTAACTATTGTTGTGATTATTATTATTACTATTATAATTTATTACTATTATAATTTATTATTATTATTATTTATTTATTTATTTATTTAATAATATTATTATTAATATTCCTATCTAGAATTTGTAGCAGTCCTTTTTTAGATTTTTTATTTATAAATTTTCAAAGCTTAGAATTAAATTTTGTCTTGAAAAACCTGACTGCGATTTTTTTTCGTGGCTCACTTCAATTGTCATCCTGAACGTTTCATGTCTTTAAATATTAATTTATTTTTAAATGAGAATAATACAGACAACACACACAACTTTCTTTCTACCTATAAATATTCAACCAGGAAATATCCCTTACTCTATTTTATTTCATTTTATTTTACGTTTTGTTAGTGTTAAATAGACTACATTCGCATTGTGCATTGTTTAGTATAAACTGTAATAATATTTTTTTTAAATTTAGTAAGTATATAAAATGTATTATTTTACAATTCACTAGTTGAGTGGAAGAGAAGGCCTTATGGCCTTAACTTTGCCAAATTAAATAAAGCATAATAATAATAATAATAATAATAATAATAATAATAATAATAATAATAATAATAAGAGTATTATGAATAACTAGATTACTGTCTCACTGGCAGAACTGATTTTAGTTGAATTATTAGATATATAAAATGCATTATTTTACAATGCACTAATTGAGTGGAAAATAAGGTCTTGCGGTCTTAACTTTGCCATATTAAATAAAGCATTATTATTATTATTGTTATTATTATTATTATTATTATTATTATTATTATTATTATTATTATTTTGTATAACTCGATAACTGTTAGAAATGGCAGAACTGATTTTAGTTGAATTATTAGAAATTAGAGAAGAGAGATTTCTTCCTCTATAGATTTCGAGCAAGTGTGGACGTAAGATCTCCATATATCCCTATTTCGAGCTATTGTTTCCAATCGTCCCTTATATAAATGACCTCCCTCAAATTATAGTTATTATTATTCTCTTAACACAATTCTTGGACTACCTGCTGGAACCTTTTCTCTGGTTTTCATGCAAGGAGTTTCCCTTTATCCCCCGTTCATGCTACATATCTTGCCCATCTCAGTCATTTTGAAAATAGAAGAGTTCTAATTTCAATGGTGGCTCCGAGACTCAAGTCTTGACATCAGGTATTTATAGCGCTATTTGTTTCTCGGTCACTCCATGTAGGATTCATGATGGACGAACCGGAGCCAGGGGAAGCTTTCTTCTAGTGCTTTCTTCTTTTTCATCATCATCATCATCTTCAAAGTATGGGCCTGTTGGCCTGTTCCGCTCCCCGGTGCACTATATGCTGCAGGTGCAGGTCGTCTTTCCAACGACGTTTTGGTCTTCCTACATTTCGTCGGCCTAGAGGCCTATAATGAAGCAGCTGTTTTGATAAACGATTATTTGGCATTCTTTGTATATGTTCAAACCAATTACGTTTATTTCTATTTATTCTCTCGTTTATATTATATATTTGTAATTCATCTCTGATATCTTGACTTCTCTTTTGATCTCTTAGAGATACACCTGCAACTGATCTGAGAAATATAATTTCTATTGTCTCAATTTTATTTTTATCAGAGATCGTTAAAGGCCAAGTCTTATTTTTTTCAATTCCGAAAGCTTCATTCCACCATTTTGCCATATTTAAATCATCCATTACGTTCCAATTCATATGCCCCTGTGATGGAGCGACAGACATAGTCAATCGGCATTCTTGCATATCACAGATATTCAATAATAGGGGTTCCATCAGACCTCATCTCATATCATCCCTCGCCGGAGATAATAGAGAGTTCATTACATCATTTTAATTTCATATTTTTAAAAATCACATGTTCATCGAATGGAAGATCACAGGATACCCAAACAAATGTTAAGATATCAACCTGCAGGAAGAAGAAGACCAAGACGTCCACTCAAAAGACTTCAGGATGGTGTTTCTCTTGAGGACGAAACAGGTCAACAAATGACCTAAATTCGTGAATGTCCTATGATGATGACATTTGTTTCCTTATAAAATCTTTAGTTACCGGTATTTGGATTCATGGGCTTTTTTTATTTTTAATAACAGTTTAAAATATAGAGTACAGAAGACGCTCTTGAATTTCTAGATCCTTTCTGTAATTTTTATTACTGCAATTTATAAACTTTCTTTATAGCTTAGGGTTCAATTTTATTGTCTTGATTTACTTTTAAACACATGTGATGATGTGCAGTGGATTTAATTTGGCGTGTTAGTTCTGCGATAATAACGAGATCTGTTCAACCTAGTGACCGGAAAGAAAGAACGAAGCTTGTTAGAGCGGGGGTTTATTGTTCCAGTCTGCGAAGGAAGTCTAGCTATATCTACCAAGGATATTCCTGTCTGAAGAACTAAATTCCCTAACCTATTTCGCTCTGGCATCTAATATAAAAATCTTATATATCTCTAAAACAATAATCATAAATATAAACATGTTTATGACCCTTTTACATTTCAATAAATGAATGTTTTGTTAATTCAAATATATTTAAAAGCAAACGGAGAGTAACATTAATTATTTTTCATATAGAAATCAAAATATTGGGAACAGGTAGCTGAATTATTTAAAATTCAAGGAAATACTTTACAATATGAGATAAGAAAATGTTTCTCCAAGTTCCAACCATACATAATGCGCATGCGCCAACAGACACGAAGCGGTTTACACTATGGAATCACGGGATGCAGTCATCATATACACGATATTTAATAATAGAATGAAACGCGTACAAATATGCGTTAGATTTGGTCCCTGATGTATGCCAACAATGATTTTTTTCTCTTTAAATAGACACTGAAATGGTATCTTGCACAGGTCTATTACAGAACTTACACACGCAGTCCATTGACGGATCATGATAGTTTGAAATTGAACTCACGATGCCAACGAACCTAAAAGCTAATCTAACGCAATTTAAGTACTCTAACCTGTGAAAGAACAACTTAAAAGCTAACCTAGCACAATTTAAGTATTCTAACTTGTGAAAATATTCACGCAGATTTTATTTATTATAAGTTAATTAGTACAGACTATGTTTGCTGAATTGGAACACAAAATATTCGTTAAAATCAATATGGCTGCCACGTCTTCATGTAGTTCAATATCGTGAAAAAATATATTCAAATAATGGTTAGAAAACATATAAAAATAATTGTAAATGGTGGGAAATAATTTGAAAAATGAAACCTAAGAATAAAATTTGACAGGAGGGTTTCTAAGTAATTTAAAAGGGCATGTAACGTGATGTAAAGTTTAACCAAATTCAAATTATATGATTCTCACTATGCAGAAAAATACTTCAAAGTTAAGATAATAACTAACTATGGCTATCGTTTTCAGAGGTTCATGAACGCTCGGACAAAAATTATTCATCATCCCTACCCCGAGCTAATATTTCCCAATAATTTACAATTTAATTCATCTCCCTCAAATTTGGTTAAAGTGATTCTCAAATCTTATCCCTTGGCGAATCAAATACGAGCTTTATATTAATATAAGGAAATGTGACTTACATCAACTAACTAACTGGCTCTATCAAACCCGTAGGTTCATGCTCGCGCGGGCATAAACTCTTCATACATCCCTATCCTGAGCTAATGTTTTCCAATCATCCCCTGTATACCTCCGGAGAATTTTACCTCAGTGGAACCCATGTCCGCGTTTCTTGAAGGTTGTATTTTTACGGCGAAAGATCGTCACTCTTTCGACCAAGGTACTTTTTCGTCTGGTTTATCGCCTTCAACCCATCCGGCATGGGTAACCCTTTTGGGCAGCAATGCTATCGCCGATGTAGCTCTCGCGGTCATTTAAGCACGCAAGCCACTCCACCACGACAAGGTAAAGATACCATGGAGGGTGACTTACATCAATGCAACTTTAACTAGTATGTATAAATCAGAAGAATAAATTAAGTTAATAGTAGTAGTAGGACTTTATTAGACAAAAAAGTAAGATATTTACAATATTATTTACAAATATGGGTCGCACGGGCAGTAAGCCGTACGTGCTGTTGACAGTCCGTTACAATAAAGTAATAATTGGTACTAGTGTAAAGAAAAATAAACAAAAACAGCAATAACATTACAATTACATAAAGAAAACACAATAAAAATATTACAATTAAATAATAACACAATAGCATTATACACTAAAAACATTAACATTACAATTACATAAAGAAAACACAATAATATTACGATTAAGTAATAACACAATAGCAATGACATTACGGACTAATAATCAAAAATATTATCGATATAACAAATAAAAGGACAAGAAAAATAAATCGATTAATATTTAAATCCCCATGTATATAATCATCTCTATAAAGGAATTACATAAAGAAAACACAATAATAATATTACAATTAAATAATTAATAAGTAAATGTCGATGGGTCGAAATTTAAAATTTTCATGTTTTTAAGGCTTACAATTATGTGAAGAACATTTAAATCTGAAGATTTTTACTATCAACGCAAAATTAATAAAATATATCCTCAACTAGTGTCCAACTAAGGGACGGTCGACGGATGAGATAAGATGAAGCTCCTTATATAGGGATCTGTAAATGACAAGGGTGCCGCGCGACCACGACTGACGCTCCATCACAGGGGCAGATGAACGAAATAAAACGAAAATATGAGATGAATATGAATGAATCATGGAATGCAATTGTGGTAGCGGAAAACGGGAAAAAACTGACCAAGACTCGATCTCGGGACTCCAGCGGTGAGAGCCGAGAGTCTAACCGCTTGCGCCATGGAGCCTCCTGCAAAATGAATATGGAAGTTTTTAATAAAAAAATATATAGGTTGTAACTTTAAGAGTGGCAACTATTTATTTATTACTATTCAAGTGACAGTCCTGTGAAACTTCTACAGTTCTTCAATGTAGTACCTAGCATTGTCTACTACTCGTTGCCAGCGATATGGAAGTTGTAGTATCCTTGTAGCAGCTCTTGTTCTGTTGATGTTTCCTACTGACCGCCTTAATGCCAGCAGAATTTCAGGAACAGTCTGGAATCGAATGTCACAAAGTGGTCCCTTCATCTTAAGGACCAAATCATAATCACATGAGATTAAGTCCAGTGAATGTGGTAGATGGAGAAGCACTTCCTATTTCCAGCGATGCGATGGTACAATCATCTACAAAGTGTGCCGTGTGCGTCCGAGCAGTCCTGTATGGCAATGCTGTCTCCCCATATGCTTTCACAAGACCTTCATGACATTGTCGTGCTGTTTGGCCATATCACATTGAATTTTCAACCAAGATCGCTGTACTTGCTTTGTAAACATGGCGAAACAACAGCTTCGAGCGTCAACTCAGAGGAGACTAACTTTCTCTCTTCAAAGCGCATGCTCTTTAAGACGTAAGGACGAGTCCATTTACTATAAGATAGGGCAGACATATAATTAACATGTGACAGAAGTTACAACAATTAACTCCGTCAGGTTTCGCTTCCACAGCAGTGTTGCCACTATTTTTGTTACAACCCATGTATATTCGTCATTTTAATTTTAATACTTTTATTTTTATATATCTAATATCTGAAGTGCCGTTAGTCTTATAGCGAATGTGCTTTAATAATCTCTCTTTTGTAGAAATCTATGTTTTTATTTAATGCATATAAAAATAAAATTCCGTCACGCAGGATCTGCGTAAACTAAGGGAATTCCTCAGAAGGTCGAATTTATGGTCCCAATTTGATGGTTTGCGGAATACAATAATATTTGATTTGTTTATTTCAAGAAATACAAATTCTAATTCTAGCTTATTTAAAAGTGTCGGATTGAAGAGAAAAAGATCATGCATAACCGTAAGTTATTATCTATTTGTAAATTGATATAAAATTTGATACCAATTTAAATATTATCTAAGGATTCATTTTTTTGTTACTTTGTTACAATTGTTAAATAAACTCAATTAATACTTATTATAGAATACACGCCAATTTAAGGGTTAATTAAAGTGTACAATACATTTGCGACGAAACAAAAATGACGGCTGCTAGAGTAAATTCTTAATTTCGGGTTTCAGGTAAACTTACAATTCTAATGGTCGGACTTCAATGACGTTTAGAGAATAACTTGCTCTGTATATTTTAATAGCATATGCCAAGTTTCGTTGTCAAACCTCTAAACTTGCGAGTGCTAGAGCGATTATTAAATTTTCGTTTCAGGTGTACCCCTGTACTAATGGTCCTATTTTGCTGGTTAACGAACTCGATCTTACCTTTTTAATTAATTACTATATGCCAAAATTAGTCTCGATGAAACAAAAATGGTGGTCGCTATAGCGTTAACGGGCATATATATATATTATAATTACATTTTTGACATTGAGCAATACAAGCTTAATATGACATGATAAGAAAATAAATGATCGGACGGTATTTGAACCCGGACCTCTGGATTGATACTCCAGTGCGCTACCAATTACGATACCGAGAAAATCTAGTACAAACATTAATTTTTCCTATTTGAACCCGGACATCTGGATTGATACCCCAGTGCGCTACTGATTACGCTACCGAGCAAATCTAGTAGAAACATTCATTTTACTTACCGGACCTCTGGATTGATTGAAAAGCGAATGTTTGTAATAGATTTGCTCGGTAACGTAATCGGTAGCGCAGTGGGGTATCAATCCAGTGGTCCGGGTTGAAATCCCGTCCGAGCATTTATTTTTCTTATGTCATATATATATATACATATATATATATGTTGTGTGTGTGTGTGTGTGTGTGTGTGTGTGTGTGTGTGTGTGTGTGTGTGTGTGTGTGTGTAGGCTTATGCCATGGTGAATTTTGGTGCCTACTAGAGAGGATCGGTGAAGAACTGTAAAAGAATTAAAAATATTTTCACAAGAAAAACTCAATAGCATTAATATCTTTAAAATTCGCTAAGACGTTGCTGAAAACATTTCCAGACTAAGTAGAAAAAGAATATGGGAAAGTAAGAGACAATTGAGAAAATGTATAAAAATTATATTCAAAATAATTAAGTGAATAAAATAGATTTCTTTAACTTTCCTTTTACAATAAATATTCATTGTAGTAATATTACCAAATATCAGTTTGATTATAATTTTGCTGGAGGAAATTAAGGCAACCTTTGGAATATTTTATTTTGAAATTTGCAAAATGCGCAAGTCAGAAACGAGTTAATTAAGTGTAAATTCAACTAATTTACTTTCGCTCTTGTTCATTATTTCCATTCGATTTAACTTCAAAATAAAATTACATAAATCTTCATAAAATTGAACTCAATATTTCCAATATGGTATTACAATATTTCACCGTTTTAAATTATTACAGAGCATGTGTCATGCAAATAATGATGAAAAACTGATTTCTGATGTTAATACTAAATCTTGTTTTAAAAAATAGTCAAATTTTATAAAATTATATTAAGAATATAATAGTTTAAACATAATAACATTTTCAATAACACTGGTCAACATGATTTTTGTCTTATGAGTACCAATAGTTGTACTTAATGCAGTTTTTATCGTGTTTTCAAATATGTATTCGGAATTTCTCCATCACCCACAGTTTTTCATTTCAATTCCAATATTAATGGATTTAAATAATATTTTTTAATAAACTTTTTTCGTCCATTGTAAAATAAAATCAAACGAGCTAACTCAAATGGTTTCAGCTATGGAAAAGAGATATCAGGCAAATGGAATCCTAATATGCTGGCCGATTATGGCTGGACTATCAAAAGGGATGCTCCACACTCGAAATATAGCAGAAAATCGTCATTTAATACTTTCTAGGCGAGTCCGAACGATCGAATATTATGTAGTTACGAATGTAGAAAATATTAAAGTGTTTGAAATTACAAAATTCCTGTCTCTCGGAAACCTTGCGTGATGGAGAAAAACTGATATCATATTTGAATTCAGGAGAAAAAATACTATCATAATCACATATTTTTCTTTCTGAGACAAAGAAAAGTTTATTTTTTTGTTGCTCAGTGTAATTATTATGGAAATCCGGGTTTTAATATTTGTATGTATCGGTATATAAAAGTACATTTATTTACGTCACATCGATTGAAAGAGTAGATTATAAACAAGTTGAGATTTCCTTCCTTCCTATGGCTCTTACAGCCCAAGTCTAGCCTTAACCGCCCTATTGGAGTTTGGTAGCGAATCTGATTTACTTACACTTATTTCCCTACAAATGTTGTAACGTGTTTCGCAAGTTGCTTCAAGAAATGTATCACTTGGATGGAAGAAAGTCGGGTAAGATTTGCGCAGTCGTTTCTTTTCTGGTTTATGTTCTTTTACGTGCCTGAAAATCTTCATTCTCGGGACCGACGGCTTAAAATCCCTCCCAGTGGACTTGTCCATTGATTTACGATTCGTAAAACACGCTGAATCCTTGCAACGTAAAGTAGAAATTGTATTTTAAGCTATGTGGAATGTTATTCGTTTCAAGAAATAAATGGTAATATATTCAATAAGTTAAAAACCAAATATTAAAATATAGTAAAAATTAAATTAAAGAAATAAACACTAATAGGGCCTATATAGTCCTACGTAATCTTGTATATGAACAAGATGAAAAAGTGAAGTTGAAGAAATTATGATTAAATTAAACTGCTCTATATCCAGTCTTCTAACTAGACTGGGCAACTTCATACTCAGTAATTTCTCGTCGACGAGAATTTCAGTCGACGAGAAATAACTGAAGAAGAAGCCACCCAGGTTTTGAAACAGTTAGAAGACTGGATATGAAGTGAGGCATCAAACATATGTAGCGACTTGGTAGAACCAACCAAGTGCTGCTTAATCATTTTGTACGTAGAGAGAGAGAAAGAGTACGAATACGAATACGTTACTGCTACCTTCCGGGATCGCTGGGTTATGATACTGCTGTACTTAGTAAAGGGTTCCAAACATTCAACGAAGTTATTTACAACAAAACAGCCTGCCTCGGGCCCATAGAAGGCGGCTAACCATTCATCTTTCTTTTTCCACTTGAACATGCATATGAATATAACACTGATTATAATTTGCATGGACTGAACTAATTTCGTTATGGGATAGAGAACAATGGCTATTCTTTAAATAAGAACAAGGGGCGTAACATAAAATATTGGTTTTTAATACAAAATAAGTGTGGATTATTATATAAAAAATAAAGTAATATAAATAACAGAACTATATCTTGGAACAATCAATCAAACCCCAATAATAAACAAAACATAATAAGATAACGACATACCATTCCAACAATCACACTCATACGTCTCTAAGCAGAATCGGAAATCCTTCTTCCATGCTGACTTAGATTAAATTAAATCCAACCATTCTTCGGTTTACAATCCACATGCTTATCTTCTGCATTACCATGCTAACTTCGCCCTTTGCATGGTACACCAGAGTAGGATTCCAACACTGAATCCACTCGTAAAGAACCCAAACGCCACTTGTTAGGCCGATCGACTGACTGCTCAAGTCCACTGAGATTGCCGAGCATATATCAGGTTCGCCAGGAGAAGGGATGTGCGCTACCAAGATGCGCAATGGAAAGGGTAAAGAAGGAAGGGGTAACCACACGGAACACAGGAAACATTGGCAGGCTTCACAAATGTTCGTAAGCGGGAAGGAGCACGAAGATGATAACTGAACCGCAAAAGGCACTTTCGGTTCAATAGCTCCCGCTACACCCTCCGGGTAAAAAGAAAAAGTCCATAGACTTCCAAATAAAGTCCAGAGAAGCAATCCCACGTTGGGAGGGGAACATAAGCACTATTGGATTCCAGCGGTAACTTCAAAGCAAATCTTCCATCGTCCCCAATATCACGATCACCACACCTGCTTTCATGTAGACTATTCCAGCGCTGAAAAATAGACTCCAATTTGATTCAGCCGCCATAGCACAACATTGCGGCGTTCCAGGTGAAGACTCGGGTGACGATAATCCTCGGATTGCCGGATCGCAATCCCGTTCCACCGCTTTCCAGGAATCCATAGTTCCAAAGCCACTATGTCGGTCAGCTGGGCACTCGGGGGTCGGCCGGATCCTCCAAGCGCTCGACTGCCGAACACTCCAGGCATATAGACTGTAGAACTGCCAATGTTTAAGGAAAGGTAACTGAAACAAAGAACAGGCGCAAACAGGAAAGCAGAACCATAGATATGCTAATTTAACATGTGTCATAATACATAGTAATTTAGCTTTAACATTCAGCTCTTTTTCATTTATAACAAACATGCTTGAATTTACTGGATATCACTACATATTTTTAGCTGACTCACATGTTGTTTCATAACATGGCCATTGACGCTTTCCAATTCCAGAGTAACTGGTGTTAGAAAACGTTTTACAACATACGGTTCAGACCATTTGAACATAAGTTTTCCCATACGTTGCTCATCAGTAATACATTCTACTATCCCAAACGAAAATATATACATATATAAACAAACTACGTAAACTAAGATTGACATTCTCTGGACAAATGCCCATACCGCTGACATTTCCAACACTGTAGATTCTTTTTTGAATACCCAGAAGGACGATTCGCCGAAGTATTAGATTTATTTAAATTGTCAGCTTTACTTCTTTCACTAAAGTCCCTCTGTTTTTCAGCAATTTCGAAATCCGCCACTTTTCTGGCTAAGAGACACATTTCGGCTACATTTTGAGGTTTTGTAGAAAATACCAAATGCTGTCTAGTAGCCGGGGACATATTTTGCAGAATAAGATCAATTAACTTCTCTTCCGAAAATGAAGGATTCAACACAAGTGAAGCTCCTTGCACATTGGCGATAAATTCCAACAAAGATTCCTTAGGCATTTGGAATCGACGTGACACAAATTTAATCCAAAAGTCTTCCAACAATCTAGGAGGCAACAACGAACACTTCACATGTTCTAAACTTTCCATCCAAGAGAATCTCAACTTAACAATTTCACTCCAGATTTTCAATAAGATTCCTCCGATGCAACTCAAAATTGAGTTCACAAAATACTCATCGGGAACCAATTTCAATTCGAAAATCGAGTTAATTTTGATGAGGAAGACCACTAGCGATTCCTTATCTTCACCATCACAGGGATCTACCTTTCCAATCAACTCTCGGAAAATCCGCTGATTATTCTGCTCCATAAAAGAAGAAAGGTTAGAAACAGTTCCACTAGATAAATCTTTAATAGAGCTAAGTCTACGATCACTCATGCTCTTGTGTTGTTCTGCCAAATAATCCTCTTGAGTTGCGTTATCTACAATGAACTTACGCTTTATTAATATTTGTTCAGGCTGGGAGAGAGAATTCATATGATCTTTAAGCCGCTGACGTAATGTGTTTACATCACCTTCAACTTCTATACCTAGCAGGCCTAATTCACAAACGAGCTTATCTCTGGATATTACATCCACCCAGCTAGGCATGTTTATAAAGTATGATAGACACAAGATGTAAACAACAATAAGCGAACGTAGTATTACTTGCATAAATCAGTCTCTGTTTTGGAACGAAGAAAGATGAATCAATGTTTACGTAATGTACAACAAACACGTAAACCAGTACTTAATAACTTCAACATAAGTACAGCATATCTTTCAATATGAAAAATACAAAGTAAACACTTTGTTACCATTTGGGCGCAATTAAACCCAAAAAACCAAACCCTTAACCACGCTCTGAGAAACCATTTTGTAGCGACTTGGTAGAACCAACCAAGTGCTGCTTAATCATTTTGTACGTAGAGAGAGAGAAAGAGTACGAATACGAATACGTTACTGCTACCTTCCGGGATCGCTGGGTTATGATACTGCTGTACTTAGTAAAGGGTTCCAAACATTCAACGAAGTTATTTACAACAAAACAGCCTGCCTCGGGCCCATAGAAGGCGGCTAACCATTCATCTTTCTTTTTCCACTTGAACATGCATATGAATATAACACTGATTATAATTTGCATGGACTGAACTAATTTCGTTATGGGATAGAGAACAATGGCTATTCTTTAAATAAGAACAAGGGGCGTAACATAAAATATTGGTTTTTAATACAAAATAAGTGTGGATTATTATAAAAAAATAAAGTAATATAAATAACAGAACTATATCTTGGAACAATCAATCAAACCCCAATAATAAACAAAACATAATAAGATAACGACATACCATTCCAACAATCACACTCATACGTCTCTAAGCAGAATCGGAAATCCTTCTTCCATGCTGACTTAGATTAAATTAAATCCAACCATTCTTCGGTTTACAATCCACATGCTTATCTTCTGCATTACCATGCTAACTTCGCCCTTTGCATGGTACACCAGAGTAGGATTCCAACACTGAATCCACTCGTAAAGAACCCAAACGCCACTTGTTAGGCCGATCGACTGACTGCTCAAGTCCACTGAGATTGCCGAGCATATATCAGGTTCGCCAGGAGAAGGGATGTGCGCTACCAAGATGCGCAATGGAAAGGGTAAAGAAGGAAGGGGTAACCACACGGAACACAGGAAACATTGGCAGGCTTCACAAATGTTCGTAAGCGGGAAGGAGCACGAAGATGATAACTGAACCGCAAAAGGCACTTTCGGTTCAATTATTATTATTTTTATTTATTAACAAACTAACTCACCGGCACTGTCGAACCCATAGATTAATGGCTTCGCGGACATAAGCTCTCCATACATCCCAGCCCTCAGCTAATATTTTCAGATCATCCCCTGAATAATCCACTTCCTTTAAATCATGGTTAATATTTTTAGCCTACCTACTGGATTATTATTATTATTATTATTATTATTAATATTATTATTATTATTATTATTATTATTATTATTATTATTATTATTATTATTATTATTATTATTATTATGAAATTTGAAAGAAATTTATTAAAGACAATTGAAGAGAGACAGTATTAAGATGGCATGGATATCATCTCGAGAGGATGACATCTGATAAAATCCCTAAGACGATCTTGGAGTGAAAAATAAATGGAAAAGGAGAAAGAGAAGGCCTAAAGAAGATTAGATGGATGGTGTGAGAAGATGTATGAGTGAACTGGGACGTGCAGATAAGGATATTTAGGACCGCTACAACTGGAGAAGGCGAACTTCTTGAGGGTGACGGAAAATAACTATATTAAGGATAATTTCCGAAAAAAAGTATTATTATTATTATTATTATTATTATTATTATTATCGACAATGGTGGTCTAGTGGTTATGTTCCTTGCCTCTAGTTCCGAGGGACGCGGGTTCAAACCCGGCCGGGATCAGTGGATTTTTAGGATACAAATCCAAGAACTATTCCTCCTAGTGGGATTTTAAGCAGTGGCTGCCGAGTCTGTAGATTTTCAGGTTTATAAAAGAACCGCAAGCCTGAATAAGGAGACCTCTGTGCTAAGTTTACTGACCGTTATCCATGCAAGTAATATCTTAGTTGACCACTAAGAGTAGCTCACTGACGCGATTGGCACCCAACCGCCCAACGCCCAAATAAGTCACAATGACAATCTATGAGATAAATACAGAGTAACTAAATTACGTCTGGATTAATAAAAAAAAACTTCTACTAGGCAGCAACCTAAGTTCTCAACATGGAAAACTAGAGTGTATATAGATTATTATGTCCGTCGCTGTGGCGTAGTCGGAAGAGTCCCTACCTTCCGCTCCAGCGACCCGGGTTCGAATCCCGGCGGGGTAAGGGATTTAAAAAAATCTCTACTTTGGGACTGGGTGTGTGTTGTGTCTTAGTTGTACCCATTGGGTGTAATTCCTCAAAAAAATATACATATCCATCCATAGTAATTCCGCCCGAGGGCAGGTCTTTCATTGCAATCATAGCATTTTCATGCTATGCTTTGCAGCTTTACTAGGGATTACAGGTGTGGTAGCTTCCCGTTGCTTTCCAAACCGCTGAAGGTTGATGATGATAATGATAAGAATGATGATGATGGCCGGATGATTTTCGGGGGCCGTTGGGCCCTAAGCTTCCTGATATTTGTTTACAGATGAGGAAAAATCCCGAACACACCTCGCCCAGGAGCCTGTCCCGACCGGGAATCGAATCCGGGCCCGCTGCGTGACAAGGCAGCACGCTACCTCGAGACCACAGCGGTGAACTAATATACATATATATATATCCATAGTAATTCTGCCCGAAGGCAGGTCCTTCACTGCAATCATAGCATTTTCATGCTATGCTTGCAGCTTTACTAGGGAATTGTGTAGGTGTGGTAGCTTCCCGTTGCTTTCCACACCGTTGAAGGATGATGGTGATGATGATAATGATAAAGATGATGATTATGACAATATGATTTTGGGGACCGTTTGGGCCTTAAAGTTTTACTGACATTTGTCTTACAGGTGAGGAAAAACCCCGATAAAAATTTCATCCAGAAAATGTTCCCCGACCGGGGATCGAACCCGGGCTCGCTGCGTGACAAGGCAGCACGCTACTTCGAGACCACAGCTGTGGACATGTATATATTATAATTATTATAATTATAAATATTATTATTATCATTATAATTATAAATATTATTATTATAAATATTATTATTATTATTATACATATTTGCTTCAAATTTGTAACACATGATTTTGTTTGATTAGTTTAGAGAGAGAAAGAGAGAGAGAGAGGGGGTAAAGGAACAAGTTAAATTTGTAGGAGGGAGGTATGGAGGTAGTTGAAACAGTAATTATGCTTATACACAGCAATGCTCTCGTAACTCTCATGTGATATTCATTAGCTCTACACTTGGTGCGCCATCCGGCGAGAGACCCCCACAACTCGCTCTCTCTCTAGACTTGATCCATAATAAGTCTTGCGCGCAACATCGTTAAGTATTGTAATTATATGTGCCTACACAACTAGTACACTATGACATTCCTAAGCCTTAATCTCCATTCCTTGGATGCCAGACTTGATGGCATATATCTTAGTCTATGCATTTGTTAATGAAAGTGACAAAAGGGCATGGAACTCAGGGAAAAAATGGAGTACGCTGTTTTTGTGCGAGAATGTCTATAGCGTTGTTTTCTGTTAGAGTATTTTCCATGAATTGTTTGCTGTGGTGAATTAATTTAAAATTTTGCTCCAGGCGAAGTAATTGTATCAGTAAACAAAGAGGCCATGATGTTAATTGCAGTATAACATATGAACACGTTTTAATTATTCTATGGAACCAAAATATAGGTATGTGGCAGTTGTTTTAGTGCTCAATTTGTTTTTCAGTTCTGTGGATTTTACTGTATCTTTTTTTTTCTAACTTATGTGCGGTATTCGTGGTTTATACCAAACATTAACAACAGTTTCTCATCATAATTTTAAGGGGATTCGGTTGAAGACAGATAAAACGTTATGATGATGATAATAATAATAATGAATTATTAAATGGCATTGCAAAAAAAGTTGGTCTGCAGATTTCTTTTGAAAAAAAAAGAATATATTTCATGCAATAAACAAGCACTAAAATACCTGGAAACCAAATATGGAAAAATTAAACGAGTTTTACAATTTAAATATCTTGGTGAAATAATTCAAGAAAATGGAATTCAAACTAAAGCCAATAAAAGTAGATGCCAAAAAATGGAAACAGCATTTCGGCTTACTTACAACACTTATATTAAAAAATGCATATATTTACATACAAAATTACGACACATAACACTGTAATTAAACCAGAATGCCTCTATGGAGCAGAAACATTAATTGTGAACAGAAAAAAAGATATCGAAAATATAGTGAAAAAAGAATGCAAAATTATAAGAAACCTTTTAGGTCCAAAAATCATAGGTGAAGCATTTAGACTCAGAACTAAAAAGGAAATAAATATATATACAGACATTCATAGTGATATTAGAAAACGAAGGTTAAAATTTTATGGCCTATTAAACGAATGAACTCAAATAGGCTTACAAAACAGATAATGGAATTCTACGAAAACAGAAATAAAGGTCCAGTGGATACTATGAAGTGGATTGATGAAGTCAAAAAGGATTTAAAATTGACAGGAATTACTATAAAAGATATCCCAAAATTAAGGTGAATAAGTGGCAAGTTGACCAAGAGGACAAACCGAAGAAAAAAACTGGAACAACTTGGACAGATGATAGAAAACAAGCTCATAGCAAAATAATGAAAGATATTTGGGCTCAAAGAAAACGCCTCTAAGTACTTTGCGTAGTCCTACATGGGCGCATCCGCAATTAAAAAAATAATAATAGTAATACAATAATTGGCTCAACTGCACTTCTACTAGCGCTTGATGTTCAGTTATATTGTTGTAAACTATAACTCTTCTTCTGTATTTACTAACATTATTTAATATTTTAAAATTTTTCTAACAATTTTTATAACATTATTAGACAATTTTGAAATTTATTTAAATATGCAAATCACAATATTATGACACTGTTAGACAATATTGTGATGCTAACTGCTTTTTCTCCACAGAGTATATTACTTAGTCTATGATTTTTCTATCGCTGTTTTGGGTTATCGCTGGTTGGATCAGCGTTAGGGAGTGCTAAGTAAGTCTACAGCCATTTTTAATAAACGTTTGGTAATTTTAATATTATCAATATATTTTTTAAACATAGATTTGGGGATTTATTGCAAATTTAAATTTCATAGCGACGGGACGATAATCGATATGTGGTTTGATTGTGGGTTATCGTTGGCTCTGTAAACTCTGGCACATGCGCACTGTTGTTGTATAGGACTATGAAAATATTTCACGCTAGTTTAAGTGCAGTTTTTCCCTATTATTCCACGTCAGTTTAAGTGCAGTTTTTCCCAATAATTTTATGTATATACAGATTTTCAATCTTAATACATCTTTCTGTCACTAAAGTTGTATGCTAAACTTTACAACCTGTGACGCGACATTTTTCATTCCTTTATAAACTCATGTCAAATTTTATTCTTAGGGTTCATTTTTTCAAAATATTTCCAACTATTTACAGTGATTTTTAAATATTTCATAACGATTATTTGATTTTTTTTTCACGATATTAAACTACACGAAAAGTTGGCAGCCATATTGATTTTAACGAATATTCTATGTACCAGTGCAGACAATACTAATTAACTTATACTAATTAACTTATACTAAATAAAATCAGCGTGCATTATTTCATAAGTTCGAGTACTTAAATTGCTTTAAGTTAACTTTTAGGTTGGTCTTTCACAGGTTAGAGTACTTAAATTGCGTTAGGTTAGTTTTTAGGTTCGTTCAAATCACGTGAATATGTTGGCTGCATCTTGTAATTGTGTAAATCGCTTCGCGTTTGTTGGCGCATGCGCACGGTGTATGATTATAACAGAAAATAAAACGCTCACTGTGTTTACAAAGAGACCTAAAACACGTCTGGGGAAAAGAATCGTATATACTCAACCTAGGATTTAAGGAGAGATCAAGGCTTGCTTGGTTTAGGCTAGGGGCATGGAAATTTCTAAAAATTAGCGACGATCACGATATGTGAATATGTCCAATGTGCGGGAACTTTGAAGATGAGATACATATATTAGGAAAATGCAATGATTTAGAATATTGGTGACGTCAGTTATTACCGGAATGATTTCTAAATTCAAATCGGGAAAGATTGGCATGCTACGAGTTATTGGTAAATCCAGAAAATTGGATAAACCTCGGTAAATTTCTGGACAAAACGCGGAAAATAAGGACAACACTCATTCATGAATAAATATATGTTATCAAAATGCAATACCATTAATTATTAACAATTATATATAAATTAATTAGTGTATAATGCTATTGTGTTATTATTTAATTGTAATATTAATGTGTTTTCTTTATGTAATTGTAATGTTAATGTTTTTTTAGTGTATAATGCTATTGTGTTATTATTTAATTGTAATATTATTGTGTTTTCTTTATGTAATTGTAATGTTATTGCTGTTTTTGTTGTTTATTTTTCTTTACACTAGTACCAATTATTACTTTATTGTAACGGACTGTCAACAGCACGTACGGCTTACTGCCCGTGCGACCCATATTTGTAAATAATATTGCAAATATCTTACTTTTCGTCTAATAAAGTCCTACTACTACTAAATAACAGAAAATATTTTTCGTGTCACGTGTTGTAAAGTATTATCAAGTTTTATTTTCCTTGTCCACTCGTCCCTATCCATCCAGTTATGTCTTTCATTCCTCTCGTTATCATTCCAGTTCTTATTTCATGCATCCATGAGTTTCGAGGTCTTATTTTCTTTCTTATTCCAGGTGAACACAATCCAGTGTTTCTCTGCGTAACCTTTCTTTTAGCATTCTTTGTACATATCCATGCAATTTAACTGCTTATATCTTATATAATCTAATATTGAATATTTGATATTCAAATATATATATATTAATTGAATAATTAATATATAATATAATAATAATAAAGATAATAAAAATAATAATAATAATAATAATAATAATTATTATTATTATTATTATGGCAGAGTTAAGATAATAATAATAGAGATACTAATAATAATTATCATTATTATTATCATTATTGTCATTATTATTATCATTATTATCATTATTATTATTAGTATTAGTATTATTATTGTTATTTATTATTATGGCAGAGTTAAGACCACCTCTATCACACTAAATATACAAGTACAGATTAAAATAAAATTATAAGCACAACACGTAAGTATTTATGTATGTATAAACTCCATACATCCTTCGTGGAGACATGGGTGTTCACCTAGCAAGTTTTCCTTGACGAAACCAATTCAGTTATGCTTATTTCTCTATATCTGCCGTTAGGTGTCATTTGGTGAACACATTGCCTTAATGAGGCATCTAGTAGGAAATAAGGTTTTTTTTTAATAGGGAGGGTCAGTTTAATTTTGCTCAGAGGCCCTTGTTTTGACTTGAGGTTGTTTTTACAAGCTCGAAAATTTTCTGACTTGTGACCCACGGTTTAAAGTTCCCCCCTGAGAATTTGTCCCTTGAATGTTTCCATCCTAAAAATGCATTGATGCGGGCCGGGATTGAACCCGTGACTCTCGGGACTGGAGTCATGGTACATGACCACTACACCATTTATGCCGACGTATGTACAATTTAACACAGTACAAGTTTAACTAAAAAAAATGACTAAAACATTTAATGTAGAATTCATGTGTATACGATATTTCGCAAGCTAAACATAATAATAATAATAATAATAATAATAATAATAATAATAATAATAATAATAATAATAATAAACATCATAACAAATCACGTATTAAGCATTTAAGGCTCAACTGTCAAAGATTTTATTGAAGACTTGGATCCATCTCTTCTGCAGGGTACCGAAATTTCTTCAACCTTCTGGCCTATAATCATAGACAAATTTTGGTATGAGGTCTAGTTTCATTTCCTGAACATGTTCTCTCCAATTCTTCCTGTATTGCACTATTTTATCTATCACTTAAACATGTTCAATTTATTCCTAATATATTCGCTATTTCTTTTAACCAAAATAATGCAATCGGCCAGACTTATTAAAAAATCTCATTTCTCCTGTTTTAATGGTTCTCCCTTCTATTTTTGTTACATTCCTAAACTCGCAACCATGCAGCGTTACAACAATAATAATAAATTAAACCGGAAGCATCAATTAATACATGTACATTATGTGCGAAACAGTATAATGAAACTATCTTTAGTACAAAAGAACACGATATTATGGATTTATAAGGTTCTCCCAAGACCAGTATAAAGATATGGTAGTGAAGCATGGACAATACGAAGAAGAGATGAAAGCTGAATAACAGCAAATGAGATGTAATTTATGCGCCGTACAGCAGGCTACACAAAGTGGGACCATAAAAGAAATTAGAAAATTATGGAAGACTTGGAGGTAGACCCCATTCTCTGAATACACAAAACTACCAGAACAACTAGAAAGTCCATCTTCAAAGAATGCCATCTCATAGAATTCCAAAAGCCATGCTTCGTAACTGCCCCCAAGGCAAAAGATCGCTGGGACGTCAAAAAAAAAACGCTGGATGGAAAATTCCTCTTTGAGACCGAGGCCACGTGGCCTAATACTTACATGGATGATGATATTATGTGTGAAGGTAATGTTGAAACCAGAATTAAAGCAAATATGACTTTTGATTTATTTTAAATGGCTCTAATGTCCTGATTCCCTGCTGTAGCAAATTAAATTTTGGAGAATTTGAAATATTATACGATATGGAGTGATAGTATAAGTTTTGGTATAAGTTTTGGTATATTAAGCAAGATATTGTGGTTTCTTCTTGTGTTTAAATTATGGTTCTAGGATAGAAAACGAGAAGAAAGAAAATTTGGAATCAAAATACATCGTATCTTAAACAGGGGTGGGGCTTACATACTCTAAAAGCGCCAGCGCTCTCACACAAACATTGACGCACTGACTATAGATAAGAGAAAGTACAAACCAGTTCGCTAGTGTGTCTTTCAAAAGTGTAATCCGTAGTAGACATGTACTGGAGACATAAAATGTATTATACCCCACTGATCAGAGTTCATGCCGTTTTTTAGTAAAGAATAGAATAGATTTCTTCAGCCTGGTGGAGTTAAGGCCACGTGGCCTTCTCTTCCACTCACCAGGACAAACATATGTTACATTTAAATACAAAAAATTACAATAATATACATACTAAACTATTGAATAATAACGAAAATATTGTCTAACAATACAATAAAATTAAATACAATTAAAATTAAACTATTGATAGAAAGTATACAGAAAAGAATAACTCGAATCTACTACCCTACATAAAAAGAAATGAAAAAAAATACAAAGAAAGTAATAAACTGTAATGAATTAATCTATCGCTTATTATACAAGGCATTGGGTAAATATATTGACAAATCTTAAAACTATTTTTATTAAATAATGAAAAAACAAATTATTAATTTAAAAAAAATAATATTAGTGAGTTGTTTCTGTTAATAATTTTAACTTCAATTTGTTTTTGAAAGATGGTAAAGTTTGGCAGTCTCTGCCATAGGGTGGAAGGAAATTCCATGTTCTAGCAAGAGAAACTGTAAAAGATTTCGAATAATAGGTAGTGTGATGAGGAGGGATATAAAGGACAATGTGCTCAAGGGATCGGGTACCTAATTTATGTGTATCAGAGAGTCTAATGAAGCGGTGTGATAAATAATAAGATAATGACGTGTGTAATATTTTATAGAGAAGGCATAGGGAATAGATGGTTCTACGATCTTGTTTTTGCATGCAACTAAGGGTATAGAAAGCTGTACACAAAGAGAGGAGCGCCCACACTGAGTATTTGAACACCTGGACCTGATTTTAAATATGAAAACAAGATAGTGTAATTTTCTCCTACCTTGGAAACCGAACAATGTCATTTCCTGAAGAAAAAAAAAGTATAAATGTGGTTACAATTTCGAACATTAAATATGAGTCTGATCCAAATGAGCATGCTGCAGTTTGTCCGACAGTCTAATGCTAACGCCTGTTAGAAAAATGTCGCAACAATAAAAATGCGGGATCACTAAGGTATGGAATAAGTAATAAAAAATATATCATTATAATTACACTGATCGATAATGTTTTCTTCACAAAAAATCTGATTAGTGAAACTAGTGCATTTTTTCATACTGAATTCACATATGTAGTCAGAATTTTTCCATCAGGCACTTTTTTTTTGTGACAGCTACTTTTTTAAAATTGATTTCAGCATTCTCTTTGACTGTCATAGGAACCTTTACCATATATATAGCGATTTTATTCAAGCTGTATTTAAGGGCTGTCTCTGATGAGTACGGTGAGCATTTTCATCAGCAAATTTCCACAATGGAAAAGAGGTACCAAGGCAAGTGGAGTTCTAATATGCTAGCTGACTACTTTTGGACCAAGAAGAGAGATGTTCCAGATGCAAAATATGCCCGAACGTCACTCTCTACCACTTTCTAGGTAAGTCAGAATGAGTTAGAGTTAGATGGATTTTATTAAAAATTATAAAAAATGTAAATTAATATCACAGAAAACTCTTGTCTGATAGAAAAGGACTGAAATTTTATTTAAATTCAGGATAACAAATACTTCTAAAATCTCATACTTTTATTCTTGTGAAAAAAAAGTTTATTTTTGTCGACAAGTGTTATTTGACAATTTTTTTATTGTTAATTAAGGATACTTTTTTTTTCATTTCATTAACTAAGTAACTTATAGGTATTGTTTACATGTCACACGCCAGCCTGCCTTATTGTTACATGACCTGTCGATTACACACATACTTTCTTGACCACATAAGGAAAAAAGGAGGGCCTTCCCAGATGTGTGTTGAGCACAATGGCAGGGCTTCCATCGAGATAACACAACATTGAGATGAAAAACAACAATTGCACACATATTCACACTAAACAAAGCTAATATGATAATGCTGATTGTGATGGCGAGATTGCGTTCGAAGACCGTTTGGGCCTCATAAATGTTTCCTGACATTTGTCTAACAGGTGAAGAAAAACGCCGAAAAAGAAACATCACCTAGGAAACGTGCACCGACCGTATATCGAGCCCGGGACAGCTGCTTACGAATCAGCACATCGTGGACAATTAACGACACATTCAGCAAAAAAAGGTAGGCCTATATATGTATTTTAGCTGTATTTAACATTTAATTTACATTCATTTTTACATAATTGAAGTTTGGTCTTCGCATATCTATACAAAGGTACCGGTATATATTTTTAAAATATTAAATTAAATAGGAAAGTGAAATTAAAACTACAAATGTTCCCGCTGCGTAGACTAAGGGTTCAAGGTATCATGCTTTGGCGCATAGCTACGGGGACTCGCTGTGGTTCGATTTCCCATGGGGATTTTTTGTCATGAAATTTAGGCTAATAAAGGATCTAAGCATACCCGGCATCGTGAGGAATTTCGTCATCTTCATCACGATTATCTTGTAGCTCCATTAAGAAGCATTAGGGCATCTGTACGAGCTTTCTAACAGACACGATTACAGGCAATAGCCTTCACTTTATAAACACGAAGCTAACAGAAAATAACAAAAAAAATATATTTATGGTATAGCTATCATATTAAACCAGTGCTACAGTGAACCTTGTTTATCCCTGATTCTGACTGCAGTCATGACGTCAAACAAATTGGGTACGTCACTAACTAACTCACTGGCACTATCGGACCCGTAGGTTCATGGCCGCGCGGAAATAAGTTCTCCATACATCCCTATCCTGAGCTAATGTTTTCCAATCATTCCATGTATAATCTCTATCTATCTTCGGGTTTTTTTACAGCTGCTGCCGTCTTCCCGTGCCAAACCTCCAAAGCCTACGATCTTGGGCATCTTTCGTACTTTTCTCTGTCCGGCTTTGATTGATTTGGTCTTTTAGCATTTTGTGTTTTCTTTTTCTAATATGTGGGCAGCTGGCCCACAGCATAAACCCCCAACCTGGAGGACCTGGAAAATTTCTGTCTTGGTTTTCCTCCCATAGCCTCTGAAGATCCCTCTTCACTGCAAAGGCAGCGTTTCTCTATTTCGCTTAGAGATATGGTTGCCTCTTTCGCCAGATCCGCCGTGTTGAAGGACTCCTTCTGCGCCGACTCTGCCGTTGAGGTCTTCACTGTAACCCTGGCTAGGGGCCCTTACAGAGTACTATCAGTCGGAGCCAACTGAACCCTGGTTTTTTAACGAAGTTATTACTCCCCCGCCTCCTTCTTTCTCATCCGGGCCTGGGACCGACCATGGCGGAGTTCTGTATAATCTACTTCCCTCAAATCATAGTTAATATTATTCTCCCTCCTCATTCTTGGTCTACCAACTGGGCGTTTCCCCTCTGGTTTTCCCATGTCCCTCATTCACTAGTGTTACATATCCTGTCCATCTCAATCTATGAGACTTAACTGTTCTTATTATATCTGGTTTTCTATAAATCCTACAAGAAGCTTCCATGCACTCCTTTATCATAAGTAATGCCACGAGTGATTTCCAAATTATCGATAAATTCACGACTCACGAAGTGAGGAGTGAATTTATGTAGAGAATTTGGAAATCAAGAGTGGCATTTGTTAGGACTATTTAACGAATAAAATTAAGCTGTTTACCCACAAATCATTGTATAACTATAGTTATTTTAAAATATTTATGTATTTAATGTAAACGGCGATGTTTGAAAACAAATCAGAAATGTGAGGTTATGTTCATTCACTGCAACTAGATCATATTATTTATTGCCAAATAAGATCGCAATATTGTGAGAATGTACCCAAGTGGAGAAATAATGAAACACATCAAACTATATATCATAATCAATTTTACGGGCTATTAATTTATTTTATAGTAAATAACTCAGTAAAATCAAGGAATCTGTTCATTATTTGCTATATTCAATTTGTTGGAGGAAAATAATGTTCTGTCCTGTTCAGAACATTAAAAAGGAGGAGCTTTCTTTATCACAAAAGCAGGAGCTGATAAAGAGAAATAGATAAAGAGCGAGGTGAAACTCGACTGCCATTGGTTGTAAAACAAAATTCATTGAAACGTGATTGGTCATTGACTAGCATTTGTGGCATGAGTTTAATAGTCGCGGTAACTTAGTTTCTTCTTTAGCAGATGTACATCCTTATGACCTTTAAAATAGGATCCTGGCTTAACGGTATTTCACAAAAACAAAATTAAAAGTAATTCAACGTTTTAGGGAAAAGAGACTTAAAATAAGTTGGATGAAAGAGAATTAAAATTTGTGTTACTCCAGAAAACATAAAATAACTTTCTTTGGCCAACGAAATTGCTTACAGGTTGATGTATATTTTCAATGTAACCTCAAATACTTAATTCTTAGAGAGAACGCAATATGGAGTTCATAATACAGAGTCCAGGTTTTTTACTTAATTTCCATATTGCAGCTTTGTGTACTTTTTATTCAGAAGCCGCACCGCCACTTTGATATCACAGACCGCGCCCTCGATAGGATGTTGCCTCGTACTTTTTTTTAATAACACGCTGGGAGTGGTTTCTGTGGTCTCTTGCTACTCTCGTCGTCGAATTCCTATTCTGCCACACCATTTGTTCTCCATTACAATGCGTCCACCACTTCATTAGTGTTTCAACATCTCAGTTGGTTTATGCTAAGGTTTCTACGTTGCAATTTCATTTTTTAATAAGATCGTTTGTTAGGTTTTTACATAACTAACTTACTGGCTCAAATCGAACCCATAGGTTTATGGCCGCGCGGACATAAACTCTGCACACATCCCTAACCTGAGCTAATGTTTTCCAATCATTCCCTGTAGGGGCCATTAAACTACTTCTCTCAAATCATGGTTGAAGTTATTTTCCCACCTCATTCACGGTTTACTAACTGGGTACTTTCTCTCTGATTTTCCTACATGAAGATAACATTTGTGTCACATGTTCTGCCCATCGCAATCTACGAGTATTGACTGTTCTCATTATATCTGGTTTTCTATACATATCATGTAGCCCTCTATTTTATATATATATATATATATATATTAATTAATTTGTGTATTTATAAACAGGTTTACAATATGATAAACCATCTTTCCGTGCTCAAAGCTTTTCAAATGTTTATCTTCTTTCTCCGCTCTTCTCTATCTTCTCATTACAATTCTTCCAGACCTAGCTCCCTCATACCTCTTCTTACACCATCCATCCATTTAAATCTAGGTCCATCTATCTTTCTATTCCCAGGTGGAATCCATTCCATAGCTTGTCTGGGTAATAATTTCTCTGGCATCCTGCGTAGGATATATATACATGTGTGTGTGTGTGTGTGTGTGTGTGTGTGTGTGTGGTGTGTGTGTGTGTGTGTGTGAAATCATGGATAGAAGCAGCTATGAATATCAGAGGATTGGAGGAAGGTCAATGGATGGAGAGAGAGGAATGGCGTTTGGTTTCCGGAAGACGGCGGCAGCTGCCATGATTCCGGATGATGATGATAATATGTATGTGTGTATGTGTGTGTGAGTGTATGTGGGTGTGAGTGTGTTTGTGTGTTTATATTGTAGATTTTAAGTTATGTAAGTATGATTAAGAATGTTTTCTTGGGTTTTCCTCATCATGGATTCAAGATCGGCCTCTGGTCATTCCTTGATATTGGCATGTGGGATCATGCTCAAACGCGGAATCAGTGGCCAGAGAATCCGTGACGCGGAAACCCAATAAAATTTCTTAATCATATATATATATATATATATATATATATAATGTTTGCTGCTGGGAGTCTGAGTGGAGAAGACGGCATCTCATTAACGTATAAAGTTAGGAGTCAAAGATTCAAATCCCGGTTCAGGCTTTAATATTTATTTTTATGTAATTTATAGCTATGTGTGCATATACTTTGGTCATGGTGATTTTCGGAGTTAAGATATATAAAGAAAATTAAAATAAAAATCATGACAATACTCTCTACAGTTTCATCCCTTTGGAATTCACTAAGATGATCCTAAGATGAATATTGGTCCCATAAGTGATGAGAATGGAGAAAGATTTGCTAAACTAAATTGTATTAAACAGGACACTTTATTTATTTGCATATATCAGTGTATCGCTAACTTCATATATGTTCTCGTGTCATCGGTGATTTTACACTTCTCTTGTTTCTCGCGATAGCAGTTTCATTTGTTATTCTAATGAGTTTGATTGTAGACTGGAATCAGAAATAACGGCCTTGCTGAAAAATGTGAGAGAGAGAGAGAGAGAGAGAGAGAGAGAGAGAGAGAGAGAGAGAGAGAGAGAATAGAGGAGGAAAAATAAAGAAAGAAGCAGAAAAGCCTAGGTCTAATGCGATTGATCTAAAAAGGTAAGAGTCTTTGGAGCGTAGGGTTGAAATTTGCATATTCATGTATTCTCTTGCCTGATTAGCTCACCCCTTTTCACCCTCGAGGCAGGTTCATACTACCCTCTCGAGAAGATGTGGCATTATCCACCCCGCCATTCTTAGACCGCTCGCACACTAACTAATGATGCAAATGGACTTAGCTTTAACCAAGAATCTTTTCTAGTCTCTAATTTAAAGGTGAATCGTGGAATCGCTCTTGTTCTCACGATGCCTCATCAACATACGACACTCAGCTCTCTTGAAAACTGAGTACCCAGTGACGTGCCTCTGATACTGTCATTTTATAATATTAATGAATCAGTTGCAAATATTTAGGATATGTGTTTAACAAATATATGAGTAATAATAAGAAATGTCATATAGAATAAATAAAGTAAGAAGCTTAACAATATTTAAATCATCTTAAGAGAAAAGAAATGTACATAAAATATACAGTGAGATCAGTATACTAGTGGACGGCAGACGCGGGGTTTGTGCTGTGCGACAACGAAGGCTTACACGTGCAGGCACGGGACTTGAAATGTGCGCTGATTCAGCAGTTTACGAGTATATCCCACGCATTCACAGTCAGATAGTGTACCTCGAGTAGATAAGGTACTTGATCGCTTTTCGTTGTGAACTAAATGGCGTGTGTATAATGTATTTCAATTTTAAAATTTGTATCTTATGAAACATAAGTGTAAAGTGAATCACGTGTGTATGAGTGTAAACTGTATAATGGCTAATAATTTTTCTACTGAACAACGTGTATTTATTTATTAACAATATTTGTTAACTCAGTCTGTCAGCCAAGTACGAAGACGTTTTCAAATACGATTCCCAGGTGTAAAAATTCCGTCACGTTCAACAGTCCATAATATGTACAAGAAATTTTATGAAGAGGTGTCTAAAATGTATGGACAACGAAGGTGAACAGTTTCAGCACCTGCTTCAACAAAGTTGGTAAGTACGACAATTTGTAAAATAGTTAAGCAAATGTATATGTTTGTATCACCGCGATCCTACGCTGTCTGTTCCCCGCCACGAGTGCGTCAGCAGTGTACAGTGAAATCTCCGCGTCTGCTGTCCAGTGCTAAACTGAGTCTGAGCGTATAATGTTTCTCTTCAAATATAATTTTAATCGTGTTTTGAGGAAAGTGAATTATAAAGGGAAATCATAATTCGAAAGTTTTAGCACAAGAATGGATTGAAATCGGATTTTATATAATGCAATTATATTTAAAATTGGTTTTATATATATTCCTAATATTATTTAAAAATTTGTCAAATGTACAGGAGAGATTTCATACATATATACAAATTGCAAAATATTATTTTTGTAATAGAAATAATTGCTTTTTGAATATTATTGTTAATTTTTGAAGTATTAGAATTTTATAGAAAGCAGTTGTTAGTTAAAAATATTAACAGAATATTTAAATGCAGTTACTTTATCTGATTGGATTCTGAGACTTTACATCGTCTTCATATTTATTATATTTGGTATTAAATGTATTAGCCAATGACAATTGGCATTTTAGTCATGCGACTGCTAGGAATAGAGGTATCGTCTTGCAAAATGGAATACATTCTTTCTCCTGAACTCATTGGGACAGGATGCACGTCCAAATTAATGAAATTTCCGTTAGAAAAATTAGGTTCCCATATCATTGGTTGAAGCCGTGTGATATAATTTGGCTCCCTAAGATAAGTCGAAACCGTAAATACATTTAACCGATGAAATATTGAGAGATTGAGTAAATACATTTGAAATTTAATGATTTCGTGAGTAAAAAGTTTAATTAAAAGTGAAACATGTATTAAATTTACTTGTGAATAAATACAAGCGCTGCAAGTTTATTATAACTGAAAATAAATGCGAGTTATTCACTAGGCGCCCTAAACCCCACTGTGTCCACCCTGAAGACAGTTGGTGTTCTATCGAGCTAAGCCAACACCATCTCTTCCCAGCTATATATTTATTTGATTTATTTATTTATTTTTCTGCTTTAGGGTGAATTCAGAGTTTATGTCCTCTAGGCGATGATCCTCGAGGTTCGGTATTGCAATTTGTAAAGTTTTATTATACTATTGTAATGTTTGAAGTCGGCCAACCTGGGCCCAAATGGAAGCCGGCTCTCTCTGTAACAAGTCAGAACGAAGAGGGGAGTGATAAAGGAGTAACACCTCTGAAAAAAATAGAATTCAGAGGCCCCGAATAATTGTTCCCTGTAAGGGTCCGTTGCCAGGATTACGGCGAAGACCTCAATGGCCGATATGGGGGAGTAGGAGGCCTACGATACGACATTGAAGGCGAAAGAGGCAACTCTTGCCCCTAGAGTTTCGAGGGAACCACTGCTTTGCGGTGAAGAGAGATCTTCAAAGGCTAAGGAAGCTCACTTTGACAGAAAGGCAAGAGGTAGATCAGATCTTGGAGCCGCAGTAAAAGCAACTGATCTAGGAGACAACGACCGAAAAATCAAATGACCTGGTTCCCAGGTTGGGGTTGGATTTAGAATAGATAATCCTATCCTGTAAAAATCCTACAGTTGAGAAGCCTATACAGAATTTAACCGGACTGATCAAACAGAGAAGCTTGGAAAGAAATTCTGAAGGCAGCCTTGACCTACCCAGGGTATTATTTGATCATTCGTTGAATTTACTTGAGTAAAAAGAGTGGCAGAATAAAACAAAATTGTAACAATATCTGTGCAATAAAAGGAATGAAACATATTCCAATATAAACCGCAATATCGCACATTAAATTGTTGACAATCGCCAATAAAATTGCAATAACTTGTTGTTGGAAATACAAGTACTGTACCATTAATTCGAGTAAAACGGTTCAGATATAACCAGAATGAGCGTATAAAGTATACGTGCTAAACTAACTCCGAGGAAAAAAAAACTCAATATTTTCACATTTAAATTAATTTTAAACGTACCATCCGTGTATGCATGAAAATCTGTGCTGTGTAAATTTCCAAGTTTAAATTTTGAAACTAAATCATATTATAATAAATAAATAAATAAAGCCTGATATGTCCCTTTAGGGCAAAGGCCTCCCTGTACAGGGGTTAAGCTCTATTTAAGAGTGTCACCCGATGAGCTACTCCGTGGTGAGAAGTTGACTTGGATGTAGCACTTGGTTTGTATACACTGTCTGTTCTGTGATTAGTTAATACACAGTTGGCTCTCCATCGTTCTCCAGCTTTTCCTGCATCTGGCGACTCTGGACCATTGCGCCCCTGCTCCTTCTTTGCAGATGTCAGCCCATCGTCGTCTTGGTCTTCCGCGCTGTCTCTTGCCTGTGTACGGGTCCCACATGGTTGTTTTTATTGTCCACCTGTCGTCCTGTATTCTTGCGACGTGGCCTCCCCACTTCAATTTTTTCCTGATGGCTTGTTGTGCGGCATCAGTTGTTGAAGATATCGCTTGAAGTGTTGTATTCGAGATTCTGTCTTTCAGAGTTATGCCTAAGATTTTCCTCTCCATTTTCCTTTGGCATACTTGGAGTGTGTACTTCAGTTTGGCAGTAAGATTCTAAGTTTGGCAGCCATATAACAGTGTTGGAAGAACACAGGTTTCTAGTGTTTCCATTTTGAGTTTCCGGTTGAGTGACTTGTCCAGCAGTATAAATTTCAGTGACCAGAACGCCTTGCAGGCGAGAGCTATTCTTCTGCTTATTTCCTTCTCTACTTTCTGATGGAAGGAGAGTAGTTGTCCTAAGTATATGTACTCGCTTACATATTGAAGATTAGATCTACGTAAATATGGGAAAATGAAATTCCTGAAATAATGAAAGAAAATTATAAGTTGGAATAGTAATCATGCAATGAAACATTATACACTGATTCAGAATTAACGATTCATTTCAATATTTGGGAAGGAGACTAGCATCATGCACTAGTGGTCAGCGTTTCTGACTACAGTTCACGAGGTCCCGGGTTCGATTCCTGGTCAAACCTTAGGAATTTTTCCTTAAAGAGTATTATTCCTATGGTTGTTCCATGGTCTGGAATTTAGGTTAAAAATTCTTCTGGAGAATCGTTATCATTTATCACCCATCATATCATCGGTGTAACTTAACACCGCCTTCTAGGTGCCCTAACCTACGAAATGGAAAATTATAACCTTAATTTATTAACAAGGTTGATTTCTACATGGAAACATGATAATGGCACGTGGAATCTTTTTCAATGTAAAAATCAACTATGGAAAGAAAAATAGAGTTACCATCCTGTTTTAGGCGCCATTTGAATTGTTTTGAAATTTCTCCTTCAATTCGAGTAGCCAGGAAAGCTGCAAATAGGCCTATAGTATGTCAATTTAGTGTTTTGAAATTTTCTGATTACTTGGGGGGAAACAGCATGGGTGATTGAGTCTAATCTATGAGAAATAATAAATAGAAAAAAATGAAGGATATAATACTACTTTCCATTAGATTTAATTTCCTTTCGCATAAATACATTTGTTCTAGCGTCCACTCTTAGTTTAGAAAATATACAAGTTTATAATAAGGAAAAACATACTCGTACCTAAAACTATAGATTACATTTTTGTTTCTATACAAAGAGACATGAATGACCACAATCAGTGAATAAAAAAAGAAAAATAAACACACACACACACACACACACACACATATATATATATATATATATATATATATATATAATCTCCACCGCTGTGGTCTCGAGATAGCGTGCTGTCTTGTCATGCAGCGGGCCAAGCTTACTGGGTGAGGTTTTTTTCGGGGGTTTTTCCTCACATGTAAGACAAATGTCAGGAAGCTTAGGGCCCAACGGTCTGCGAAAATCATCCGGCCATCATCATCATCCTTCACCGATGTGGAAAGCAACGGGAAGCCACCACACTTACAATTCCCTAGTAAGGCTGCAAGGCATAGCATGAAAATGCTATGAATGCAGTGAAAGACCTGCCCCTCGGGCAGAATTACTATGTGTGGATATATAATATACACAATATTTCAGTTCATATTAAAGTAAATATTTTATTATGATACTGGAGGTATTAAAATTAATTATTAAACAATTATTCTTTGTAATATATTTCACATTTGTGTAAAATAAATTTATAATTTGTATTCAAGCAAAATTTGCTTCAGGGCTTGCATGCACTGTATGTAATGTTCAAAAGTCAATCTATCCTTTGTTTGTTGTATTTTAATTTTATAATTTACACTACATTATTATTTGTATCCACCGGTGTGGTCTCGAGGTAGCATGCTCCTTGTCACGCAACGGACCCGGGTTCGATCCCCGGTCGGGACAGTTTTTCTGGGTGAGGTTTTTATCGGAGTTTTTCCTCACCTGTAAAAAACAAATGTCAGGAAATCCTTAAGGCCCAAACGGTCCCCGAAATCATATGGCCATCAAAATAATCATCATTCATATTCATCCTAGATTAAGCTTAGGATTAGGAGCTCTCCTGGAGCACCACTATCATCATCATCACCCGTCATATCATCGGGGCAATGTAACCCCACCTTCCAGACGCCCCAACCTCAGAAGTGGGTTACTAGTATACCATGCCAGGAGAGAACACCAGGAATGTCGAAAGACAACCTGGGAACTTGAAAAAAAAAATTGTTCATATCACGCAGTAATAAGAGTGATTTTCATTTTCTGAATACAGAGATCAAATGAATTAACCGCAATTTGTTCTGGTTATGTGGAAAAAAAAAGAAAAAAGAAATCAGAGTTGCACAGAGAAAAATCTGGCTTATTACTGTCGACATTCATAGTCCAATAGAATAAAAAGGTCTATGGGGTAGTAGAAGGTTGCTCCCACTTTTCTAGACAAATTAGTACGAGATGTCAGCTGAATTGTCAGTCCTACGCGACGGCCGCCTTTACTCCCAGAAAGTATGTCTGTTACTAATTTCCTTTAGAGGTTGAGTCGACCCCAGTGTCATGGTGCCACAAGAATGTTGAAGTCAATTTAAAAATCCTGTTCACCTCGGGACTCGAATCCGCGATCCTGGCCTGGAAGTTGACCCGTAAAGGTGATCTGAAGAGCGAAATCAAAGTTAGTGTTTCTTTTAGTGCAAAGAAGTAAAATAGAAAAGTTCTCTCTTTACGAAAGACTCAAAACATAATAATCATTTCTGCTTATATAGTAAATTATTGTGAATCAAATAAGAAGATTGTAATTGTTTTGTGTTAATGGTTGTGAAGTTAGATTAAAGAAATCCAATATGTTACAACGCCACTGCAACTAGCGACAATGCAAAATTTTGCGATCTTTATCTCAAGAATTGCACCTGGAATACGGGCATGAGGTTTAGTTTATAGGATCTTTACTAGACGAGTACTTCATTCGAAAGTATGCTTCAATACATCGATATATCATTAATAGTTCCTTGTCAATCATACGCTTATGGAATGAAAAAGAAAACAGATGCATCCATTCCGTTTTCAAAGTAAAGCTTTATATCTATTACAAGAATATTGTGGAGTGAGATACTGTTTTGAATAGAAAGTGATTGTAAGGGCACGCATCAACGAACCAATTTCTTTCATATCCAATTCTCTTGTATTTCTGCATTTTTTTTATGTGCTAGATTTACTTCATCGAGTTCTTGTTATCTCGAGTTGCGATAATCTTGAGAGACTCTAATTTAGGGTTGAGGTTCTTTTAAGAGCCTGAAAACCTTAGACTCGGAATCCACGGCTTAAAATCTCTCCAGAAGATTAGTCCTTGGGATTTCTCCATCCTAAGAAATGTATCAGTCTCGGCCGGGTGTGAATCCGCGTCTCTCGGGACAGAGCAAAGGAACCTAACCAATAGATCACCAAAGTCGATTGTATTTAAATATAGGATGCATATTCTTCTTCCTCTTTTTCGTAACTTTATTGTCAAAAGTAAAGCTTGGCTTTCCTCACAAAACCTCCCCCCCCATTGTGATTTGTCCTTAGCTTCCATTTTCCAATTCTTCAATCCCAAACGTAGAGTGTAATTTTCAACATCGTCCATTCAACTTCTTCTTCTATTGATAGGCCGTACTATAGAGAAACCATCCTTATTCTGAGGCTGTGGCAAGAATTTTTAAAAAAAATGTTTTTTTCTTAAGTATGGATGGATGTCAGCCAACGATCCAACCTTCAACCTGGAGAACCAGGGTATCCCTTTTTAGTTTGGATCAACAAATTTGATCTCTCCGACATGGGAGACTGTACCCGCAGCTGCGGTAACTCTGGCATAGATATCATGATCATTTAACCACACAAACCCCAACAGTACAGCAAAGTAGAAATATCATAGGTACTAAGTTGCATATTATTGACTTCCAATTTATCATTGCCTCAATGGTTAGATTAGTATTACTTACATTGAGCAATAAAAACAATTTTTTTTTGTCTCAGAAAGAAAAATGTGATTCTGATAGTATTTTTTCTCCTGAATTCAAATATGTTATCGGTTTTTCTCCATCACACAAGGTTTCCGAGAGACAGGAACTTATAATTTCAAACACTTTAATAGTCGACCGCTGTGGTCTCGAAGTAACGTGCTGCCTTGTCATGCAGCGGGCACGGTTTCGATCCCCGGTCGGGACAGTTTTCCTGGGTGAGGTTTTTATCTGAAAGACAAATGTCAAGAAAACTTCAAGGTCCAAACGGTCCCCGAAGTCATATGGCCATCATCATCATCCTTATCATCATCATTATCCTTCACCGGTGTGGAAAGCAACGGGAAGCTACCACACCTACAATTCCCTAGTAAAGCTGCAAAGTATAACATGAAAATGCTATGACTGCAGTGAAAGACCTGCCCTCGAGCAGAGTTACTATGGATGGATGGAACACTCTAATATTTTCTGCATTCGTAACTACACAATATTCGATCATTCGGACTCACCAAGAAAGTAAGAAATGACGATTTAGTGCTATATTTCGCCTGTGGAGCATCCCTCTTGATGGTCCAACAATAATCGGCCAGCATATTAGGATTCCACGTGCCTTGATATCTCTTTTCCATAGCTGAAATCTCCTGAGTTAGCTCATTTGGCTTTATTTTACAATGGACAAATAGACGAAAAAACGTTCATTAAAAATAATTATTTAAATCCATTAATTGAAACTGAAATAAAAAAACTGTGGGTGATGGAGAAATTCCGAATACATATTTGAAAACATGAAAAAAACTGCATTAAGTACAGCTATTGGTACTCATGAGACAAAATCATGTTGACCAGAGTCATTTATTCATATGTATGTTCCTGTATATGGAATTATATTTCATGACATATAATATGTGAATAAAATAAATCAATTTCAAAGAAAGGCGAAAACATAATTTAATCCGTTCATGGGTTTCATTTCAATATCACCAAGTTGTCCTCTATCAATTGTAAAAGTCTCTCCTGGTTGGGGAATTGTAACCAACTTGTAAGATTGAGTTGTCTGGAAGTGTAGTTAGTAAAGTAAACAAACTACAGGCCTCAGGAAGCCCTTGGGATTGTAGAAAGTAAATTCTCTCACACTTTTTAGACAATCGTTACGAGATGTCAGCCGGGTTGTCAGCCCTGCGTGACGTTGGCATTTACCAAGCGTCTGGTATTTATTTCCATCAGAGGTTGTGTCGACTCTAGGGTCATGGTACCGCTAGAATCAGTTTAAAATCCTGACCTCACCGGGAGGCGACCCCCCCCTCCCGACCTTAAGACTTGTAGCATACTGTATTAACCAACAATGCTACTGCGGAATATGGATTTACAATACCCCAATGTTCTTATGGGTGATAAATGGTAACAAATCATCACCAGGAAAATCCTTAAACCTAAACTTAACCTAAATTCCAAACCATGGGCGACAGCAGGAATAATTAAAATTTAGGTAAATCCCCTGTGGTCTGAGCGTGAATCTAATTCGACATGTCATTAACCGTAATCAGAAGCTCTGACTACAAGAAAATAAGATTACTTTTCATTATAGGTTCTTACAAAAGTACTATTATATTGATATCTTTTACGTGTCCGTTTATAAATAAATGGAGGAGGCTTCTAGACATAAAAGAAGAGACAAAATTAAGAATAATAAAACCAGAGAAATTGTGGATGTTCAAAAATATATTCTACAAGTTATTGAAGAAAGAAAACTGAAATTGTTTGGTCACGTAAAGATGAGGTCAGATGACAGGGTACCTAAGATTATATTAAATACTGATGCGGAGGGCAACAGAATAAAGGGGAGACCAAGAGAAGAATGGGTTCAAATAGTGCATAGGAGTATGGTGTCGAGAGAGAATGGTGCAGAAAATATACATACATAGAGGAGTAAAAAATACAATCAGTAGCTTTACTACTATATTGTAGAGAAATTCGTAATAGTCTCGTCAATTGTACTGCAAGAAAACCATCAGCTGTGATAGCAACAAAAATTAGAGAAATTTTGGCAGAATAACTTTTTTTTCAGTACAATGAAATTTATTAGAAGCAAAGTACTTTTTACATGGCAATTGTCTATTTTATTCTAGAGCTGCGCGAAACACATATGGGTAATAATTTCTTTTTAGCCGCTTTATTCACACGAGCGAGCATGTGCGTCGATACAGACTTGTGTTTTACTTTATTGCAGCAGTTATAATCTATGCACAGGACAGCAGCTATGCCATTTTTTAGCCAACAGATTTGTTAGCGGTGGGATGGGAAGGTGAGTGGGCTATTATTTACATCGGGAAATGGAGTGTTATGGGCTAAGGTGAGGGAAGGGAGGGACGAATGAAAAAACAGTGGCGTTTATTACTGACAATATTGGTACTAACAAGCAAATACTTATTTTTAATGGCTTATATATAGATCATGTCCATTGCTGTGGTCTCGAGGTAGCGTGCTGCCTTGTCACGCAGCGGGCCCGGGTTCGATCCCCGGTCGGGGCAGTTTTTCTGGGTGAGGTTTATATCGGGGTTTTTCCTCACCTGTAAGACAAATGTCAGAAAAACTTTAAGGCCCAAACGGTCCCCGAAATCATATGACCATCATCATCATCATCACCGTTATCATCATCATCATCATCATCACCGTTATCATCATCATCATCATCATCCTTCACGGGTGTGGAAAGCAACGGGAAGTTACCACACCTACAATTCCCTAGTAAAGCTGCAAGCATAGCATGAAAATGCTGTGATTACAGTGAAGGACCTGCCTTCGGGCAGAATTACTGTGGATTGATGGATATAGATAATTTGTAATTAAGTTAACATCTTGGAAGCAAAACTAACTACTCAATATTTTTATAATTCATAATTAACATTATTATTACTATTATCATTATTATTATTATTATTATTATTATTATTATTATCATTATCATTATCATTATTATTATTATTATTATTATATTTATCATAAGTAATGCTACGAGTGATTTCTAACTTATCTAGAGGATTTGGAAATCAAGAGTGGCATTTGCTAGGACTATTTAACGAATACAATTAAGCTGTTTACTAAAAAATCGCTATTTAAATATTGTTATCGGTGTTTTAAAATATTTTTATATTTTATGTAAACGGCGATGTTTGAAAACAATTCACAAATGTGAGGTTATGTTTATTCACAGTAACTTGATCATATTATTTATTGCCAAATATGATCGAAATCAGTGATAATCCACTAAATTCGCAATATTGTAAGAATGCACACTAGTGGAGAAAAAATAAAACACGTCAAACTGTAAATTACAACTAGAGCTGAAAAAAGTATCGTCAGGGTAGTAACTAATTTCTATATATATTGTTTACAAAATGCGCGTCCTGCTCGGAGCGAAGCTGTCCCGACTACAAGCGTAGCTGTCCCGACTGGGTTCTCGGGTTTAGATACTGGCGATTCTGGAGAGGTATTGTTGGTGAGCCATACCGGCATTTTCCGGGGTTCTTCCAACTCCTGTATCTCATTCCACCAACACTCTTCACTTTTCTTTCCTCTTCCTATCGTGTCAATTCATCTTCAAGAACAATATTAACTCCGAGAGGAACTTTAAGTTGTGGGTACGACTTTGAAGATTTTGAGGCTCGTAAGATCCTTAAGCCTGAATAAAGAGGTCTCTAAGCAACATTTACCGACCTTCTACATCCTAGTAACACCTTAGCTGCTTACTTTAGTCTCAATGGATAGGTAAGTTGACCGCATACCATTCATGACATTTCTACAGAAATAAGTGTAACTAAATTTACTTGGTCTAGCAATTCCTAACAAAGGAAAGACTACCACCCAACATTGGGCTATTACGCCATTGTAAGGTTGTATATGTACTATATTAAGTACTGAAACTCTTTGTATAAAACATTAATTTAACAAAAAATGAACAATAGAGACTAGATACCACCGATAAAACAAGTCGTTTGAGGGATAGGAGCAGAAAGAGAGAAAGAAAGAGACGCCTGAAGAGTATATGAAACCGAAGGGGATGCTGTATTAATTATTATGCAAACACAGAAGGGAAAATCCTTTAACACCGGGTGTGAGAATTATGGAATCTGATACATTAATGGGCTTATAAAATGAAAATAACAGTTGATCCTCCCTCTTGAGCATCAAACTGGATTAAAATATGCATTCAAATCAACTGGATAAAGTGAAGAGTGAGGCAAGGTATAGCGACACCTCTTTTCAAACTAAAAAAAGAAGAAGTGTGAGTTTGGACTCAAGAGGATGTTCTTATTAAGTCGACCCCACGATTTTCAAACGAGACGTCGCATTAATTAAGTTACAGAAAAAAGAAGGGTTAACCTACAGGGTGCAGACGATACTGAGTTGCACTATCAAGGGGATGTTCGCACACATGCGTTAAAGGATAAATCGTTATCATAAGTAATGCCATGAGTGATTTTCAAATTATCAATAAATTCACGAGTTAAGAGGTGGCAAGTGAATTTATCTAGCGGACTTGGAAATCGAGAGTGGCATTGTTAGGACTATTTAACGATTAAAATTAGTGAGGAGTGAATTTATCAAGAGAATTTGGAAATCAAGAGTGGTATTTGATAGGACTATTTAACGATTAAAATTAGTGAGGAGTGAATTTATCAACAAGATTTGGAAATCAAGAGTGGCATTTTTAGGACTATTTAACGAATAAAATTAGCGAGGAGTGAATTTATCTAGAGGATTTGGAAATCAAGAGTGGTATTTGGTAGGACTATTTAACGAATAAAATTAGTGAGGAGTGAATTTATCTAGAGGATTTGGAAATCAAGAGTGAAATTTGTTAGAACTATTTAACGAATAAAATTAATGAGGAGTGAATTTATGTAGAGGATTTGAAAATCAAGAGTGGCATTTGTTAGAACTATTTAACGAATAAAATTAGTGAGGAGTGAATTTATCTAGAGGATTTGGAAATCAAGAGTGGCATTTCTTAGGACTGTTTAGTCACAAATCATTATTTAAATACAGTTATAGGAATATTTAAAGTATTTCTATATTTAATGTAAACGGCGATGTTTGAAAATAAATTAGAAATCTTTGGTTTCGTTTCATTTGTTCATCCATTGCAACTATATAATATTATTTATTGCCAAATAGGATTGCAATATTATAAGAAAATCCCCTGATGGAGAAACAAATAAAACACAGCAAACAGTATAAGCATTATAAGTTATTAATTCATTTATTTATCATTATAATTAATTAATTTAAGAAACAATTCCGTAAAATCATTATTTAAAAACACAAGTATTGAACACACAATTATCAAATGTTTAGTTCGAAGGAATCTGTTCATTATTTGCTGTATTCAACGTATTTATTGGAGAGTCAGTCACTGCAAAATAATGTTCCGACCTGTTCAGAATATTAAAAACTAGGAGCTTTCTTTATTTTCGTAAACAGAATTCGATAAATATCGAGGTGAAACACGACTGTCATTGGTTGTAAAACAAAATTCATTGTAACGTGATTGGTCACTGACTCCCATTAGGTGAATGAGTTAAATAGTCGTTAATAAATAATTTAACTGAAGTTTAATTTAGCGACTTCCAAAAGAATGTACGTACTGAAGTTGTTCATATGAACACATTTTTGACAAATTTTGCAGAGTTCATTGACCCCACTTACATAAATAACAATAATATAATTATTTTATTCATTCTACAGTGTTCTGCTGTATAGAGTAGGTCTTTCACTGAAATAGCCTTTTCATGCTTATGTTTTGCAGCTTTACGAGGGAATTGTGGGTGTGGTTGCTTCCCGTTGATTTCCACGGGGGATGATGATGGTGACGATGGCCAGATGATATTCGGGGATGGTTTTGGGCCTCACAACGTCCTGATATTTGTCTTACAGGTGGGAAAAAACCCGAAAAAACCTCACCCGGTTCCGACTGGGAATATTTTCGTTATTAATTAAATCGTATATAGGTCTACCAATTTGTAATACGAGAAAACATAAATTTCACTGGAAATAGCGTTGAAAACAATGTTCCCATTAAAATATCATGTTAAACTCCACTCTCAATTGGCTGATTTTACAGATTAACCAAGTCGATTCTTTTCTTATTCAAATGTTTCACGTGAGTTATGTTGCAAGAAAAACATGGCCGCCACTAAAATAATTTTTAAATTTTGACTTTTAGGCAAGTTTCTATTTATTAATGACCGGCTTTCGCTGATACACTAGAATGCCATTGTTTATTTAAATAACATTTCTAGTTTCCAAGCAAAAATTGACAATTTCGCCGCCCTATGGATTTTAAGTGTTCGCTTCATGTTTACCCACACTCCTAATTGTGTGATTTTGCTGATTAATGATTCTGACCTTGCTTTTATTAATTTAAGGAGATAGATTAGCTACATTTTATGGACTGAGCGAATTTTAATTAATGACGCTCTTTAAGATTAGTATCATAATTCAAATATCGGGGTCGAGGACCCCGAAATATTTTGCTCTGAGGTTTACGTGCCGTAAATATTGGACCCACCATCCATGGATTTATCTATTTTTTCCGAAGCAAAAAGTGTTTATGATTGTTTGCGCCCTTAGAAATCCACTGACTCCGGCGGGATTGGAATCCGTGAACCTAGGAACTAGAGGTCAGAATGGCAACTACTTGTTCACCGACATAGTCTAATCACCGAGCCAGTTGATTAAAGAGGTAACTTAGAAGATATTTTCGGAAGGTCGCAAGTTTTCCTAATTCTGTACTAATAAATTTCATACGAAAATTCCGTTCAGGTGTTAGAGTATATAAAAATTATAACATAAAATTTTAAAAATATATATGTACTTTGTATGCGTTCTTCTCAACTGTTATAATATGTTTCGCGCGATAGTGCGTTCTGTCGTACTTACAGCAATGGCAACCAAAACTGAAAGTTCAATTTCCTAAATTTCTAAGTTCCTACCTAAATAACTATACTGTAATATTACATATTTTCTACCTCGTGCGGGAAGTAAAACCACTTTATACTACGTACAATATATATACAAAAATATATCCAATAGGTAGTGTTAATATACATTACGGTATTTAAATGAACTGAACTTTATTTGAAACAATATAAAACAATACATTCGTACTTGCCGCCATTTTATCGCTGATTGGTGTCACGGCTTGCTGTAGTCTCAACTAATAAACATTGGCCACACTGTTAACGTTAGTTAGTTGTTTATAATGAAAGCAAATATTTCCATCAAAGATGTTATTATTTCACTATTATCTATTCTTTAAGAAAAAACACTATTGCGCAAAAATAATGTACAACACACGTTTATGAAGTGTTTTACAGAATCTCGAAAATTAAAAACCTCGCTATCGCTCGGTTTTAATAATATCCTCACTTCTGTAAAAACCACTTCACAATCTCTATACTAAACACATTCCAAAAAATCTAGAATAAAAAACACTAGAAATACCCCTTTTACATGAAGCCCACAAGCGATGAACTTACCTTAAATAATAACTCCAGACATCCTTACCAACAAAAAATCAGCAATTTTAATAGCTTAGTTAAAAGAATATTAAAACTACCACCAAGTAAAGAAAATTGCATCAAAGTGTTAAATGGCATTACGTATATAGCAAAAAGTAACGGTTATAATGAACAAATCTTAATTAAAATTATAAGAGAATAAAAAAAGGAAGAACAATATGCTCAACATAACCCAACTCAAAAAATAATCTCATAACAACCAAAGGAATTGGATAACTCTTGCGTATATATATATACCAATAATTTTAACAACAAAGGCATATACAAACTAACATGTAAAGATTATAATAAATTTTACCAAGGAAGAACCAGCAAAAATTGCAATATTAAATTTAAATAACATTTTAAAAACTTTAAATACACAAAAGGTAAATCAAGTTACATGAAATATATAATAAAGGAAGGTAATCAAATGCAGGATATAAACAACACCCTCACAATGTTACACAGAGAAAATAAAACCCAACTAAAGTAAACTTACTGAGGAGTTAGAGATTTTAATGGAAGTTGACAATAGTTTAATTTTAAACGATTACGCACCCAGTGCCCACAACCCTATTTTAAAAAAATCATGAAAATCAATCAGTGGCTTGATGACAGTTGGATAGTAGCGAACAACCTTCTGCTGAGGATGAGACTGGTCCTGAAAGGCCTACAATTTTAAGATGAGACTGCGAAAAAAGATTACATAACTTTATACATATTTTTAAAAAAAATTTAATCCTCTGTCCAGAAGCAAAATTGTGAATTGGAATTTATTACCATGGATTTATTTAATCAGACTCACCATTTAATACTATCATAAAAATGATGTGATAATAATAATAATAATAATAATAAGTTAATAAAATACCATAGTAATAATAATAATAATAATAATAATAATAGCTTTATTTTATCTGACAGTAATAATGTCTTAAGGCATTGTCTACCTTCAACGAAGCTAATTTAGACCTTAGATATATATCACATTAGATGTTAAAGCGTGTTTAATAAAGAAGTATATACAACAACAGCGGTTTCACAACGTTTTATCGATTCCATAACTAGAGTTTTTTTATCTCACCAGTCGCTTTATGAAATTTCAGGTATTCTTTCCTGACATTGGCGGCTGTATTGTAACCCACTTCTGAAGTTATTGCACCTGAAAGGCGAAGTTACGCTATCCCGATACAACAGATGATAAATGATAATGAGCATCAGGAGAGACCTTAAACCTAAACTTAACCTAAATTCCAGATTATGATCAAATACAGTTCCCTTTAAGGAAACAATCCTGTAGTCTGATCGGGAATAGAACCCGAGATCTCATGAACTGCAATCAGAAGCCTTCACCATTATACCACGAGGAAAACATAAATTAAAAATACACGACTATAGTTATAAAACCGTATTCAGGATTTACACTTGTTTGCAATTGGCTTCCAAATTCCGTATAGATGTTACAGAAACAATAGGTTTATAAACTTGAAACCGTTCGTGGTTCAGACATTGTTTTTGCAGTCGTTTGTCTGTAGAGGAGAATGACAATGAAGGCTCTCTTTGATATGGGATAGAAATGCTTCACTTTTGTTAATGCATAGAGTGAACATTGAACAAAACGATTAAGACAAACATCAAACTTTAGATAAAAGCGATGCGATTACTTATCGAGTACTTGATGAACTGTACATATGGGGGGTGTAAGAGAGTGTATTAACGAAGCGGAAACTTTATAATAGGATTACATACTGTTATGTGCTCTTTATAATACAAACACACATCATCTTCTGTACATAATCAACCCGTTCAGTTAATATCACGTATTTTGAGCTATGACGAGTATCAATAATTCTTCAAGCAGTTTTATAAATATTATTACAAGGAGTTGAGCACGCCGTAGCGTAGTTTGTTAAGGCAGGCGCTCTGAAGACGCAATATATATCCTATGAGATTGTAAATATTTGGTATATTAAAGCTGTCATCTGCTAATATTAATAATAATAATATAAATAATAATAATAATAATAACAATAATAATATTCTTTATTTATTCTGGCAGCGTTAAGGCCACAATATCTTCTCTTCAACTCAACCAGCAGAAACATAGAACTATATATTTAAAGAAATATAACTAACTAACCCACTGGTACTATCGAACCCATAGGTTTATGGCCACGCGGACATAAGCTCTCCATAATAATGATAATGATAATAATAATAATAATAATAATAATAAAAGCTATATTTTACCTGGCAGAGTTAAATCCTTAAGGCCTTGTTTGCCACTCAACCATGTTTAAAAAAATAAAAAAAAATAATTACAATAAACATAAACGATTACATGTTATACATACAATTATTATTTATAATGTATTTTGATTTATTCTAGATTTAACGAATTAAATATATAATATGTACAAGATATAAAAAAACGAGAAAACACCCCTATCCTGAGCTAATGTTTTCCAATCATTCCCTGTTTTAATCTACTTCCCTTAAATCATAGTCCTAACATTCCATGTTCCTAGGAACATGTCCCTGTGTTTGATACTTTGACAAATGTTCCCTCATGTAGTCCCCGCCCGGAGAACTGAGTGGGGGACTATTTGACCTCCGGAAAATTTTACCCCAGTGGAAACCTTGTCCGCATTTCTTGATGGTTGTATTTTTACGGTGAAAGATCGTCACTCATTCAACCAAGGTACTTTTTTTTCGTCTAGCTTATCACCTTCGATCAGTCCGGCATGGGTAACACTATCAGCAGCAATGCCACCGCCGGCATAGCTCTCAGGATCATTTAAGCACGCAGGCCACTCCACCACGACAAGGTAAACATACCATGGAGGGATTTATATATATAATAATAATTATAATGAATAATACATAATAAAATTGCAGTATACGTTTCATGTAAATACATTAAATATTTTATGAGAAATTTCTCGATAATTCCGGAACAGTAGTTTTCCTACAACTCATTGTACATTTAACTCCTCCATAAATCCTTATTCTCTGGATCAATCCCTGTTAATCCTCTCGACACCATCCTACGCACTCTTTGAATTCACTGTTCTTTTCGTTTCCCCTCCACACACGATCGAGATAAAATTTAACTCTAGCTGTTACTCTGCATCGAACAACTCACTATTCCTCATCCTTCATTGTTTTAGTCACCCGACTCTGGAATTCGCTCCCCTCGTATATCAAGAACTGTCCGACTCAAAAATAGTTTTTAAAAATCACTACATATGTATTTATACAATGTACGGTAATATATAGCCATGTTTCATGTATACTTGTATAATCCTTTTATAATTTTAACTTCCTTTACCAAGCCAATTACTTAGTCAAATTATAGGTTGTTATTATTGCTATTATCATTATTATTACTATTTTCCTTTCTTTTCCTTTTCAACTTTATATTGTGTAGCCTATACATATTATGTATTATTAATCAACATGTAGATAACATAGCAACAACAACAAAAATAAACTTTTTTTTTTGTCTCAGAAAGAAAAATATGTGATTCTAATAGTACTTTTTATCCTAAATTCAAATATGATATCGGTTTTTCTCCATCACACAAGGTTTCCGAGGGACAGGAATGTATAATTTCAAACATTTTAATATTTTCTACATTCGTAACTACACAATATTCGAACATTCGGACTCGCCTTGAAAGTAAGAAATTACGATTTTCTGCTATATTTCGCCTGTGGCCAGCATATTAGGATTCCATTTGCCTTAATAGCTCTTTTCCATAGCTGAAATCTCCTGATGAAAGGGTTCCCAGTGCTCATCGCACACTGCGCCAAGATAATAATTGGTCGAAAAAACGTTTATTAAAAAAATAATTATTTAAATCCATTAATAGAAATAATGATGGGTCATGGAGAAATTCGGAATACATATTTGAAAACACGATAAAAACTGCATTAAGTACAACTATTGGTGCTCATGAGACAAAAATCATGTTGACCAGTGTAATAATAGTAATAATTATATCACATTTTATTATTTTGCTTTCAATATTTTATTTTAAGAACACCATATATCAAATTTTTAAAAAATATTTTAATAATCGCCTTAAATTGTACCAAAGAATTCAGTTACTTTCATATAAATATGAATTTCTGCAATTACTAATTTTTACCAATATTTTCGGCTATAGATATATGAAAATATTAGAAAGGTCATATAGAAAAAATGGAAAAAAACCGACTTACAAAAAAAGAGATAAAGAAGATAGACCAATGGACGGGAGAAGAACAAGTGGAAGACCAGCCAAGAGATGGATAGAAAATGGATGCACATCCAACGCGTCTTCCTCCGAGGAGTGATTTTGAAAAAAAAAAAAAAAAAAAAGGATAAAAATCCTACAAATTATCAATAAGAAGAAGAGAAGACTAATTTTGAAATTTAATTAATATCTATAAAATTAACAATGTTAATAAAATAGCATAATGACATTTTATCGAGTCTTTTATTATCTTCAGATAATTGATGAAAAATGAAATATTAAACGAAGCTGAAATATTCATCATTTTGTTGGAAAACTCCGCTTGAAAAGAGTGTCAGCACTTTTCTGGAATTACTGTCTTCTTCACGGATCACCACAAAGACGCTCCAGTACGTCTCAGAGATTTAGTTCTGAGTTTTCACACTTGTACGAATCTTTGACTTCCATGACAAGTCACATAGATATGACATCGAGTGTGACTCATTCCCCTTAAACTCCAGCCAACGTCATAATATTACTTGCATTCTCTTTCTTACACATCTCGGAATTAACCTAAAGAATTTAGATTAGATTAGATTTATTTAGCCTGATGGAGTTAAGGCCATGTGGCCTTCTCTTCCACTCACCAGGACAAACATATATTACATCCGAATATAATAATCTCAATTAACTCTAATATTAAATACTAAGTAAAATTTTGATCAAAAAGATAATATTATATTACGATCTATAATGCAACCAGTTAATGTTAGTTAAAATTAAGACTAAAACTAATAATAAAATGTATGCAAGCAAGACATGTCAAAATGTCACTGTCTAATATATATATAAAACAAAGAAAAATAATGAGATATAGAAAACTAATTTTACGATTATACAATATTTAAAACAAAACAAAAGAAAATATTTGTTAACCATAATATTATTTTCATAGATAATTAAATTTATTAATTGTTAAAATAATACTATCAGTGAGGTGTACAAGTTAGTTTGTTATTAAATAATTCTTTAGTTTGTTTTGAAGGATGTTATAGTTTGACAATCTCTGACATAGGGCGGAAGGGAATTCCATGTTTTAGTAAGTGAGACCGTAAAAGATAATGAATAATATACAGTGTGATGAGGAGGGATATAAAGGACAATGTGCTCATGGGATCGAGTGTCAAGATTATGTGTGTCGGATAGTCTGATGAAACAGCGTGATAACTAATTAGGCGATGATGTGTGAAGTATTTTATAGAGAAGGGATAGGAAATGGGCAGTTCTACGATCTCTTAGACGAAGCCACGATAATTGTTCCAGGGACGGTGTAATATGGTCAAATTTGCGAATACCACAAATAAAACGTGCGCAAAAATTATGAACACGTTGAAGTCTTTGAGTAAAAATAATATTTAAGTCTGTAAAAAGAGTGTCACAATAATCAAAATGGGGCATTGCAAGTGTTTCTACTAACATTTTCCTAAGAGCGAATGGCAGGCAATTTCTTATGCGATTTAAATAATTTAGTTAACATGCAGTATTAAACTTATGTTAGATGTGTGCACGATGATGAATGTTTTTGTTTTTAAGTTGTGTGAATAAATATCGTCTCTTAGAGTGTCAATGGAAATCATCACAAAAAGTAATATGATAGCGCTATTCCATTCTAGAATTAGAAATATAAATGTTATAATAAAAAAATTAGAGAAATTGTGAAGAAATGGCATAATTCAAATACCTGCAAAAAGTAAATACAAATATGAAAAAGTTGCACAAAGGAATTAAACATAGGTCAATTCTTGAAGCGTATCCTATAGCGCATTATAGTAACTCTTCTCATCTCAACTTATTTAAAAAAGTGTTAAACTGAAACATACAAAGCGGAGAATCTTGCAATTATATCTATATATTATTATGTGCAAAACATATTCTGATACATTGAGAAAGGATAAAATATTACTAGTATTTGAAAAGTAGTAGGAATAGTAGGATTATTGATCATAGTTATTTTAGGGGGTTCCATATTACGATGATTAATTTTCCCCGCTCCTTCATTTATTTGTTTACCTCTATACTTAAAATTGTTAGTAATTTTTGTTAGAAATCATTGGGGGCTGAATTGGGTTTGGAATTTCTAAGTTAAGTGTTGGTAATAAGATTAAGTCTTTATATTATAATAGTGTAACTAGTTTCTTAGGGCTTAGGAAAATCTTTGGACTGAAGAGAGAAAACAATACAGCTGAATTGAAATACATAATAATAATAATAATAATAATAATAATAATAATAATAATAATAATAATGATAATACTAATGGTAATGGTAATGGTAATGATAATGATAATAATAATAGTTCACCGCTGTGGCCTCAAGTTCTCGTGATGCCTTGTCACGTATAGGGCCCGGCTTCGGTCCCTGGACGGGACAAGTTTACTGCGTGAGGTTTTCTGCACGTTTTACCTCACCTGGAAGACAAATGTCAGGAAACTTTAAGGCCTAAACGGTCCCCAAACATCATATGGCCAACATAATCATCATAATTCATATTCGCCTTAGATTAAGAACGGAATTAACGGCTCTCCTGGTGCACCACTATCATAATCATCAACCATCATGTCATCGGGACAGCGTAATTCCGTCTTCCAGGCACCCCAACTTCAGAAGTGTTTTTACAAATTTCTAATGCCAGAAGAAAGCACCAGAAATGTCGAAATGACTAACCTGAGACATTGAATAAAGAAAAAACAGATAATAATAATTATTATTATAACAATAATAATAAATATAACAATAATGATAACAATAATAACAATATGAATAATAATAATAATAATAATAATATTAATAATAATAAAAATATTAATAATAATAATCATCATCATCATCATAATAACGATATAAATAATAATAATAATATTATTAATAATAATAATTACAATATTATTATTATTATTATTATTATTATTATTACTATAAATATTATTGTCGTCAAATTTATGTCAAGTAAATAAAATTGATTTTAAATTATATATCTTGATGTGAAAAGAATGCGTATATTGGAATTCTTTTGATTCTTACCAGAGCAATTGAAAATCAGCGAAATCTAAAAATTGAAAAAAATCCAGTAGAGAAGTAAAAAGAGAATACATGACAGACTTTACAGCTTAAGGTGGAAGACATGCTCATACACAACTATCAACCGTAGCTACACACACACACACACACACGAAACTACTTGTGGAGAAAGAAAGAGGAATGGAGACATCTACAATGGTATTGGTCTTCATTCTCTGGACTCCCTGATGAAAAAGATAGAGTAAAAGGGGTTATAAGGGGGAGGAATTCTTCAAGGAGAGCGAAACTACATCGTTTTGGTTCATTAGGAAGGGAGGAGCGTTTCCTTTCAGGTGGAATCGTTGTTAAAGATTCAATGAAGCAAAAAACGACGGACTGTCAGAAGGAACTGGGACTGACTATGCAGACCAAGTTGAATTCCATCGATCTGAGCACTTTCAATCTTTATTTGAGAAATTGGAGTAAAACGGGGTTTATCTACTGGGCAACCACCAATTGAATTATTACCTTAAATGGTTTATTTCCAATTCAGTTCCTCGTCTATAAAATTTAAGAACTATTCCTCATCAAATCGAAATGCTGATTCCACTATCATAGAGATTCGTTCAGTATATCCTGATTTGAAATTACTTTTGAAGAAATCCCATTATTGGATATTATTTCACAGAATATTTCTTGAAATATCTGGATAAAAGTACATGAAAGAGAGGGATAAAAGTAATTCACTATCAGAAACGACGAGTTTTTACGAAAAAAATATAATAATTTAATAAAGAAAATTATAATATGTTAGAATTAATTTTAAAAATATAGCACTGATTTATATATGACAATAATATATGTAATGACAAGTAAAAGTTATATTTTCTTATATCCGAAAAAAATCTGTTTTTAAAAAAAATGGGGATTCTTGTAATGATTTTCACCTTTATTTTAAAAGAAACGAAAAAGACACATAAATTACATCATAAAAAGGTAAATGATAATTTTACCACAAGTAATGCCACGAGTTATTTCCAAATTATCTAGAAGATTTGGAAATCAAGAGTGACATTTGTTAGGACTATTTAACGAATAAAATTATCACAAATCATTATTCAAATATTGTTTTTTTTTAAATATTTATTTATTTAACGTAAACGGCGATGTTTAAAAATAAATGAAAAATGTTTGGTTATGTTTAATTTGTTCATCACTGCAACTTGACCATACTATTTATTGCCAAATAGGATCGAAATATTGTAAGAATACACCCTAGTGGAGAAAAAATGAAACACATCAAAGTGTATATTATAACCAACATATAGATTATTAATTCATTTTTTCGGAAACAACCTAGTAAAATCAGTATTTAAAAACAAAATTATTGATCACACAATTATAAAATGTGTAGTTCGAAGTAATCTGTTCATTATTTGTTATATTCAACGTATTTGTTAGAGAGTCAGTCACTGCAAAATAATGCTCTGACCTGTTGAGAATATTAAAAAGGTGGAGCTTTCTTTAGTTTGGTAATCAAAATTCGATAATTATCGTGGTGAGACACGACTGTGATTGGTTCTAAACAAAGTCCATTGAAACCAGACTGGTCATTGAGTGCCATTTGGGACATGAGTTAAATAGTCAATGTAAATAAAATATATTTTTAAATAATCCTGAAAATGCCATAAAATTGAATGAGAAGTTTACGTAAATATAATCTAATATAGGCTTTATTACCGTCGGTACATTTGTGTTATTATTGGTGAAATAGAAAAAACCACTTATGATATAAGCCCTAACACACTAACAAAATGATTATACAATGTATATCTGTAATATAACACTGGTCAACATGATTTTTCTCTCATGAGTACCAATAGTTGTTCTAAATGCAGTTTTTTTATCGTGTTTTCAAATATGTATTCAGAATTTCACCATCACCCACAGTTTTTTTTTTTTTTCAATTTCAATTAATGGATTTAAATAATTCCTTTTTTAATAAACGTTTTCTTTGTCCAATTGTCCATTGTAAAATAAAACGGGGAACACTTTCATCAGGAGATTTCAGCTGTGGAAAAGAGATATCAAGGCAAATGGAATCCTAATATGCTGGCCGATTATTGTTGGACCATCAAGAGGAATGCTCCACAGGCGAAATATAGCACAAAATCGTCATTTCTAACATTCTAGGTGAGTCCGAATGTTCGAATATTGTGTAGTTACGAATGTAAATAATATTAAAATGTTTGAAATTATAAATGTCTGTATCTCGGAAACCTTGCTTGATGGAGAAAAACCGATACCATATTTGAATTCAGGAGAAATACTACTATCAGAATCGCATATGTTTCTACGACAAAAAAAAAATTCTGTTGCTCAGTGTAATTTGTTTCAAAGAATGGTATAGCACACGGGCAAGGCACATCATATAAACTTACCGGGGGATGGAAGGACATTTACATGTGAAACCGGTATAATTTAGTTAATGGGATTGCAATTGTATTATTTATCGATAAAAAATATTTATTGAATCCATTCTATTCACTTATTTAACCTTCTCAGCTTATAGGAACTTACACGCCAGCCAGACCTAAAGTTACCCATGCTGTCGGGAGAGGGATTTTAAACTATGGATCACATACACAATGAGTGATCAACCCAGTGTCAGGACCTCGTCCGAGACATCACAACATTGAAACGAAACACACCATTCACTCACACATTCATACTAAACACGGTAATGGTGTTTATGATGGCCAGATGATATTCGGAGACTGTTTAGGCCTTAACGTTTTCCGACATTTGTCTTACAGGTGAGGAAAAACCACGAAAAAGTACATTCCTCAGGAAACTGGTTCCGACCGAGGATCGAAATCGTGCCTGCTGCGTACGAGGCAAGAGACTACCCCTCGACTAAAGCGGTGGACAGTTTATTTATTAGAACTTTATAATGGAAATACTTTAAATAATAAGAATAATAATGGCGTAAGGACGACAAAAGTAATATTAATTTATTTTGTAGGTTAAATATTTCATTTGGTGCTGGTCTTGTTAATTGTGAATGACTCAATTTAAATTTTATTTCTAAAATTTCATTTCTCTGCGTATTAAAAATTGCATCATCATCATAGTAAATCCACGAATTTAGGTCATTTATTGTCCTCTTTCGGCTTCAAGAGAAACACCATCCAAAAGTCTGTTGAATGGATGTCCAGGTCTTCATCTTCCTGCAGGTTGATAGCTAAACATTTGTTTGGGTATCCTGTGATCTTCCATTCGATGAAGATGTTGCATCCATCTTGACTTATAATCAGAAATTTTGTTTTCTAAAGGTTCCATGTGTAATTATTCCAAGATGTCTTCATTTTTTTTGTGATCTAATAGTGTGTATCCTGCAGTCCTGCGAAGGTATCTCATTTCAGCAGATCTAAGTCTCTGTAAATCCTTCTGTTTCAATGTCCATACTTCGCTCTACCATACAAAAGAGTTGGAAAAGCCAGTATTTTATACACTTTTAGTCTTGAATGTTTTTGGAATAACTGAGGCTTGAAGATAGAATTTATTAACCCTAAAATCCTTTAAAAAATTATATTTTTGCATTTAGGCCTACATTGTGAATCGTCATATTTATATTCCTTCTGGATTTGGTCGTGTTCATACTTGCAAGTAAAGCGAGATTCTTTAGGACGGGAATTAGAAACATGTCATAATTTATTATTCTTGACTTCCGCTCCAATTTACTTAATTACCGCGTAATATTGTTAAAAGTTGAAGATAAATTGAGGTATTAACTATATAAGACGGAGAAGTGGAATTCTTAAAGACAGAAAGGAAATCACAGAACCAATATAATGCGGTATAATTACCGAAACGGGAAGTCATATTTGGAATATTGTACAAATGTTGCACGCTCTATCGACTGGCGTGACTCTAATATAACGTTTGGGTTTATTCAAATCGCGATTTCTGACCTGTTGTATTCATATTTAGAAGAAATATTATTTCAAGAATTAGTGAATATTCTCCCATTGAATCTTCATAGATATCATCAATGAGTTCCATAAACTCTATGGAGAATGAAATATAACAGGAAATTGTATGAGTTGCTATAAATCGTCAGATAGCATTATAGATATTTGAGTAAATAGACCGAGACATACGCAGAAGATGGCAATAAATAAATTATAAAAATTATAAAAATGGTACCCAGAAGGATGGGCACGCCATAGCTTAGTTTATTAAGGCAATGCGCTACAAATCGGAACGTAGAGGGTTCGAGTCCCATTAGGATCAGGATTTTTAAACTGACCCAAACTTTCTGGTGGCACTATAGCTCTTGAGTCGACTCAGCCTCTATTGAAAATGAGTACCAGAAGCTTGTTCTGGGGGTAAAGGCGGCCGTCACGCAGGGCTGGCAACCCGGCTAACATCAAGTGCCGATTGCCTAGAAAAAGTGGGTGCCTTTAACCTCCTACTACCCCAAGAGTCTCCTAAAGTCTGTAGTGAGATAATTTTACCTGAAACCAGAAGGAGAGCAGGAAGATCGAATTTGAGATGGATGGAGTACTATCGGCCGCCGCGGTGGACTTATGTTCCTTGCTTGTGGTCGCGAGAGTCGCGGGTTCAAACCCAACCGGGATCGGTGATTTTTTAGGATGGAAAAATCTAAAGAGCAAGTCCTCCAGAAGGGAATTTAAGCTGTGGGTCCCGAGTATAAAGATATTAAGGCTCGGAAAAGAAGAGAAAGCCTAAATAAAAAAGGCATCTGTGCAAAATTTACCGACCTTACTCAACCTAATAATACCTTGGTGGCCTGCTACAGTAGATTTCTCAATGGGTCGGTATGTTGACCGCATACCACTCATGCCATCTATAGGAAAATAAGCGTAACAAAATTAACTTGATTTTGTAACTCCTAACAAAGGAAAAGCTAAAGCCCGACAATAGGCTGTTATTCAATTTTAGTGTAGGTGGAGTAGGCCTACTACAGGATGTCAATTTTTTATAATTAGTTGAAGGTTTCCAGATATATAGAAGTATGCAGAAAAAAATCTGAAGAAGCCTTGGCCCACCCAGGGTTGTTGTGTTAATACACTGAGCAACAAAAAAGAAACTTTTTTTTTGTCTCGAAAAGAAAAAGATGTGATTCTGATAGTATTTTGTTCTCCTGAATTCAAATATAATATCGGTTTTTCTCCATCGCGCAAGGTTTCCGAGAGACAGGTTTTTATAATTACAAACATTTTAATATTTTCTACATTCGTCTATCTATCTATCTTCGGGTTTTTACAGCTGCTGCCGTCTTCCCGTGCCAAACCTCCAAAGCCTACGGTCTTGGGCATCTTCGATGCTTAGCCCTCTAGCTTGCATTACTGTCTTCATGTTTTCCTTCCATGTTAACCTTGGTCTTCCTCTTTTCTTCTTTCTGTTAGGATGCCATTCATATAGTTGCTTCGGCCATCGCTCATCTTCCATTCTTAAAACATGTCCTAACCACTTTAATTCCTTTTCCTCAATTCTTTCAATTATGCTTTCTTCTGCTTCCATTTTGTTTCTAATTTCCTTATTTGTGACACGTTCTAATTTAGACTTTCTGGCACTTCTTCGTAAATAATCCATTTCTAGAGCTATTAGTCTATTCTTGTAGTACTTATTGATTGTCCATACCTCACTTCCGTACATTGCAACAGATTCCACCAATGTTTTACCAATATATTTTTTTGTGTCTTTCCAAATATGCTTATCCCACCATATGGAATTTAATGATGATATTATTTTGCTACTCAATTCAATTCTATGTTTTATGTTCTCTTTGCCTATACCTTCGATGTTATCCATAATCATTCCCAAATATTTAGTTTGTTTCACTTGCTTTATTTGGATTCCATCTTCCAATACTAAGTTTTCTCGTTCATTGCTATTTATTGCCAGATATTCTGTTTTTTGTAAATTTACTGTGAGACCCCATGATTCATATGTGCTTTTCAACCTTTTTATCATGAATTCCATATCAAAATTGTCTTGCGCTAAAACCAGTTGATCATCGGCAAATTGTAATGTCAGCAAAAATCTATTGCCTATTGGGATCCCCATACCTTTGCAGCATTGTTTCCATTTCGTTAATATAAATTCTACATAAATATTAAATAAAATTGGTGATAGACTGCACCCTTGTTTCAATCCCTTTGAGGTGTTTATAGGATTAGACATTATATTTCCCATTTTAACATAAGCGGAGTTATCTTTATAGGTTTGTTTAATAATTTCTATTAGGTTTCTGTCAATATTGTATTTCTCCAATACTTCCCATAATTTGTTCCTCGGAATTGAGTCATAAGCTTTCTATGCTTTTGTCTTTCATACATTTTTCCGTCCGGCTTTGATTGATTTGGTCTTTTAGCATTTTGTTTTTTTTTTTCTAATGTGTGGGGAGCTGGCCCACAGCATAAACCCCCAACCTGGAGGACCAGGAAAATTTCTGTCTGGGTTTTCCTCCCATAGCCTTTGAAGATCCCTCTTCACCGCAAGGCAGCGTTTCTCTATTTCCCTTAGAGATAGGGTTGCCTCTTCCGCCAGATCCGCCGTGATGAAGGACTCCTTCTGCGCCGACTCTGCCGTTGAGGTCTTCACCGTAACCCTGGCTAGGGGCCCTTACAGAGTACTATCAGTCGGAGCCAACTGAACCCTGGTTTTTTAACGAGGTTGTTACTCCTCCCCCTCCTCCTTTCTCATCCGGGCTTGGGACCGTAACTACACAATATTCGAACATTCTGACTCACCTAGAAAGTAAGAAATAACGATTTTCTGCTATATTCGCCTGTGGAGCATTCCTCTTTGATGGTCCAACAATAATCGGCCAGCATATTAGGATTCCATTTACCTTGATATCACTTTTCCATATCTTAAATTTCTTGATGAAAGTGTTCACCGTTTTATTTTACAATGGACAAATGGACGAAAAAAGTTTCTTAAAAAAATATTATTTAAATCCATTAATTGAAATTGAAATAAATAAAAACGGTGTGATGGAGAAATTCCGAATACATATATGAAAACACGACAAAAACTGCATTAAGTACAACGATTGGTACTCATGAGACAAATATGATGTTGACCATTATGAAATCTGGTGATATGAAATATGATTAATTTGAAGACAATTTGAACAGAAGCTCATAAAAGAAGATCGAAGGGAAAATATAACTGGTAGCTTACTCCGATATCCCAGATATCTGTATCAAATTGGAACAAGTAGAATGGAGATGAAGTTTACTCTATATTTATTGATTTGTAAATGATATTCGATAAGCCATATTTTTTATTGAATACTACGAAAATATCGTAACAAACCCAACATTGCGAAAAGGGGTTTTGGGGGCAAAGGGGAATGAGGGTGAGGTTGTGGCCTGTGGGGAAGCGATATTGATTTCAATGTCACGTGACCAACCAGGACTTTTGGGGGTTGAAGGGGATGGAGAGTTTAACACTGTAACTAAAACTAGATCCAAATAATTTTAATACTGCGAGAAACTAAAAGTTGGTGAGTAATATTCACTGAAATTGTTTCAAAAACTAATTTTCGAATGAAATCTTTTCTAACTAAAACATAACTAATTTTATTTACATTATGAATATCATTTCCTAAATGACAAAAACATCCGCTGCAGCTCAGTAGAAAAACATTACGGTTATTTCAATGGATATACACTTGGACTGGAAAATCATGTTGAATAAAACCTGCAAAACAGTGTTCTTATTTCTTCAATCGACAAATAGATTTAGAAACTTCTTTCCCATGAAAATCGAACAAATAGTTGTACAGACGGGGCTCCGTTGTGCAAGCAGTTACAGCTGTTAGACGCTCGCCACTCACCACTGGAGTTTCTAGTTCGCGTCTCGGTTACTCCATGTGGGTTCGCGGTGGACGAAACGAAATCTGGTCAGGTTTTTCTCAGAGTTTCTCCCTTTCCCCTGCCACAATTTCATCCCACCCTTTCTCAATATTCATCTCATTTTCATTTAATTTATTCTGCATTATGGCGGTGCTAAAGGCGTGGTCGGTCGGGATTCTTGTTATTCATGAATATTCAATTAAGGAGTTTCATCGCATCTCATCCCTCGAACCAGCCCTGTGCCAGACAGGAGTTGGGGAAGGTTTTTCTTCACTGGTAAAAATTCTTGTAATCCCTCATTGAGATTATTGTGACATGCTAATATAATATGTGCATTCCATTTGTATTCAATCTCCATGGTTATGTCCACGTGTCTCCTTTATTTGAAGTCGTATCTTGGCTATGTACAAATACAGAAGAACTCATCAATCTCGTGTTTTTCTTATTATTACGAATAATTCATTCAAACTCATAAATTTATCTGTCAACACGTTTTCAAAATATATCGGTTCATCGCAATTTGTGCAAAAATTCACAAGAAACTTCTTTATATTTCACATAATTTTCTTTCACAATTTCAATGACTAAAGCACAAAACTCGCTTCTCAGTCATGTCAGGGACAGTCGATCATTATTATTATTCAAATCTAAATTAATTAATGTTTTAAACTTCAATAAATGAAAGTGCTGCCTGCATTACAACTATTTTCAGTATTTTCTGTATACAAATAAAAATCCATCTTTTTATACTTTATTTTGTTTTATTTTATTCTATGTTTTGTTATTCTAATATTAGACTACATTCGCATTATGCGTTCTTCGGGCTAAAGTTTAATAATATGTAAAGTGTATCAAGTACATACATTTCAAAATATTATATTATTCGCTAGTAGAGAGGAAAAGTAGGCTTCATGACCTTAAATAAAACATATTATTGTTGTTATTATTATTATTATTATTATTATTATTATTATTATTATTATTATATAATCAATTGAGTTGGTGTTTACTTGATGAAAATCCATATTTATTAATTAAATAATAATTATTATTATTATTATTATTATTATTATTATTATTATTATTATTATTATTATTATTATTATTATTATTATTATCTAATAAAAACTTGTGATTACATATATATGAAAAATGAAAAAAAATTACTCGCCACTGAAATGGACTACTGGAGACGTGCTGCAAGAATATCCAGGAAGGATAAAATCAGAAATTCATATATAAAAGAAAAAATGCAGGTACAATATTCAATATTAGATTTTATAAAGAAGAAACAATTAAATTGGTACGGACATATTAGAAGGATGGAAGAAGGAAGACTACATAAGATAATCATGGATTGGGAACCACAGGAAAGGAAAAAGAAGGGTAGACCAAATATTACGTGGATTCAGGGAATCAATGAAACTAAGAGGGAATGGGAAATAGAAGAAGATATATGGATGAACAGACAAGAATGGAAAAATGTGTTGAAACAAATGTGTAGTTAACTGTGAACATGGGTACCGGAAAAATGTATATTCATTGTAAAAGCCGGATACTAATACATATATATATATATATATATATATAATATATATATATATATATATATTATATATATATATATTACTGTACAGGCCACATGGCCTAAAACGAATTTGTTCATGATGATGATGATGATATATATATATATATATATATATATATATATATATATATATAATATTTTCAAAATAAAAAATAAAGATAAATACAATTTTAGCTTATGAATTCCTTATAGGATCATGGCTTATATAAATAATGTCATACATATATATATATATATATATATATATTTTTTCTTGTTTGTCATTTCAAATACAAAACCAGTTTATCGTTTTTGAGACGGTGGCATCAGATGATTTTAATCTAGGAAAAAAGTCAAAACGACTATTTTGTTCATATGCTACCGTTGAATATAAACGAATTCAATTTAATGCTCGTGTCAGATTGGAATAATCACGGTCGACTGTCACTGAAATATTATCGAAATTAAATTGCCCGACCTAAATCGCAATTGTTTCGGTAATATTGTCGAGCCTGATTCCCAATTAATACTGATTTGTAATCTACAGAACATAGAAGGCCGTTCAATCAGGACATTGTTACACAATAAATCCAATTAAATAACTGGGCCTACTATATAAAATGCATACCTTATTACCATTTTATTAAAACTAGGTTGCCATATATCATACACAACCGAAACAGATATAAATAACAACTAAATAACTTTAATTTTATAACCGGAACACTTAAAATAACGTTGGAAAATATAACCAGAAAATACTTAATAATGATATTATACAAGAAGATAGCAATTATTATTACTTATGGATCCGAAACATTGACAGCACTGTAATCTGCCAGAATATAAGCTGCTGGAATGAAATTCCTCAGACCAATTGCAAGATATCAAAGAACAGACAAAAACCACAACGCAGAAATACAACTCAAAATAGAAGAATTAAACACAATAGTGAAATACAGAACAAACTGAAAATAACACTTAGCAAGGAGAACAGAATACCATAAGCAGCATACAGCTATTCACCACGAGAAGAAGTTCGGGAAGACCAAAGAAAAGATGGAAACAGCAGCAATTTGGAGCCGGAATAGGCTAGTATTGTATTATATTGTATTGTATTGTAAGCCCATGTTTTCCCTTTACAGAGATTTTAGGCGCTCTCCCCCTACAGGGAAGAATTTAAACCACACTAATTTAGTTACACTTGTTTTCGTATAGATGTCATTTTGAATGGTCCATGGTCGGCATAAAAAGCCTAAACTGTGACGAAGAAGAAAGAAAGAAAGAAAGAAAGAAAGAAATACTCTTTATTATAAAATTTAATACAATAAAATTATTATTTTAATCTCATCCTCTAAACAGTCGAATTGCCATACAAGTTTTCATCTGTTTGAACAATTGACTCTCGCCGCTATACTCCTGTCCTGAATTTTCGACAAGATGAAAAACTCTTGTAGTATTAACTCACAAACTCACTGGGACTTATCGAACCCAGAGATTCATGGCCATTCGGATATAAGATCTGCATATAACTCTATCCTCAACTAATGTTTTCCATTCATCCCCTGTATAATTCAACTTCCTCGAATATAATGGTTAATAATATTCTCTCACCTCAATTTCTGCGTGTCTATTGGACGTCTTCCCTCTGGTTTTCCTAAAATATATTTTCATTGATCCTCTATTCGTGTCACGAGTCCTGCGATCGTATCTACGCGACTTAACTGTTCTTATTATATCTCGTTTTCCCATAATGATCATGTAGCTCACTGTTATGTAGCCTTCTTTATTCACCTGTCCTGTTTAAGAAACATATATAGGTTAATATACTATACTACAATATATATTAAATAGACCAGCCGATATTAAAAACGTTTTCTTTTAAAATATGTGTCCACAAATATAGTATCATACTTTAAACTACTACTATGTCGCTTTGGATAGTCATATTTAAATGAAATTGGTGACAATCAAAAGAGAAACCCAAAACTTTTGTGCATATTAACAATGTCAACAATGGAGAATAATGGTCAACAATACATGAACTAAACTAAATGTAATATTTGTTGTGGTCGATATGGGTTCATTGTTGGATATTTAACAGACAGCGATGTCTGCAGCGTCACTCGTGGGGGCCACATTCAATGTCTATGAGGTATAGCAAAAACTGTTTAAGTTTCTCTTTTGATTGTCGCCAATTTAATTTAGATACGATTATCCAAAGCGACGTAGTAGTAGTTGAAGTATGATACTATATGTGTAGACACGGTGTATTTCAATTAATTAACAGCTCCTTAAAAATGAAAGTAATACTACTATATATTTTAGTGGTCAAGAGTTTCATAATAGGGCAAATAAACCAGCAAATTATTATGCAAAATAGATTTTAAAATCTCGAGTAGCTGTGGGCTGTGATGATGTAGAATATAAAGTGCATCATTGTTATGCATACCTATTTTATCTCTCATTAACACAGCAATTTTATAAGTAAAATTCGTTCTTTTTTTTTGTGTTTCATTTACCTTCTCGTATGTAGGTAAGTTCAAGAACCCGAAGTCAGACGGGGCTTGAAGGGGACACGACCGGTCAGGAGAAGATTTTAATCACTCACAAACTTTTTTTTGATCATATAATATCATGGACGAGTGATTAGCTCCATGTAAAGTCTACCTCAGAGACAACATTAAGGTTTTAAGACAAGATACATCATTCACTCATTCATTCACACCGAATAAAAATAATAAGACTACTTTTTCTTCATCCATACAAGTCATAGGCCTAGAGACCTACTACGATCTCACTGATCAATTTTGTATCCAGCGCTTCCATGGACGGCCCAGAAATCTCTTCCCTCTTGAACAATATCGAATGGCATTAGGAACTCTGTCAGAACTCATTCGTCGCAAACGATTCATGTTGCTCTAGCATTCATGTATGCATTTAAAGAATGATTTTAATCCTGTAGGTGCCGTGAGCCAATTAGATCGGTTCTGATGTGCTATCCATTACCTGCCAGACAATATACTTAAACTACTTGAGAAACCGATCACATCGGCGGATGCAATTTAAATCTCTGACACCAGTTAATTCAAGAAATCATCATGCGTTTGTATTCCCACATTATATACCGTGATGTATATATCATGAATATCATGTCACTAGAAGTTACCCTGCTCTCCAGCGAATAATACGAGCCAGACGGTATTCGGGGACTATCTGAGCCTTGAAAGTTCATTGAAATTTGATTTAACCTTAACTTAGGAAACTTGTCTCAGACGAGAACTGAATCCGCTGTAGGCTGTCTTAAGTAAAATTGATACCACTACCCCAGAGTGAACGACGCGGTTTAAATTAAATAATACTATAATAAGTTTAGCAGAAGATTAAATTTTCACAAAAAATAGGTAAATACACTAAAACGTTATGCAGAAGATATTTTAAAATTACAAGTACTCCATAATTAAGATATATGATGACAGAAATATAAAGTATAGAAATAAGATTAAATTGGAGAAGGCTATTTATGAGACTATTATCCTTTACTACATGGATAAACATCACTTGGACACCATCTTCGTTAAAGGTTTAAGTTAAAGGTTTACTTACGGACGCAGAAGTATCATATCTAAAAAAAACTTTCCTGAAGCAAATAAGAACTGAAGAAAATTATGATAAAAGCGTGTGCTGTTTCAATAACATTGTAAATTTGGGTACAAATCTCAGAGGGCAAATTGTCAGAACCATACTTAAGGGCTCTAACTTCATTTTGAGGAAAATCATATATGTGGTCAGAGTCCAAATTCTGGTTCTTGACTCTCACCTTCAAGCAGAAATACCTTTTCAACTACAATATACTTATATACCTATTATACAGATTTAACATTTGAATTTTTGTCTCTGTAAAATAGATAAATAATGTTTTAATGTTTTGATTCTCTATTGTCACGAATAATATACAACTTTAGGGGGATGATATTTGTGCAAGTACATTAAATAATATTAATATGCATACCTAACCTATGTCCTAAGTAAATCCGTTATTTATCGCAATAACGCCTCCATTGCAGCAGTACAATTCATAAAGGAAGCTGATATTATAACGATATTACACTGATCACGTGATTTAACAATGCGGATCATAAATGAAACTCTATATTATACAAACCGGATATTGCTGTGATATCGATATTTGGGTATGTTTCATTTATAACTGACTATTACTAAAAATATAAAGGGGAAACATAAAAAAGAATGTTGTAGAATAGGGAAATACGACATATATTCTAAGGCAGGAAGATCATGAATTACAAGTAGAGGAATAAGCCATTATGCTGTCTGGTTCTCTTTTACATTTAGTTGCAATCTCTTATTTTCGTTGCTCTTTGAACCATGACCTCGGCGATCCCCACTAAGGATTATGAGTCACTGCGTTTTCTGTAAATATGTCAAAGTAAGGAGAGCATATAAATTTAGTAGACCGAACATTCTTGCAGGGCGTAACAGCTCTGTATCAGACCATTTTCTAAAGAGCGAATAAAAACTTTTGATACGACATAGCAAAAATGTTACTGCAACTGAAAATAAACTTATTTTTAATGTTCAATATTATATTTCTGTTTCGTAGATTTTGTTTTATTTTAATAATAACAATGAGCAACAAAAAAAACTTTTTTGTGTCCCAGAAATAAAAATATGTGATTCTGCTAGTATTTTTTCTCCTGAATTCAAATATGATATCGGTTTTTCTCCATCACGCAAGGTTTCCGAGAGACAGGTTTTTATAATTTCGAACACTTTAATATTTTCTACATTCGAAACTACACAATATTCGAACATTCGGACTCACCCAGAAAGTAATGACGATTTTCTGCTATATTTTGCCTGTGGAGCATCCCTCTTGATCGTCCAACAATAATCGGCCAGCATATTAGGATTCAATTTGCCTTGATATCTCTATTCCATAGCTGAAATCTCCCGAGTTAGCTCATTTGGTTTTATTTTACAATAGGCAAATGGACGAAAAAACTTTTATTAAAAAAATAATTATTTAAATCCATTAATTGAAATTGAAATAAAAAAAAAGTGTGGGTGATGGAGAGATTAGTATTTTCCTTCACTCCCAGTTTTAAGTATTATTTGATAGAGTATACTTTCTTTCAATATTTACTCTCTACCGCCTAACACATACATCATCAGCATATACCAACAGCTGATAATCATTGAGTTGTACGCCTTCTTTGTCTTCTAAATATCTAGTTGCATTACAGTCAATTCGAATAATTTCGGAAGGTATATCTTCGTACATAAATGTTCAGTATAAGTTGGTTTAGTATCTTTGTTTAATATTTGATTAATCTTTTTTGAATCGATGTACTGTGTAGGCTATATGCTATGTATATATATGTGTGTGTGTGTTATTTTGCAAATTTCCGCGGATATAAGTATGAATAAGAACGTTTTCTTGGGTTTTCCGCGTCATGGATTCAAGTTCGGCCTCTGGCCACTGATTCCGACTTTTCATCGTGTGGCCGTAGCCGAGCGGTTAAGGTAGGAAGCCTTGGCGCAGGGCTACGGGACTTGCGCTGGTTCGAGTCTCCATGGGGGAAGAAATTTTCTCATGGTATTTCGGCCAGTATGGGACCGGTGCCCACCCAGCATCGTGAGGCAATTGGGTAGCTACAGTAAGTAGCGGCTCCAGGTTGAGGAACCAGCTATAACGGCTGGGGGACCCGACATGCTAACCACATGTCACCCCTACACTGGCTGTTGATCATCTACCTCTGTGATTGACACATGTGGATGTGAAGGGTCAGCAGCCGGCTGGTAAAAGGGCAACCGCTGAAAAGTGGAAAGACCCTCAATCGGATCGGGATCATATGCCGAAACGTCGGAATCAGTGGCCAAAGCCGAACTTGAATCCATGACGCGGAAAACCCAAGAAAACGTTCTTATTCACACACATACATATATATCCGCGGAAATCTGCAATATAATATATATATATATATATATATATATATATGTGTGTGTGTGGTGTGTGTGTGTGGTGTGGTGTGGTTGTGTGCGCGTATATCATCAAAAATATTATTAACATGACATTTCTGCATTGATATATGTTTAAATTTGTGTTGCCGATGGATTAATGTCTACCTGTTCACCTCTAAATCAGAGATTCGTCGATTCAAACGCGAATGGCACAAAATTCCTGAAAGGGTTTATTTCAGAACGGAAATAAAGTCGTGGGTTGCATGCAGTAGATTTAGTATTTGAACAAGAAACATAATCCTGAAATAAGAAGCCTTTGATATACATTTATCTTCCCTTTCGCGCCCATATTTTAATTTCGACGTTAGTGAGTAGAAATAGTATTATCTGTTATTCTTCGTATTTATATATATTCTGAAAATTAATTTTAATGAAATACGAAACGATTATTAATACCGAGCAATATACGTGTTCCAATATTATTTTTTATAAAATTATACAAAATTATTACTTAATCCATGATCCTATAAGATATGCAACAAGTTTTAGTTTAGATGATTTAATTTTAATGCATCATAAACTGTACTTACTTACTTACTCACTGGCACTATCGAACCCGTAGGTTCATGGCCGCGCGGACATAAGCTCTCCATACATCCCTATCCTGAGCTAATGCTTTCCAATCATTCCATGTATAATCTACTTCCCTCAAATCATAGTTAATGTTGTTCTCCCACCTCATTCTTGGTCTACCAACTGGGCGTTTTCCCTCTGGCTTTCCTACAAGAAGCTTCCATGCACGTCTTTCATTCCACATACGCGCAACATGTCCTGCCCATCGCAGTCTACGAGACTTAACTGTTCTTATTATATCTGACTTCCTATAAAGACCTATTTATATTATTATATTGTTCATGTCTAGCATTTCAATCGCCAGTTATAATTTCTTAATATTACAGTTTATGTATCATTTAAATTTCCTGACACATAAACTGTAATATTAAGACATTATAACTGGCGATTGAAATGATAGACATGAACAATATAATAATATAAATATTTCGATGCTAATTGTGATTTTTTAAAATACTTATACAATCCATGATCCTGTAGCATATTCATAAAAATTTAATTTAGGGCAGAGCTTGAATTGGAATACATCGCAAATGCAATTTGAATAAATTGTAGTGGATAATTGAAACTGTATGGAAGAACATATAAATTTCCCAATATTATTTATATTCAAAACTAATAAAATTCATTGTTAAAACCGTTGAGGTGTGAAGAGTCATAAAATAAAATAACCTATTAGAAGACCTGGAAATTATCAAGGAAATAGACAACAAGCTTTTGATAAATGAAAGCACTCCCAGAATAAACAACCCACTATACGATATCGTCAGGAATAAGCTTTAGTCACGATATAGCCACGTTAGGACCAGCAGCATCAAACACCATACTGGATGCTGTAGAGAAGAATGAACTGCTGAAGATGGGACGGATGTCCCGAAAGGCCTACAGGCATAAAGATTATACGTTTTATAAGTTGAGGACGACGGATTTTACCTATGAAGGTATATTTTAACTTTTTTTATTTTTTTATTTATATTATAAAGTTTCTATCGGAAATACATTATTAAATAAAAAAGGAAATACTGTTATTAGAAAGGAATTGAACATAAAACCAATTACAACATTAATAGAAAAATAGATGTACAATCAGCATTAATAACAGTATAATACAACAGGTAAACAATTTCAATTATTTCGGATGCAATGTATAATACTGCCAGAAGGAAGATACAGTATTATTATTAAATTAAATTAATTTTATAGAATGTGTGGCACTATAAAACGAACACTGAAAAAATAAAACATTGAGGAGTACACAATTAAAATTTTAAAAAATTATGGCGGTGGCTGTCTTAACATATGCAAGTGAGAATTGGACTCTTAACCGTTCAGACAGAAGAAAAACAGAAACTGCAGAAATGAGTTCTTTCGTTCAGTAGCAGGTGTGAGAATTTCGGACAGAAAAAGAAATGAAGATACTAGAAAAGACTTAAATAATCTTAATGTAACAAACTGAATTAACAATATGAGCAAGAACTGTTAATGGAATACCTGAATATAATCCCTCAGCTGTTATTTAAGTACAAACCAATAGGTCATAGAAGTGATGGACGCCCATTTACTAGATGAGAAGATTCATTAAATTCCCCTTGATGTTAAAGCAGGCCAAAATACCTAAATTGATGATGTAGAAGATAGAAAAATATAGAATATAGAGAGACCATGTCCTACGAATGCCAAAAAGTAGGATTTAACAAATGTTTTATATTAAGTATAATCCGAAGGGGACAAGAAAATATAGGTCGACTTTTAAAGACAAGGCGTAGGTTTGAATCAAAACAGACTAACAGCTCTAATCCTCGAAGACGATGATGATGACTGTTTAACTTATGCCCCAAATGGGAGTCAATGACCAATCGCGTTTCAATGAATTTTGTTTTACAACCAATCACATTCGTGTTTCACCTGGAATTTATCAAATAAGTTTATCATATTAAAGAAAGCTCCTCCTTTTTAACATTCTGAATAGGCCAGAGCATTATTTTGCAGTGACTGACTCTCTAAGAAATACGGCTACCAGATAGTATACTTAGTGCACGAATATAAGCAGAGAGTGCTTGCGGAATATAATTTAAAAACATTTGTAGCAATTGAGTATACCACAAAAAGAAGAAACCACTGTTTGCACTTTCTTAAACGTATTATTTTCCAGGTAATAACGTCCCATAAAAATATAATTGACATATTTATAAGATAGGACATCAGAAATTGATTAATATACAAATTGATGGGTTTCATGTTTTCTACACTAGGGTACATTCTTACAATAATGCGATCCTTTGGCAATAAATAATATGATCTGGTTGCAGTGATGAAGAACAAGTGAAACATAACAAACGTTTTTCATTATTGTTTTCAAACATCGCCGTTTAATTTATATATCTATATATATATATATATATATATATATATATATATATATATATTTAAAAAATGATTTCCAAATTCGTGAGTGAGTGGTGAATTTATCGATAATTTGGAAATCACTCATGGCATTACTTATGATAAAGTTTTTATGCAATCTATGATCCACAATATGTTCATAAATTTTATTTTATTAAAGTATAATTCAAATTGTAAAAATACTAAATAAATGTCATCAGTTGTCAGATCAATACCTTCATGCATGAGTCCTATATTAATATTAAGGAATCCCTTATATTCATTGACACATATAATTTCATCATGATAAATTATATTAGATTTTATGTATTATCTCATTTCATGTATTTAATGATGCTTTAAATTTTTCCGATTATGTTATATTTTTATGTATTATCTTTACATCCTTCTTGTTATCTGTTAAAGTTTATCTGTAAATTTTAAGGAAGTCAATAAAGAAATAATAAGAAATTATAATTGATGGTTGGAGTGTTAGTTTGAGATTCGTATTCGGAAGTCTATTGAATTTCATACAAGGCTATCTCTAGTAGTAAAGTAATGCGCTTTAACGATAACAACGAGATAAAAGAGAAGGTATAAAAGCAAAACCTTGCAGTACGAGGATGAGAATAGCACAAAGTGCAAATGAAGCTGGACGCGCGCCTGTGTACTGGCAGGACAGAGTTCTCGATCTACTGTAAAGTTTGCCGTTATTTAACAACCTCAATTTATTTGTCATCTCATATAACACTGTGAGACCACCCGGACAGGTCTACCGGGAATTCAATATTCATAGAGCGCAGCTCTGTGAACTTTATAAACAACTCATACAGTTTCTCTATGCTCAAGTTTTTGAAGTAGTACGAGGGCAAGGAAGTTAGTTAATCTTGTTCCAGAAAAGAATAAAATTACTAACTTCACTTGTTCAGTATCCACCGCTATTATTTCGGGGTATGTTGTTGACTCAGATGCAATGGCCCAGGACTCGATCCCCGTTCGCCTAACGTTCCCTTGGTGATGGATGTTTTGTGGTTTTCTTTATCTGTAAGAAAATGCCAGATAACTTTAAGACCCATCTTTTGGCCATCATCATCATCAACCAACCCTAGAATGAATTTATGAGTGAATGATGTGTATTGTCTTAAATGTTTGAGTTGTCTTGGAGGAGTTCTAGGATTCAGCTGATCACTCATCCAATGTTTCGGCATGTGATCCCACGGTGAAACGTCGGAATTAGTGGCTAGAGGCCGAACTTGAATCCATGAGCCGGAAAAACCAGGAAAAACTTTCTTATTCATATAACTTATCTTAATATAAAAAAATTACGTGTCACATTGTTTGTCCGCGATGGAATCCTAAACCACTGAACCGATTTTAATAAAATGTTGCACACTGTGTGCTGTTTGATCCAACTTGAGACCTACGGTTGTTTATAACTAAATTTATAGTCGCATTATTTTTATTGCAAATTATTCGTTTATTATTTAACGAAGAGTTATAATTATCTGTGAGTTCCATACGATTCTAACAGATGACGGTTTAAGGTAATTGGTTTATTATTTAACAAAGAGAGACCCAGGTGGCTGTGCTTTTTGTTGCAACCGCGAATTTCAATTGAATTACAAATATTGATTATTTCATAATTTAAATGTGTTCAGTGTTTATTTTATTTTCAATATATTGATAATAATATTAAATTTCGTGTGTAAGTATTAGTTTTAAGTAATCTGGCTGAAAGACAGCTACTTAATTTAAATTTTACTGGACCGAGAAGGGACATTGAACAATATGGTGAATCAGTACTAGAGACCATGAATGATAAGATATCAAGTTAATTTCCGAAAATTGGTATAGGCCTATGTGACATAAATCTTACACTTAAGAAGAATGTCAATTTAAAAAATTTTATGAAGGTCCTAACGAACGGCATAACAGAACTGTAAATAAGTATGTTAGTTATAATAATATGCCTAAAATTACAGAAACAATCACCATGCCTCAATTAAATGAAAAACAAGATGACTATAATATATCACAAGATGATATTACTATAAGAGACTTCTTGATGATGATGATGATGAGAATCCAAACTGCCAACAAGTTCGTACAAAAAAAAAACGAAAGTATAATGAAATCAGCAAGCCTCCTCAAAATATTCCATTAATAAATGTATAAATCCGTATGATACACTTATGGATGATACTGAGAATGCAGACAACTTAAATTCATCTCAATCAACAAAACCATACGGAAAAATTAACGTAAAAATAGTTAAAGGCGATACGAAGTTCGCCGAGCCATCTGGTATATATATATATATATATATGTGTGTGTGTGTGTGTGTGTGTGTGTGTGCTTATATCATCAAAAATATTATTAACAGGACATTTCTGCATTGATATATGTTTTATGACATTTCTGTTTTTTTCCCCGTGGCATTAGCGGAATTTTAATTAATTTCTTAGGTTGGGACACCTGGAAGACGGAGTAACGTTACCCAGATGATATAATGGGTGATAAATGATAATGAAGCGCCAAGATGGAATGCTAAAATGTTCCTATAGTATATATGACAGGATTATAAAATTTATTAAAGCTTAACCTATACTTAATCTAAATTTCAGACCATAGGGAACCACAAGAATAATTCCCTTTAAGGAAAAATGTCTATGTTCTGACCGAGAATTGAACCCGGGACCTCATGAACTCCTACCACTAGCCCATGCGGCAGGTCAAATTAAAATCCTCTCTCGGCAGGTCGTCTCCCTGCAAGGCCTGAGAGGACCGAAAACTTTTCATGTACCTATAAGGGGAGAGGTTAAATGAGGAAAAGGAAAGAATAACACACACAATTACGTATTGGAAGTACAGGACCACTTTTACATTATATACGCCCTTCTCCGTACCAGCAAAGCGTGCATCCAGCTACCTGGATGCCCACTCTGCAGTCGAGGAATGACTACTGGTCCATGACCTGCAACTTCCGGCTATTATAGGAACTTGATTGCCCTCTTTAGCCCTTTGATATATTTTCGTCGTAGATATTGAGTAATATATCCTGTGCCGATCGTAACTATCCGCAGATCAGGAGACAAAGGACCAGTGGTCGGACATTAGCAAGCCTTATTCTGGTCGTCTCTGATGGTCTAAATTTGTTCTAGTTGTCTCACTAAGCCGCCAAGAGGAAGACCGAAACCGCCACCACCGCTGCCAAGCCCCGAGGGCAAGAAAGGGAATGGTGAACCGCTATCCCAATCAGAAACGGCTCCTTTCAGGTTAAGCTGATCTGTTGCGGAATTTTGAATTTGGAAAATTTTTGGGAGTGAAATTTATCGGTGGGCTCTAGGGAATCACTCCGACATTTATCATTAAAGCCAAGGGAAACCACCGGAAACCTTAGCAGAGTGGCTAGAAGTTAATGATGTATCTTAAAATAATTTGGAAAAACAAATTAATAAGTTAATCATTCTAAGTGATCAGCTTCTTCGGCTCTGTAGCGAATTAACCGGCGGAATCACCTTTTGTCAGTATAATGAATCACTTTCTATATTTTAAGTATGTTTATGCACTCTACTAAGTAGGAGTGCGTCTTGTGGTCCAGATCAATAGTAACAACTAAATATTCTGGTACTTTTAGTAGTTCCAAAAGTAATTTTTCCCTGACTTCGTTTAAAATCAGGAATCCCTTTGAGCGTGGGCGGTATTTACCGATTTACTCTTAGTTGACGGATCCATGGCTGTTTGAGTGCCTATGGTCGCGTGTTTGGATTTAGGTGAGTGCTTGGACTCGCCCAGGACCGCGATTTGCGAGGTCTTTTCTTTCCAAGCCTTTCTAGGCCCGGCATGTTTCTTCTTTTTCTTAGTACTTTTAACAGCACTTAGGTTTGGATTATTGACGGGCTCATGTCTGAGAGCGAACAATAATTCAGAGTTTATTTATGTCAAATCAATTTAATGTTTGAGATCTAACTTAATGCCCAGAAGAAAAAGTAGATGTTACTAAACCGAATGTTTTCGGTTCCATAAGGGATATGAAAGTAGGAACTTTCAACATTTTAATTTAACTTTGGGGTAAACAACATTAGATATGTTTATACATCATTGATAGTCAGGTGTAACGATTCTTTTATTAAGACTCAAATATAAATATAAGCCACTCTTCATCAGAGGGTAGTTAATAGTAGATATTGAAAGTATGTGGTTGTGGGGATCTAATGGAGATCACATCAATGTGCTCTCCTCATGACTCCGAGCGTAACAAACATAGAGGGCGGAATAGAAGCCAACAGGAGGATAGTAATCCATCCTCGCGGCAATTGTCCCACCTTCAAAGAACATGGCAGTATGAGTCATGAGCACAATACTTCATATGTCGGACCATGAGGAATACCCATAACAAACTACATAACTCCATAGAGTACACTTTCATTCCTATCAAACCATAATGTTGAGAAAGCGCAACAGATCTTCCAGGTCGCAGTACTAAGTAAGTTCCCTCCCAATTTAAATTAAATAGAATATATGAGAAAATGAGAATATAATGGCACCGTACCTCAAGTATATGTAGACTTCAAAAAAGTATACGATTCAGTTAAGAGGGAGAAGTTATATAGTATCCTGCTGGAGTTTGGAATTCCTAAAAAAGTTTGTTAGACTTATACGAATGTGTCTAAATGGCCCAAAGAGTAGAGTGCGTGTAGCCTAACAGTTTTCAGATACTTTTGAAATTCACACTGAGTTAAAGCAAGGAGATGCATTATCTACTTTACCATTCAATTTTGTATTAGAGCATGCCATTAAATCTTTTGTAGAATGAAGAAGGCCTACAAATCAATGGTATTAATAGGCCGTCAGTTTATGCTGATGATGTAGTATTATTATTGAGCGATAACTAGGAGATACTAAAACCAACACACATACTCTATTGAAAAACACTAAGAAATTGGGACTGGAAGTAAACATCAATAAAACTAAATATATGTTCACACATAGAAATTCATTATATAATGGAAATGGATAACTAATCACAAATGAAGGAAATTTTGAATAAGTGCCTGATTTCAAGTATCTAGGACAATAATCAGAAATATTAATGAGATGCACAAGGAAATTAAGCATAGGCTCAATTCTGGAAATGCGTGCTATTATGCGTTAGAGGGACTCTTGTCTTCCCAGCTCCTTTCAAAAAAATGTTAAACTGAAAATATACAAAACAGTTATTCTCCAAGTTATATTATATGGGTGCGAAACATGGACTCTTATTTTAAGGGAGGAAAGACGATTACGAGTATTTGAGAAAAATAAGTTCTTAGGAATTTTTTGGACCAAAAAGAGATGAACAGACAGGTGAATGGAAAAAAAACTACATAATAGTTAGCTACATGATATGTATAGGAAGCCAGATAAAATAAGAACAGTTAAGTCTCGTAGGCTGCAATGGGCAAGACATGGGGCACATATGGGGGATAAAAGAGGTGCATGGAAACTTATGGTAGGAAAACCAGAGGGTAAACGACCAGTTGGCAAATCAAGAACGAGGTGGGAGAGCAACATTATCCATGATTTGAGGGAAGTAAATTATACAGGGGATGATTGGAAAACGTTAACTCAGCATAGGGATGTATGGAGAGCTTACGTTCACGCGACCATGAACCTACGGGTTCGACAGAGCTAGTGAGTTACTTAGATGAGAATTTGGATGGGTGGAGGGGAATAAAGTAAATCGTAAATAAAACATACATCTGATTAGAATTACCTAATATAATGTTTTGTGTTGAGGACATTTTTAGTTTGAATTAAGTTTTAATTAATCGATCAGAGATTAATTACGTAAAATGCGATTGAGAGATGTAGTACTAAATTACGTGTCTTCTACCAATTCACTGATGGATTATTTACTCGGTGGAAATCCGTCACACGGCTGAGCAGAGTGTACAGTACACACACACACACATGTATCTCTTGGGTCACTGAATTCAGTTTTAAATAATTTCTGAAAAGTCAACACATTGGTACATGTTTCTCAACAAGTACTTCAGCTAAAACTATTAAACATTTACCTCAGTATGTCATGAAGGTCCTGAAGGATGTCCAATAAAATATTCCTTCAAAAGTCACATTTTTGCGCCATAGCGCGTTTTGTCATACTTACAGCAATGCCCATCATGATTGAAATTTCAACTTCCTACATTTCAGGGTTGCCAACATAAATACATATACTGTAATATTACAAACCTCATGAGGGAAGTAAAAATCACTGCCCTTCATGTATACTACGTACAATGTATATACAAAATTATATCCAAAAGGTAGTGTTAATATACATTATACAAAACAAATCACTGAATTTTAAATAAGAATAAGAACAAGAATAAGAATAAATTTTATTTACAAATAAATGTTATATAGTAGTAGTAGTAGTAGGACTTTATTAGACAAAAAGTAAGATATTTACAATATTATTTACAAATATGGGTCGCACGGGCAGTAAGCCGTACGTGCTGTTGACAGTACGTTACAATAAAGTAATAATTGGTACTAGTGTAAAGAAAAATAAACAACAAAAAACAGCAATAACATTACAATTACATAAAGATAACACAATAATAATATTACAATTAAATAATAACACAATAGCATTATACACTAAAAACATTAACATTACAATTACATAAAGAAAACACAATAATAATACAATTAAGTAATAACACAATAGCATTATACACTAAAAAAATTGACACCGAATGAGCAAAAATGCTCGTGTTCGGGTGCAGTTCAGTTACAATGAATTACACTAATAGAATATATACATTTGAAGTTAGGGGCCAGTTTCATTTTTACATAAATTATGACACATACAAATAAAAAATAATAATGTATTGGGAATAAGACTTATTCTAACAAAAGAATTAATGCAACGGAGAATGATTTACATAACATAATATAAACCATATAATGCAATGGATTATAACCAATAATACAGAAGAGCTTTACATGAAATAATATAAAACAATAAATACGTACTTGCCGCCATTTTATGTCTGATTGGTGTCACGGCGTGTTGTAGTCTCAACTAATAAACATTGCTCACACTTTTACTATAGCCAGTTGTTTATATTGAACGCAAAAATTTCACAAAAATAAATTATTTAGCTGTTTTATTATTTTGAAAACACCATCGCACAAAAAATAATGTGCAACGCACGTTTGTGAAGTGTTTTACAGAATCTCGGATATTAAAAACCTCTCTATCGCTCGGTTTTTAAACAATTTGTCGCTTCTGTAAAAACTACTTCCCAATCTCGCATCGTAATATACTATTAATACGAATCAGAGTTATAATTTATTGAGTAAAACTAAATATATGGCCACACGTAGAAATTCAATAAATAATGGAAATGGACGGCTAATGACAAATGAGGGAAATTTTGAGGAAGTGGCTGAATTCAGATACCTAGGAACAATAATCACAAATAGGAATGAGATGTACAAATAAATTAAACATATGCTCAATTCTGGAAATGCATGTTATTATGCATCGCAGGGACTCCTGACGTCCCAACTCCTTTCAAAAAAAGTTAAACTGAAAATATATAAAACTATTGTTATACTAATTATATTATATGGATGCGAAACATGGACTCTTACTTTAAGGGAGGAGAGAAGATTAAGAGTATTTGAGAATAAAGTTCTTTGGAAAATTTTTGGACCAAAGAGAGATGAACAGACATGTGAGTGGAAAAAACTACTTAACAGTGAACTATATGGTATTTATAGGAAGCCAGATATAATAAGAACAGTTAAGTCTCGTAGACTGTGATGGGCAGGACATGTTGCGCGTATGGGGAATGAAAGACGTGCATGGAAGCTTCTTGTAGGAAAGCCAGAGGGAAAACGCCCAGTTTGTAGGCCAAGAATGAGGTGGAAGAACAACATTAACTATGATTTGAGGAAAGTAGATTATACAGGGAATGATTGGAAAGCATTAGCTCTGGATAGGGATGTATGGAGAGCTTATGTCCGCGCGGCCATGAACCTACGGGTTCGATAGTGCCAGTGAGTAAGTAAGTAAGTTAATTTTAACCCCTTCTCACAACTTACTCCCCTTAAATATGATTTTCTCATGGACATGAAATCACATTATTGGAATATTCATGACTAGTGGCTTTGCTTCAATACCCAAGAGAAAATAAGTTTTGAGTGTAATAATCTATGCTGGTTGTCATTTAACCGTAGCTTAACTTTACAGAAGTACTTTTATCTCGCTTGAACAGTTTCTCAATTCTATTGTTGTGGTTGAAAATACTGCACTATGTTTCACACAAATGATTCCACTCTCAAGGGATTTCAAACTTTTATCATTTGTGAAAATAAGTAATTTATAGTCGTTTCTGAACACAATAGTTTTAAAACTCGTGAAAAAATACCACCGGTTCACTTTAAGAAGACTATCGCTTTATCTATTAATGTATTTTCAATACTTACCTAAGTTTGTTTTGTGAAATATACTCCTCGGTTCGTCTGTCTAGTAGCTGAATACTAAGGGTGCCGGTCGTGAATTAGAAGAAATGTAGTATAGTATAGTAATGGGACTTTATTAGACTAAAAGTAAGATGTATCTTCTTGTATCTTGTAAGCCCATGTTTCCTTTAACAGAGATTTAGGCGCTCTCCCCCTACAGGGAAGAATTTTAACCATGCTAATTTAGTTACACTTGTTTTCGTACACATGCCATTTGAGTGGTCCGTGGTCAGCGTTCCGCCTCATACTGAACTCTAGGAAACAAAGGTAGTACTAGGACGGGAAAAGTCGGTAAATTTTGCTTAGATGCCTTTTCATTCAGGCTTAAGGATCTTTTACGAGCCTGAAAATCTTCAGACTCGGGACCCAGGGCTTAAAATCCCTCCCGGAGGACTTGCTCCTTGGATTTTTCCATCCTAAATAATCCATCTACCCCGGCCGGGTTTGAGCCCGCGACCCTCGGGATGAGAGGCAAGGAGCATACAAATATGGGTCGCACGGGCAGTAAGCCGTACGTACTGTTGACAGTACGTTACAATAAAGTAATATTTGGTAATAGTATAAAGAAAAACAAAAAGAAAGCAATAATATTACAATTACATAATAATACAATAACGTTATACATTAATTAAGTTATGTAGAATTATTAAGAATTAATGGAATTGCATTTTGAAAACACGTATTTTTTCACGAATGAGTGTTGTTCTTATTTTCCGCGTTTTGTCCAGTAATTTACCCAAGGGCAAAATGTAACTCGTAATCAAAGCATTTACATATTCGACTCTAATTACAAAACATTATTTTTGTTAATTGAGGATACATTTAGCTTTAATAGTATATTACGATGCGAGGTTGGGAAGTGGTTTTTACAGAATCGAGGAAAATGTTTAATCCGAGAATGTTAATTTCACAAACACTTCACAAATGTGCGTTGTACATTATTTTTATACGCGATGGTGTTTTTAAAATAATAAATAACAGTAAAATAATAACATCTTTGTTGGAAATATTTGCGTTCATTATAAGCAATTGACTAACGTTAACAGTGTGGGCAATGTTTATTAGTTAAAACTACAGAAGGTCGTGAGAGCAATTAGTGATAAAATTGCTTAAGTGCGTATTTATTGTTTTATATTGTTTCAAATAAAGTTCAGTTCATTTAAAATGCAGTGGTTTGTGTCGTATAATGTATATTAACACTATATTTTGGATATTTTTTTGTAAATTCATTGTATGTAGTAAATACTTATAGGGCAGTAGTTTTACTTCCCCCACGCGTATAGTAATATGTAATATTACAGTATAGCTATTTTATTATGGTGTAGTTATTTATATTGGCAAGCTCAAAATGTAGGAAGTTGAACATTCAATCATGGTCGTCATTGCTGTAAGTACGACAAAACGCACTGTCGCGCAAAAAATACATTTTTAGATATTTTTAACCTTTCAATCTGAATTAATTTATAAATAATTTAAATTTAGTCATAGCATATCTATGTATCCTAACATAAAAATGAATGTTTGTTTGTTTGTATTTTATTGCGCGGTCATACCGTTCATCCGATTGTTATTGGTTTTTTTTGCAAAATGTTCAGGAGATTCCCGGAATGAACATAGGCTATAAGAGAGTTGTGATACTCAACTCCTACACCCTTAAAAATCACCCTATATAGTGACAAACATGAAAAAATCCTTTTTTGACGCTTAAATGGATTACGCTGCTTAAAGCATAACAAATACACAAAATTAATGTACACAGAATTGAATATCTCGAAAAGCTCTACAAAAAAGTCCGCCGCAGCATATGTTTATCTCTTACGGATAACTCATAATAATCATTTTTGTCTTTCATTGCTCCAAGAAAGATGGGGCCAAGTAGTACGTAGATTCCTGTGCAAGCATAACACCATATGGCGGGTATAGTTTTACGGATAACTCACAATAATGAATCTTGTCTTTTAGCACATTTATACCAAGAAGATCGAGATAAGTAGATTCCCGGACAACGCCGGGTAAACAGCACGGAGTATCTACAAATAACTACGATATAAATTTTTCCCTCCACTTATTTAACTGACATAAAACACATTATTTTTGTATTTCAGCTCATTTATGTCAAGAAGATCGGGATAAGTAGATTCTCTGGCAAGGCCGGGTAATAACAACATGGGGTATATAAAATATATACTTTATAATTTTTTTCCTTTAACTTATTCAACGAAACATAAAAGCACATTAATTTTCATTTATTTAGGCGTACCAGTGCACGCCGGGTATTTGCTAGTATGTAGGGCCTATATAAAATCCTATCTGTATTTATTGTTTTATCTGCATAGCCTATTTAGTACAGAATGTGATTGAATGTCGACCCTGGTGGACTAGTGGTTATGCTTCTTGCCTCTGGTCCTAAGGGTCACGGGTTATAAAATCCGGCCGGGGTCGATGGATTTTTTAGGATGAAAAAATCCAAGGAGCAAGTCCTCCGGGACGGACTCTATGTCGTGCGTACCGAGTCTGAAGATTTTCAGGGTCGTAAAATATTTTTAAGCCTTATTAAAAAAGGTCTCTAAGCAAAATTTACCTATCTCAACGCCCTAGCAATTACCTTAGTTACTGTTCGATGTCTCATTTGGTTGGTGTGATGACCGCATGGTATTCATGACATCTATGGACAAATAAGGTAACTAAAAATTAACTTGGTCTAATAACTCCTAACATACACATGATCCTTCACATACCCCCACAGGAAGAAATCACAAGGTGTGAGATCGGTAGACAGTGGAGGTCATGAGAATGAATCATTGTCATCCGGACCGAAGCGTCATTTGGTGGTCGTGGACTTTGCCTTTTATAGATACATCTAGTTGTTTATATCTGTTTATACCATCGACGGATACTTTTATCTGTCCGAAAATCAATTCCAAATTAACGTCGGAAAGCACGCTGCACTGCAACGATGCAAACAGACCTCGTAAATTGCAACACACAGAATGACTTCTGAAAGGAATCGCCATTTTCACAAGTAAAACGCTGAGGACGTAATAATGACAAGAAACAAATTACTGCATACAGGATATGAAACTTTCACAATTTTCCCTTCATTATAGCAAATAATCATGCATCAAATTTCGTTTGTAAACCTATACCAACTACTTAAAACCCCGTCCATCATTTTGGAACACGAATTATATAAGAATCTTCAAAGGATTAATGCTACTTGCATTATCTTTTTTATTGATACACGAATTATATAAGAATCTTCAAAGGATTAATGCTACTTACATTATCTTTTTTATTGATTTCAACACTAATCTTAATTTTCTGAAATCGTATTATATTAACACTTCATACAGAGTTGAAAAGAATAATTGGCTATCAAATCTAAAAAAAAAAGGCCTCTAAGGAAAATTTTTCTTAGCGCTTTTATCCCATTTTGAAATGAAACTATAATGGTCTTACCGTCAAATAGTTTCGTTAAATAATAATAAGTAACCTTCCGAAGTGTGTAATAATAGTTCTGAATCACTATAAAGACCACTCTACATTTGAAGGTCTTATGATTCTGAAGTGTCAATAAGAATTCTACAGTAGTTAGATATGAAGATTTTTTTCACAAGTCTGATTGTGAATTCTGAATGAAGCCAGTGAATTCCTATGTAACGCGTACAATACTGTAATTGGCAGCGGGCCTAGGTAGTTCCTAGTTGGATGAAACTCAATAGGTCTGCATGGTAGACATGATCTCCAGTGGGGACCATAATTCAAAATGTCACATTTTGAATTATATCTGTAGGACCAGAGTCTGTACGACAAGCCAGCAAGTATCCCCCGAGACACGAGGCCAACCCTATCGGAATTACAACGGTCAAGGTCGAAAGACAATCACCTTTGTATATTCAATTGGATTTATATGTCAAGCCAATTTACATACATAGTGGAAAAACGTATGGACAGTTTCAATTTCGAAAAATAATTAGAATTGTTACAGCAAAGAAACTGACGATATAGCCCTTCAGATGCAATCATTCATTTACTCAATGTGCGTACAGGGTGATTCACAATAAGTATTACAGACTTCTAGGGGTTGTAGAGGGGAATTAGTAAATAAAGCTTTGATAAGGAACCCATGTCCGGAAATGTACCATTTTGATGTAAAATAAGTTTATAAATCGAAACACAAAGTCCATTCTACCAATCCTCTATTCTCATTTCATAACCTTTCGTTCAATCGCCCCCCCTGTGACGGTGCACCAAGTCTATTCGGTCAGCACCTTTATCACGGATCTCTATAAATAATCGCGGCTTAATCTCATCTCACCTCTCGACCCCACCGTGAGTTGGACATGACTTAAGGATATTATAATATTTTATTTATTTTTGTGGTCAGTAGATCGTAGATTATGTTTATACTTACTTATTCACTGGCATTATCGAATCCATAGGTTCATGGCCGCGCGGATATAAGCTCTCCATACATCCCTATCCTGAGCTAACGCTTTCCAATCATTCCCTGTATAATCTACTTCCCTCAAATCATAGTTAATGTTATTCTCCCACCTTTCTTGGTCTACCAACTGGTCGTTTTCCCTCTGGTTTTCCCACCAGAAGTTTCAATGCATCTCTTTCATCCCCCATACGTGTCACAGGTCCTGCCCATCGCAGCCTACTAGACGTAACTGTTCTTATTATATCTGGCTTCCTATAAAGTTCATGCAGCACACTATTATATAGTTTTCTCCATGTTTATAAATTTGTTTAATGTTTGAAGCATTAAATTGTAAATAAATAACGTTTTTTTATAAAATACAGTTCGCAAGAAGTATGTTATAAATTTTCAAAAGCAATTAAATCATCATCATCATCATCACTCCAGGGATTAGGCAATTGCCCGTTCCGACTTCATAATGCGTCAGTCCAACGTCTTCTAGGTCTTCCAACATCACGTCTTCCTCGTTCTTGATAATTTCTTGCTAACAATGGATATCTCTCCTTACTCATTCCATCCATATGATCAATCCATTTCTGTCTGTAATTCGTGACCTCATCCAATAAAGGCTGTACTTTCAATTCTGCTCTTATATCCTCATTTCTTATTCTATCAAGTCTTGTACATCCTTTTACTACTCTTAGGAACCCCATCTCCGCCGTCTGTATTCTATCCTTCTGTTTTTTCACTGGAGCCCAAGTTTCACATCCATACAATATTGTTGGAACCGTCATAACATTATACATTTTTATCTTGGTTTCTTTTCTAATTTTATTTTTCAACGTTCTCTGTATTGTTCCACACACCGTCTGAAATTTATTTATTTTGGAGTCAATATCTCTTTCCACGTTGTAGCCAACATCACAGCCCAAATATTTGAAACTAGACACCTGTTCTATACTTTGATTTTCTAAAATAATTTTGGATCTCACTGGATCTCTTCCTCTGAAAGCCATGGTCTTCGTTTTCCTTACAGAAACCTTTAGATCATATAATTTACATATTTAATTTAATGCCATCATTCATAAAGTAAAACGAAGTAATATAGGTAACGCCGCACTCTCTTATACATATTTTTAGGGTTGTTAATTTTCCAACCTCTAAAAGTGCTTCAAAATTTAGTACTCGCGAATTGTTTTCTTTCTTGCTTACCTTCATTCATGCTAGAAGAAGAGGAAAAATCCCTTTTTTTATTTAGAAATCCCTTAAACTCTTTTCCTTCTAATCTCCTACATTTATCTCCAGAAGTTACCTTTATGAGCCAATAAAAAAGAAGTGGGGAGTACAGATGTTGTGTTTTTATTGGGTCTTACAGTCGTGTAGAATTGTAGTAGACTACACCAAAAGTAAAACTCCAGTTCAATAAATACTCTGTCTTACTAAGAACACTAGCGAAAATCACTTTTAAGACACCCAATGAGAAAACAGGTGTTTTAAATTTCCAAGCAGATGCTTCTAGATGTGGGGGGCTTCAACATAGCTTAGACATGCCTGGAATTAAGATTAGGTTTCCATCGTCTGTCAGTAGCGACACATGGCAACAGATTCCCAATCCGTACCTCCTCAACACTGTCTCAATATGCATCCAAAGTGTTCAATTTAAGTTACGAATAAATTTCCCTTAATGTAAAAAGATTTCCGTCAAATTGATAATTTCTGAGTATTAAATCAAGATGGAAAAATCATTTTAAGGTTCTCTTTCAAATCACATTGGGTTTAAATTGATTAAATCCAACTAATTTATTTATTAATTAAATGTTTTATTTGATTTTCATATTTATCATATAATTAATTCAGTGACAGCTGTTTCTGTACACTGTAACTTCTTCACACATGTTAACAAATTATGAATTGTGTTCCAACTGATCTAAGCAAAAATACAACAATATTTATTTAATTTTTTTAAATTTAAATAAATATTGTTATATTGTCGCTTAGATTAGTTGGAACACAATTCATAATTTGTTAACACGTCTAAAGAAGGTACAGTGCACTTAAATTTAACAAAGGGGATTCATTCAAATCAAGTTGAGAATTTATTCAATTCATTAAATTCTCAACTTGATTTGAATGAATCCCCTTCGTTTAATTTTAAAAAAATTAAATAAATATTGTTGTATTGTTGCTTAGATCAGTTGGAACACAATTCAAAATTTGTTAACATGTCTGAAGAAGGTACAGTGTACCGAAACAGCTGTCACTGGATTATATAATAAATATGAAAATCAAACAAAACTACGTTTTATTTTTATTTCATTAATAAATATGGATTTTAATCAAGTAAACACCAGCTCAATTTATAATTTATTAATTTATTTATTGCGGGGTTGCAGACAAATAATTTGAGATTGTGAACCCGGGATATCAGACAAAAAGTATGGGACTTATCAGTTTACGTTACGAAAGGTTAAACACGAAGGTTATGAATTATTAAAGATTAAAATTTCGAAACGAGTTTCTAAAACATTTTCAATCCTTGCTTCTTCTAAATATTTATTTATAGGATTTTCACCCTGTTTATTTCCCAAATCACTCCTCGGAGGAAGACGTATTGGATGTGAATCCATTGTCTATCCATTTCTTGGCTGGTCTTCCTCTTGCTCTTCTCCGTCCATTGATTTATCTTCTTTAGCTATTTTTGTAAGTCGGTTGTCTTCCATTCTTTCGTCTTTCTACAATAAATTTGATTATGTCTTGAATTTGACATCTGTCCCTAATTTCTGTGTGGTGTATCTTATCAAATAATGTTTTTTCCCTGAATAGTTCTTAAAATCTTCATTTCACATGTGCTTATTATTTGTTTAGTTTTCGTTGTATCAGCTCAGTTTCTTCTCCATATACGATAACTGGTCGAACTATCGTTTTGTATACATTAATGCGGGTTTTATGCGGAGTTTGCTTTTTATTCACATATGTTTGACGCGCCAAATTAAATCTTTCATACGAGTATATCCCGAAATCTGTGCTGCTTTATCAGCTTGTTTTTCTTCACTTCATTATGGCCTTAACTCTTCCATTATAAATAAAACATTATTATTATTATTATTATTATTATTATTATTATTAGATTTTTAGTGTTTATTTTTCATTCCTTGCAATGTTCATCATTTTATTTCATAATAAGTGGAATTTCATTTTGTTTATAAACAAAAATTAACATGCACTGTACTTATAATAATACTTATAATAATTATTAATGCTATTATTATTTTTTTCAAATGCCCCAGGTTTGTGTTTTGACATCCCTGGTTTCTCTCCTGGCATGGCGTACTTGTAACCCACTTCTGAGGTTGGGGAGCCTGGAAGGCGGGGTTACGTTGCCCCGATGATATGATGGGTGATGATGATGATAATGGTGCGCCAGGAGAGTCCCTAATCCTAAGCTTAACCTAAGATGAATATGAATGATGATGATTGCGATGACCATATGATTTCGGGGACCGTTTGGGCCTTAAAGTTTTCCTGACATTTGTCTTACAGCTGAGGAAAAACCCCGATAAAAACCTCACCCAGAAAAACTGTCCCGACCAGGGATCGAACCCGGGCCCGCTGCGTGACAAGGCAGCACGCTACCCCAAGACCACAGCGGTGGACTTATTATTATTATTATTATTATTATTATTATTATTATTTAATACTAATAGTAGTAGTAGTAGTAGTAGTAGTAGTAGTAATTTAATATATTTTGTAATTTTTACTATATCAATAAATAGGAGAAACGACCAACGTATTTCAGTCCCTTAATTGATGAGAATCCAAACATTACAGTTTAACTCCAGAACTGTCCACCTTCTTAAATTCATTTTTTTAAATTATTCCAGGTTTAACAAGAGATATTGTGAATTTGATTTTATAAAAAGATGAAATCAAATTCGCGATTGGTTTCCTTCTCTCGGACGCGAAGAGAAACACGCACACGCGCGCGCGCGCGACTGTAAAAAACATAAAATATGACTTTGGAGTCGTAACCTCTGTACTCCCGGGCTCGAAGCGATGGCGCTCCCTATAAAATATAGCCTATATTCAAATTTCACAGTCCCATAAAAAGCTACTTTTTTGAAGGGCAATTTCTAACACAACCAAATGTGGAAATATACACAACCATGAATACATGGTAGTTCAAATAATGCTAGCCCCATTTTTCATAGTAAACATTCGCGTCATTTTGGATTCTATAAGTCAACATGAGTACAATTCATGGTCACGCATTCTTTTTAATGAAACTAGCTGATTTTATATTCTAGCGTTTATTGTAAATAAAAACGAAATGAGCAGATATAACTAACTCACTGGTACTATAGAATCAATAGGTTCGTGGTTGCGCGGACATGAACTTTACATCTGCACTCTTAGCTAATTTCTTCTAATCATTATCATAAGTAATGCCACGAGTGATTTCCAATTTATCTAGAGAATTTGGAAACCAAGAGTGGCATTTGTTAGGACTATTTAACGAATAAAATTAAGCTTTTATCATTATTTAAATATAGTTATTTTAAAATATTTATATATTTAATGTAAACGGCGATGTTTGAAAACAAATGAGAAACGATTGGTACGCTTCATTTGCATCTTTTGTTCATCACTGCAACCAGATCATATTACTTATTGCCAAAGGATCGCAATATTGTAAGAATGCACCCTGGTGGAGAAATTTATAACCAACATTATAGGTATTAGAAAGTGTATGATGACAAATCAAGAGCTTCAGAACATTTGAATACTGCTATTACTACTTATAGATATTAATTAATTGCTGACGTTTTATGATGTAAATATGTCAATTATATTTTTCTGCAACGTCATTTCCTGGAACATAATTCGTTTAAGAAAGTGCAAACAGTGGTTTCTTTTTTGTTTGTTTGTGGTATAATAAATTGCTACAAAAGTTTTTATAATATCCCCGGCATTATCTATCTGTTGACATTCATGCACTATATATACAATCTGGTAGCAGCATTTCTTGGAGAGTCAGTCACTGCAAAATAATGCTATGACCTATTCAGAATGTTAAAAAAAGGAGGCGATCTTTTTATTAGTTGGTAAATTCTAAGCAAAACACGACTGTGATTGTTCGTAAATCAAAAACCGTTGAAATGTGATTGGTCATTGACTCCCATTTGGGGCATGAGTTAAAGAGTCATTGAAAATTGTATCATGAGATTAACTGTCACCCTTCATAGCAAATGTGTCAGTTTCTTTGCCTTTTCATTCTCTTACTCATTATGCTAGGAATTTTACATAATGTCACGGAACCGTTTTAATAACATTGGGAGGAGGTATTTAAAGCTCTAGAGACAAATACATTTTGTTACTTTATGTTTATACAGATGAATATAGAACTTCATATGACTGACTCCATTATTAATGTATTCCCTTCCCAGAGGTTTCTGAAGAAACGAACGTCCAACAAATATTAATCTCCTGAATAATATACCTCTTTTGATACTTTTCAACTTTTTTAGGTTTGTTTCTTTCAACTAGATTTCACTTTATCATATGTATGAGGGCGGATCGGAAAGTAACACACAATAATTTTTTTCTGCCTTGGTATTGCAGCTAGAATGTTGAAATTTCACAGAGATATAGTCTGAAGTTGTCACTACAGATGGTATTTTTTTCTCAGGTGTACCTCTTGCGAGAGAAGCTTGAACTATGCAACAAAGATGGCGCGCAATCTACAGTCGTCCACCTGTGAGGAACAGAGAAGTGTTGTTCGATTTTTGTGGGCCAAAGGTCATAAACCCAGTGAAATTCACAGGGACATGCGTGGCGTGCCTAAGAATCTGACAGACGACCACAAGGGCCAGCGAATGATGGCAAGCTTGGACCACTTAACGCGGTACACCGCACAAGGACATGACTTTCTGGAAGGAATCGTCACAGGTGATGAGTCGTGGGCGTACCACTACACGCCCGAAACAAAGCAGGCATCAGCAGTGCGCAGATGGCTACACTCCAACCAAACGGACTTCTACGAACAGGGCATATTGAAACTGGTAACACGATGGGAAAAATGTGTTGAGAAAGATGGTGACTATGTCGAAAAGTAGGTAAAAGATATAAGTTCATTTGTGACTTTTTTTCCTTTTTTTTACTATTAAACTTTAAAAAAAATTATTGTGCGTTACTTTCCGATCCGATCCGTCCCTCACAGGTGGACGACTGTAGCATGCGCGCCATATTTGTTGCATAGTTCAAGCTTCTCTCGCAAGAGGTGCACCTGAGAAAAAAATACCATCTGTAGTGAAAACATCAAACTATATCTTTGTGAAATTTCAACATTCTAGCTGCAATACTAAGGCAGAAAACAATTATTGTGCGTTACTTTCCGATCCGCTCTCGTATATTTCAATTACCTTATTGACATAATGTTTGTATTACATGAATTAATATTTATTTCTCATCATAAATTCACGGATTAATGTAATAGTGCTGTAAGTCATTTTCATCAGAAATAAAACTGGAATGCAAATTTAATTAAAGCGTCTTCTTTATCATAATGGAGCATTTTCAAAAAAAAATTATAGTGAAAGATTGAATAACTGCTATAATACTATTTTAGCTACTTTATTTTCAATTTTATTTCCTTACGCTTTTATTAGAACTGGAATTTATTCTAGTGATCGCCCATGAAGTGGATTTAGGTTAAATTTAGATTTTAGGAATATCCTGGCGCTTCATTATCATTCATTGCCTCTCATATCATCGGGGTAACGTAACTACGTCTTCCAGGTGCTCCAACTTTAGAAGTGGGGTACAGTTCTGCCATGCCAGGAGAGAATACCAGAAAAATCAAAGAAAACCTGTTGACATTTGTAAAAAAACACTACTGATATAACTTTTGATAATAGCCTTGATTCAACATGTCCGCAACTTAGCCGAGAGGTTTAAGACAGCATGCCTTGGTGCAGAGCTGGATTTGCGTTGCTTCGTGTTCCCATGGGGGAAAAATTCTGATGGAATTTCGGCCGGTATGGGATAGGTACCCACCTGTAATCGTTAGAAATTTGGGTAGCTCAATTAGTATTGCCTTTAGGCTGAGAAAACTAGCTGTAACGAGTAGGAGACTCACTACGCTAACCAAATACCACTCCTATACTGGCTACAAACTCGTTCATCTTTGTAATTAAACATTTGAATGTGAGACCTGTGGTTGACTGTTAGGCCAAGGATCTTCTACACTGTCGTGCCATGGAGCTCTTGTTTTAATAGTGAATACAGTACAAATTCCAAAGTACCTTTTCGGGCTTCTTGGGCAAGAAGTCCGAAAAGATAACTTTATGTAACTAGAGCCGTGAAAGTCTTAGTCGATCCAGAATACAGTTTTTTTAATGAATGGCACCAGAAACCTATAAGGCTCTTGGCCTACCATCCGGCTGCTGACCTTACATCCATGTGAGTCAATCACAATGCAACCAGTATGTTACAAAATGGCTTACCCTAATGATACGTTATAAAATGGGCCTAAATTGATACCGAAATAAATATAAAATACATTAAATTCAATCAGGATATATATTTATCATACAATTTGTACTTTGGAATTTTTGCTGGCACACACAGGCAAAAGGTGAAAGCGAATTCCTTTTTTCCTAATAGTAAGAAATATTATTGCAATAAGGTAGCTAAACTGTAAACACATGAAGGATATAAAGAGAGTAGTTTAGAGAAAGGGGTGTCTTCGCTCCTGTGAAATTGGAGCTTGGATCGTGGATCCGGAGCTGGATGGGGATGGCTTCGAGCCTGGGGTGAGTAAAGTTAAGTTGTTTTACAAGAAAACTCCGTCTTAAAATTATAAACAAATGCTTTTCACATTAATTATTTTATACAAAATGAGCATTAATAAATATATTTATCGTAAATTATTAAATTTCAAACATACAACCAGAATACTTAAACTTCGAAATATATGTCTATATTATATTCAATGATTAAACGTGTTTCAATAATTCATGTCTAAATTAAAATACGGTATCATTATGTTAGTATATTATTCTAAATTAAGAAAAACCACTGTCTCATCCTCTCTCTGCAGGACATTTGTTTTAGGTAAGGCACCTTAATGCTTTATTGCCACACGGCGGTGTATTAAAATTATATTTGTATGATGTTTTAACCATATAGAATTTTATTGCAGAGATAATTTGCATAAATATGAAGTTTTCCGTTTAATAAAAGGGTTAATGTTTTGCTTAATAGCTAGGTCATCCCATTTAAAACTAGAGGGGAGTTAATCCATTCTCTTGATAGACCAGTAGCCATGGCCGCTGTAGGTATGGTATTACCTTATCTTTCCAGTCCTAGCCTAAAACTCCAGAAAGAAACCCATAATATAGAATTAAATAGATTAAGATAATCCTTTGTCGTTTCATTCCAAGCACCATTATGGCACGCTCCATAAGTGGCAACCCAGTATAAGAGTGAACATGTGGTCAGCATGTCGCGTCCGTCAGCCGTTATAGCTCGGCTTTAGATCCGCTTCTCAATTTGAACCGGGTAAATTATTGTAGCTACGCAAATGCCACACGAGTGCTGGTGGGCAACAATGGTCCCATATTGGTCGAAGCTCTATGAGAAAATATCTACCCCCATGGAGACACGAACCAGCGGCAAGTCCAGTAAGCTACGTAACAAGGCAAGAGATGTTTATTGAAACTTCTCTCTTAACCCACTTCGCGCTTCAAAAGGGTGTACGATACAAGACCCGCCGGCGCATTTTAAATGACCCCTTCTAACTCAGAAGGACGATGGTGTTACACTCGTTTTAACTGTTGTTGATTATATTGTGTTGTCAAAATTGCAACTTTTGTACATCCCTTGATAGAGGTGTTATCTTTTCGTTTAACATTTATTAATAGGAGAATAATTGTGTTTCGGCCCTTCACGCCAATTGTGATCCATCGTACCGTTATATTTGACTTGTTTTGAATATCGATGTAAATATTTCAATAAATATAATATACGGTAACTTAAATTCCGGTAAATTGGGTGAAATATAATGAAGCATTTAAATCTGAAGCGAATGGGTTAAGGTGATATGGAACAGCAGGCTTCCACATCCTAGCATTAGATCGGGAGTAAATTTTAGTATATACCGTACTTAATTCGTGTGTTTTAATAACATGTCACATTGTATTTACGTTTGCATCGGTGAGTAGAATATAGACATCTAAACTTTAAGTCTTGTGATAAGTTTTTAAATACCTTGGAAGGGTGGTTTCGCCCCGACATAAAAAGATTGAAAACCCACTGTACTTAGCGCCCTAACAAAAAATTGCCTTAGTGTAACAGCTGAGAAAAATCGGATTGTGTTCCAGAGGGATGCTGTGCAACGGATGCGGTCTTCGCACTTTCCACCCCAACTTGTAGGAGGGTTTGCTCAATCAAGCTGCAGGAGGGGTGGGGGGAGAGAAAGCATCGTCATCATGAGCGATACTTTACTGCGTTTTCAGAAACCACATACCCCCCATCATATTGATTTTATTTGTATTCCCGTGGTATCATTCTTTCCTTCTAGGTCTTCCCAAACCTGATTTGCCCCAATGCTGACATTGAAAGTATAAATTGAATTACAGTTGCTCCTATTAAAATTCCATTTGATCCTAGTCGTATTAACGGTTGGAATTTTTAAAATATTCTATCTAGGCCTTTTCGGGACCAATCCAATCTTCACCAGACTATTTATTTGCTCCCCAAACACATTCTGCTGCCCACTGGCACTCGTTTCGCTCCGTTTCCAGTGTTTTACAAATTTAATCAGTTAAGGAAACTGAACTTATAAGGTATGCTAATAGTTTTATTATTTTATACTGTAATTTTTATTTTGTGATTGTAACTTATAGGTACAGACATTTTCATATGAAATAATAGTATTAAATTAAAAATTGGTCAAAATGGGGACAATAGAGTAATGGCTACACCAATGTAATAATAATTATAACTAAATATGGATGCGAAACAAGGACTCTTACTTTAAGGAAGAAAAGAAGATTACGAGTACTTGAGAATAAAGTTCTTAGGAAAGTTTGGACCAAAGAGAGATGAACAGACAGGTGAATGGAGAATACTACTTAACAGTGAACTACATGGTCTTTATAGGAAGCCAGATATAATAAGAACAGTTAAGCCTCGTAGACTGCGATGGGTAGGAAATGTGGCACGAATAAGGAATGAAAGACGTGCGTGGAAGTTTCTTGTAGGAAAACCAGAGGGAAAACGCCCAGTTGGTAGACCAAGAATGAGGTGGGAGAATAACATTAACTATGATTTGAGGGAAGTGGATTATACAGGAAATGATTGGAAAGCATTAGTTCAGGATAGGGATGTATGGAGAGCTTATGTCGGCGCGGCCATGAACCTATGTGTTCAATAGTGTTCAATAGCGAATGAGTAAGTTAGTAATTAATTCTAATAATACAAATAAACAGAACAGATAAATGTAACAGTAAACAATTTATATCTAATAAACATAAAAAATTAGAAGTAAAAGAAAGAAAGAAAAAGGATATTTAATGTTGTAATCTGTCGGGCATCTATAAAAATGTTAGGTTCAAATATTGATAATTCTTAAGAATTTTAATAACAATAAAATAAATTATTAATCACTAGAGGAAGATTACACAAGTCAACATGTTTTTTGTCTCATGAGTACCAATAGCTGTACTTAATGTAGGTTTTTATCGTGTTTTCAAATATATGTTCGAAATTTCTCCATCACCCACAGTTTTTTTTATTTCAATTTCAATTAATGGATTTAAATAATTATTTTTTAATAAACGGTTTTACGTCCATTTGTCCATTGTAAAATAAAATCAAATGAGCTAACTCAAATGGTTTCAGCTATGGAAAAGAGATATCAAGGCAAATGGAATCCTAATATGCTGGCCGATTATTGTTGGATCATCAAGAGGGAGTTGTTTACTAAAAAATAAATTAATAACCTATAATATTGGTTATAATATACAGTTAGTTGTGTTTCATTTTTTTCTCCACTAGGATGCATTCTTACATATTGCGATCCTATTTGGCAATAAGTAATATGATCAAGTTGCAGTAAATAAACACATGAAACATAACCACATATTTCTGATTTATTTTCAATCATCGCCGTTTACATTAAATATATACATATTTTTTTAAAAATCGGTAACTATATTTAAATAATGATTTTTAATAAAAAGCTTAATTCTTTTCTTACTTTCATGTGACAGACCTAGTGGTCTGTTACGGTCTCAATCCAACGTTTGAACTGTCTTCCCAAAGATATCTTGCCTGGTGGCTGGTAACTTAAGATTTTGACGTGGTATTCTTGTTCTGAAATTTCTTCTTACGTGAGATTTCTAATTGTTATTGTATTTTTGTACACATTCCATGATTGATTCTCTTTGTAATTATTTGAGAATCTCAGAATTCCTTTTATGGTCGGTGTAACCTGCAGTACGTCTCATAAATTTCATTTCTGCCGCAATTAGTCTCTGTTCATCTACACTGCGAATTGTCCAGGTCTCACTGCCGTAACATAATATGGGTCTGGCCAGTGTTTTATAAATTCTAGTTCGTGTGTGTTGCTGTACTGTGTTTGGCTTGAAAATATTATTTTTAATTCCTGTTACTGTGTTAAATGTTATAATTTTTTTGACTAAAATATTTTTCCTCTTCGTATGTAACTTGGTATCCGAGATAGTTAAATTTGTTAGTTTGTTCCAATATTTCATTATTAATATCAGTAAAACTAAATATATGGTCACACGTAGAAATTCAGTATATAATGGAAATGGACAGCTAATGACAAATGAGGGAAATTTTGAGGAAGTGGCTGAATTCAAATACCTAGGAACAATAATCACAAATAGGAATGAGATGCACAAAGAAATTAAACATAGGCTCAATTCTGGAAATGCGTGCTATTATGCATTGCAGAGACTCTTGATGTCCCAACTCCTTTCAAAAAACGTTAAGCTGAAAATATATAAAACTATTATTCTACCAGTTATATTATATGGGTGCGAAACATGGACTCTTACTTTAAGAGAGGAAAGGAGATTACGAGTATTTGAGAATAAAGTTCTTAGGAAAATTTTTGGACCAAAGAGAGATGAACAGACAGGTGAATGGAGAAGACTACATAAGAACGAACTACATGGTCTTTATAGGAAGCCAGATATAATAAGAACAGTTAAGTGTCGTAGACTGCGATGGGCAGGACATGTTGCACGTATGGGGAATGAAAGACGTGCATGGAAACTTCTTGTAGGAAAGCCAGAAGGAAAACGCCCAGTTGGTAGACCAAGAATGAGGTGGGATAACAACATTAACTATGATTTGAGGGAAGTAGAATATACAGGGAATGATTGGAAAGTATTGGCTCAGGATAGGGATGTATGGAGAGCTTATGTCCGCGCGGCCATGAACCTACGGGTTCGATAGTGCCAGTGAGTAAGTAAGTAAGTAAGTAAGTATTTCATTATTAATAACAATTTTACTGCGAATTGGGTCTTTTCCTAGGAAAGCCACGACTTTAGATTTTTCTGTTGTAGTTGGTGAAAAGAATGGACTGAACGTTGTAGGTCATCTTAATTGTATTCGTTAAATAGTCCTAACAAATTCAAAATCACTCGTGACACTACTTATGATAGTTAAATGTACAATGCATATTTATCTATTATAATACAGGGTGTTTCATAAAGGATGGCGCAAACTTAAATGGTTGAAAGTACACGATAATAGAAGCAACAATGTCCCAATAAACATCGGTCCGCAAACGAGCCGTTTGCGAGATAATTACGAATGTATGGTTACAAGCCGCCACTGACTTCATTGTAAACATCGTCCTAGTTAGTAGAAATTTATTTGAATTTAGACTTTATTATTCATTTTTCATCTCATTTAGTGCACATTTCACAGTTCACTTCACTTATGGGTTACCTGTTAAAGGAGATGTTAAAGTGTCTTCCTTGCATCTGGATGCAATACTGAGCTCGTCTCTGCAATTAATGTCGAATTCTTTCGAAAACCCCTGGATCATTTCTGAATTTTTGACAAGCATGTACAACTATCTGCTCCAGTTCTTCAATCGTGTTAACGGGTGTGCTGTACACTTCGCTTTTGAGGTAACCCCAGACATAAAAATCCAAAGGATTTAGATCAGGTGATCTTGGAGGCCAAGGTACAGATCCGCCTCGACCTATCCATCTTTGGCCGTATCTGCGCGTTAGATGCCGTCTCACAGCAGCAGCAAAATGTGCCGGAGCTCCATCATGCATGTACCACAAATTCCGACGTTGCTGAAGGGAAACATCCTCAAGCAATCCTGGAAGATGACGCCGCAGAAACCTAAAGTACCTCCGTCCATTAAGTTTTCGTGGAAGAATGCGTGGCCCAATGAGATAATCGCCTAGTACGATGTTACAAACAATGACGTCAGTGGCGGCTTGTAACCATACATTCGTAATTATCTCGCAAACGGCTCGTTTGCGGACCCATGTTTATTGGGACATTGTTGCTTCTATTAGCGTGTACTTTCAACCATTTAAGTTTACGCCATCCTTTATGAAACACCCTGTATATGAATTGAAATTGAATTTTAACAAGAAATATCATATAATTTCGTTTGCCGATTTTAATTATTTTTAAATAAAAATGATGCAATGTTATATCAAAGAAAGTAAATGTTAATATTCTGTGAACTGTAATTTCTAATTATGATAATTTAATTTACAAAGCCACGACGCTTGTAGCAATACACGTTTCTCTTCCTCATCGTAACATTATTAACAACTGAGAATTCACAAAAGCTCTCGACATTATTTCAATTTCCGACCAGTCATGTGTTTGAGGCAAGTAAAAGAGATTTCCTCTGTCACATAGGTCTACATAATATATTAAAGTATTCAACTGGAAGCCGGATGAAACAAAATATAGGCTACATGCATTGGGCAGGTATACTGAAAGCTTACTTTTTTCCACAGATATAAGTAAACAAGGAATAAGAGAATATGACTGCAGAAAAAAAAAACTTGAATTTCCCCTGCGGGTATTTAGTAAAGCTCTGTTTAAGGTTTTGTTGTTTTCTCTATTTCTTTCTCTGGGAAGAAAGAAGAAAATACATATATATTTACAAAAAGAGAAGATTTTTCAAGATATAAAAACTGTATTTAATCAGTGGATGAGAATAATTTAGTAAAATTTTAATAATTCATGAGTTAATTAGATTATTCGGACATCTAATTAATATTTATTAGCGTTACTCCTGATAACGACACGGATTTGTGGTTAACTGTCCCAAGTATTTTGATTAAAAGACTAAATTACCTTAGGGATAACAGCGTAATTTTAATTAAGAGTTTATATCGACATTAAAGATTGCGAACTCGATTTTGTATTAAGAACATTATTAGGTGTAGCAGCTTAAATCTGTCTGTTCGATTATAAATCATTTCCATATAAATTATCAAAAATAATATCAATAAAACTAAATATATGGTCACACGTAGAAATACATTCCATCCATAGTAATTCTGCCCGAAGGCAGGTCCTTCACTGCAATCATAGCATTTCCATGCTATGTTTGCAGCTTTATAGGGAATTGTGTAGGTGTGGTAGCTTCCCGTTGCTTTCCACACCAGTGAAGGATGATGGTGATGATGATAATGGTAAGGATGATGATGATTATGGCAATAATTGTCAAAATTCCTAAACTACCTGGCGAGGTGACTTTGCAGAGAATGAATCGTGAGCAACCCGATGGGAACCGATGTACTTTGAAAATTGCTGCTTTATCCAAGATGTCAGACCTTGAAGACTTTGATCATGTTTTCGGTATACATGGAGAAGAGGAATTTGATAGAGTCTACCAAAGAATTCAACTGGAAGAACAGGAGAATCGGCATAATATCGCACGATGCAGACAGTTTTATTTGCGGGATGCAAGCGTAAATGCATTCCTCTAGCAGACAAAAATAACGGAAGTGGTTTTATCGCTGAGAATTCTGGGTAATTTCTTGCCAATATTACGAAAAAAACTACTTTCATGCATGACCAGTCAGCGACTCACTAATTCGAACTTTGCATGTGCTCACGGAAAACTCAGCTCACCAGATACTAATGTATTTGCATGCAGCCCTTAAGACAGGCTCTATCTAATTTTTTCCATGCAGAAGATTTTTGAAATTCACATAATTATATAATGGAAATGGACAGCTAATGAAAAATGAGGGAAATTTTGAGGAAGTGGTTGAATTCAAATACCTAGGAACAATAATCACAAATAGGAATGAGATGCACAAATAAATTAAACATAGGCTCAATTCTGGAAATGCATGCTATTATGCATTGCAGAGACTCTTGATGTCCCAACTCCTTTCAAAAAACGTTAAACTGAAAATATATAAAACTATTATTCTATCAGTTATATTATATGGATGCGAAACATGGACTCTTACTTTAAGGGAGGAAAGGAGATTGCGAGTATTTGAGAATAAGGTACTTAGGAGAATTTTTGGACCAAGGAGAGATGAACAAACGGGTGAATGGAGAAGACTACATAACAATGAACTACATGGTCTTTATGGGAAACCAGATATAATAAGAACAGTTAAGTCTCGTAGACTGCGATGGGCAGGACATGTTGCGCGTATGGGGAATGAAATACTTGCATGGAGGCTTCTTGTAAGAAAGCCAGAGGGAAAACGCCCAGTTGGTAGACCAGGAATGAGGTGGGAGAATAACATTAACTATGATTTGAGGGAAGTAGATTATACAGGGAATGAATGGAAAATATTAGCTCAGGATGGGGATGTATGGAGAGCTTATGTCCGCGCGGCCATGAGCCTACGGGTTCAATAGTGCCAGTGAGTAAGTAAGTAAGTATACAATTATAAAATTTTACTATCGAATATTGTAAAAAAACACATTTACAACAACAACAACAACAACAAAAAGAACAAAAACAAGAACAAAAACAAGAACAAAAACAAAAACAAAAAACAACGACAAAAACAATAATAATAATAGCAATAACAAAAATAATAATAATAATAATAATAATAATATCTTTATTTTTACCTGACAGAGTTAAGGCCTTAAGACCTTATCTCCCACTTTGGTTGTTCTCCTTTTATAGGTGGAATCCATAAAAATGCCACGTATATACTTTTATAGCGCATTTTAATTATTCGTTTAACAGGCCCTTACTATATTGGTATTTTGTTTTTGTAATGGAAACCTTACATTACAATAGTATGCTTGTTTCTTGCGTCCCTGGCATTGTGTAAAAATTAAAATACATACAATTGGTATCCGAGATCTTAGTTGTCCTTAATTATATAATGCTGTGAAATATCCAGAAGGCCTTTCGGCTAATTTCGTAATATCTTCCTTTAATAGCATCACGAAGTTATACCAGTGAAAACAAGACGTTACAAATTATGCTGCTAAATGGGAGAGGAATAATATTATTTTATAGGCAATATTATGTTTTACGTATAAACTTGTACTTTTTTTTTATTTTCCTGAGAAATTAATCTAAGTTTTCACAATAGGCGTTAATTAAAATACAATAATGAGAGGAGACACCAGATGAATAGGTTTAATTAAAAACTTAACTACCAATATATTTACTGCTTTTCTTTATTTCCAAAGTAATTTTAAAAGCTGTTAATGACGAAAAAGGAGTGAATTAAGGAAAATAAAGAAAATCTTATTTCCCTTTCATAAAAATCAAGCAAGCTTCATAATTCTTGAAGTAAATGCTTTGTTTTGTTCTCAACTTCTACAATTGTCTGTAGATCATCTTGTAATATCCTCATTCGTGTGCTTTCAAATTCCATCCCTAGCATAATTAATAATCCATTTTGTGGAATGCAAGCTCTAAATCAACCCCCCCCCATTTCATAGCTTAGAATATTCAGAAGTTGTCTCTACGTACGGCTTAGGGTTCAAAACTTTTCTTTGAAGAAAACTACGGAGTGTAAATAATATTTATTCCTTATGTTAATTAGAGGAGGAGACTGGAGATTGGATCCTCTACCTACGTACAACTGTCATCAACTCCTGAGCGTGAGGGAACAACAAAAACAACAGGATGGGGGACGAACAAACTCCTGGACTGAATAAGGGTTTTCTAATTTGCATATTTCCCCGATTCTCCCCTAACTAACAAAGTTAGGCGCTTCAAAACGTGTGAATTATTTAAGATAAACCATCATAATGAGTAAAAGCGAAATTTAATTTTGAAATTGCAAGTAAAAATCAATCTAAGAGATAAACACATGAAACTCAATGTCTATCCCAAGTTTCGAATCTGTATTGACTTTGAAGAACATTAAAGGTGCCTATATTTTATCGATTAGTTTATTTTATAAAAATAAAGTTTAACTTCAGATTTGTAAAAGTCAATGTCGTATAAGTTTTTATTTTCTCCTTTCTGGCCATATAATAATATAATCAATATTCTTAATGACTATTTAATTCATGTTTCAAATGGGAGTCAATGACCAATCACATATCAACAATTTTTTTATTTACAACAAATCACAGTCGTGTTTTGCCTAGAATTTACCAACTAAAGTTTATCATAATAGAGAAAGCACTTACTTTTTATCATTCTTAATAGGTCATAGCATTATTTTGCAGTGACTGACTCTCCAAGAGATAAGGCTACTAGATTGTATATATAGTGCATGAATGTTAACAGGAAGCGCATGTGTGAGATAATATGAAACATTTGTAGCAATTGATTATACCACAAAAAAAAAAGAAAGCACTGTTTGCACTTTCTTAAATGAATCATTTTCCAGGGAATGACGCAGAAAAATATAATTGACATATTTACATCATAGGACATCAGAAATTAATTATTACCTATAACGTTGGTTATACATTTCTCCACTAGGGTGCATTCTTACAACATTGCAATCATTTGGCAATAAATAATATTATGATCTGGTTGCAGTGATGAACAAAAGATGCAAATGAAGCGTACCAATCGTTTCTCATTTGTTTTCAAACATCGCCGTTTACATTAAATATATAAATATTTTAAAATAACTCTAGTTAAATAATGATTTGTGGGTAAACAGCTTAATTTTATTCGTTAAATAGTCCTAACAAATGCCACTCTTGATTTCCAAATTCTCGAGATAAATTCACTCCTCACTTCGTGAGTCGTGAATTTATCGATAATTTGGAAATCACTAGAGGAATTTCTTACGATAATTGTTATCATAATCGACGTTTTATATTAAAATATTATAAATAATAATATACCCAGTAGTACATTTCATTTTTAATTTAGATATTTAGGAAGTACATTTGATCCAGAAGAAATGTACCAACTTTTTTAACGCCTGAATTTATAAATACATTTTCATTCCTCACGCCACAAATGTTTTTATGGTGCACATGTTTTGAAGAGTTTTTTTTTTTTACTTATCTATCACACATATGCTTTTTGTCACCGAATGAGTGATTAGCGCAATCTAAAGCCACCTCCGAGACACCACGTACAATTGAGGCGGACCATGGCATTCACTCGCACACTGATACTGTTGAACATGATGAATATAATACTGATGACGTTGATGGGCCCTTGATTTACGGAGAATCATTTGGGCCCCTAAAAGTTTGCTGGCATTTGTTTTACAGGTGAACTAGAAGATAAACATCACCCAAATAAGCTCCCGAGACCACAGCTATGAACTTACATAATGCTCTAAAACGTATAAATAGGGCATCGGAAGTTGAACTCCTGGCAGGGCAGTCCTAGACGCCCTTAGTCCACCATTCGATCTGTTGGACTCACATCCGCATTTTTCAATCGCGAGAGTTTATATTATCATCAGCGCAGTGTAGGTGTGACATGTGGTCACAAATGTCGAGTTCCCCCGTCCGTTATAGCTGGTTTTCTTAACCTGGAGACGCTACTTATTGAAGCTACCCGAATGGTCTCACGATGCTGGGTGTGCACCGGTCCCGACAACTGGTCGAAAATACCATGAGAAAATTTCTTCCGTTCCCCCATGGTAAGAACTGCCCGGAGTTTGAAGAACATATCAAATTTCCTAAAAGCCTCTTTTACAGAAAAGACCTAAAAATATCCTACAAGAGACTTAAAAACTGAAAAAAAAGACGTAAAATATGTTGGAGTTCCTAATGAGTGGATAAAGACAACGACGCTGCCTTCATCCTCTGCTCGAGGTGACAAAGTAGAAACTTCTTAGAAGAAGTCGAAAGACAGTGGTTCAGGCAGTCAGTAGGCTGGTGTGTAAACATAACGGGGCATTTTGTGAGGGTTCAATAGTTTTGCAATGTGAAAAGTCTTCAGAAAGTAAAACTAGATAGTGTTTTAAAATAAGTTGGAATTGAGACTAGACTCTGCAGATTCTTGAATTATACAAATGTATAAATATAGTGGAAATCGCATATGGGATAGAGATAGTTTGGGAACATCTAAAGATACATGACTAAACAATCTGGGAAAGCGCCAAGGCCTCCTATCTAAAGAAAATTCTAGCAGTCTCTAAATTCACTCCCTCGAGACTGGTCTAGGTACTAGCAAGAGAACAGTTCTTCCTGGAAGACCTCAGAATGCTCTACTACCTGCCATCCACTAAAGCTTACGAACAACAGATGCAAGAGAGACGACAGAAGCGGGATGCCATTCCTGAAGAATTCTAAGGTACGCCTGCCATGATAGATAGGAGCTGGTGTGGACCAAACAAGGAACTAAGGCACCAGATAAACCGCTATGCAGTCCACGGCTTCCATCACAAAGTGTGTGTGAATGGAACTTACCATCAAATCGAAGACAGTTGCAGATGTAAACTGTGCGGACTAAAATGTACAAGATATCATCTGGAATTGTGTTCCAAAGTGACAATGTCATTAGAGCAATACGCCAATTAATTAATTTTGCACGATTGTGCGCAATTATATTATTATTATTATTATTATTATTATTATTATTATTATTATTATTATTATTATTATTATTATTATTATCTGTATTTTTATTAATATTTAAGAAGATCAGCTGGAAAATCTAGAATGGGTAGAATACGAAATAAAGAAATAAGGGAAATTATGGGTATACACGAGGAGCCGGACATCATAGACATCATAGAAAAGAAAATATTGCAGTGGTATGGTCATGTCAAACGAATGCCAGAGCAAAGATTGCCAAAAATTGTTATGGAATGGATCCCAATGGAAAGGAGGAAGAGAGGAGACCGAAGAAAACTTGGATAGAAGGTGTATAAGCAGCTATGAATATCAGAGGAATGGAGGAAGATCAATGGATGGATAGAGAGGAATGGCGTTTGGTTTCCGGAAGACGGCGGCAGCTGCCATGATACCGGATGAAGATGATGATGATGATGATGATGATGATGATTATTATTATTATTATTAAATATAGTGTAAATAAGGTAAAGTTGCAAAAAAACGTTAAGGCCTAAAAAAACTATAAAAAAGCAAAAAAAAAAAGTCGTAAAAGACAAATCACGCAATTTTCTGGCCTAGAATGATCCACAATATATGTTGGACCTTGTCTTCAGACATAAAATTAAAAACATAATAATGACTTTCCTCAACTTCCCAGTCCTACTGATAAATGTATATATGTAATATATACATTTAAGATAATAGCAACATTACTTATGGAAATTCAAATGGGACTGTGTAGGTGTGTTTGCAAATTTCATTGAAATCCAATCAATGGAGTGGATGTAAACCTGTTTGTAGTGACAGCCATGAAAATCTGTGTAAATACTGAATCGTGTATAACAAGAGCGATACAAAATCCAAAGCATTATACAAACCTAAAGTTTGTATAGCGTATTGCAAAACCGTTTTGTTGACAACTTAGAGATTATGCAGATGATAGCTGAATAATCCAAACTTGCCAATGTGAACAATGCTTGCGACGCCGCTCACAATAGGCAACATGGTTGTACTCAATACTCTTAAGACTGCTCACCGCAGGATTGTGGTTCTCTCTTCATCAACATTCTAACAAATCCGATGTGGATTGGTTTCGACCTGCATTCATTGACCTCTTCTACTAACTATACTCTCTTCACAATCTCGATGACACTCTACCAAATAAAGAAATAAATCATAAAATATTACCGTGAGGTAAGAATCATCACCATCATCCTTCACGGATTAGGTCTTTGCCTGTTTCGATCTCTCAACTGTTCAGCCCAGCGCTTTCTTGGACTTCCTACCGATCTTCGTCCTCCAGGATTATACATCAGTACCGTCTTCAGTATCCTATCCTCTGTCATTCTCTACAGATGTTCTATCCAATTGTTCTTGTGTTCTTCTATTTGTTGAAGTTCCTCTCTAATATTCTCATTTCTACGTAATATGTTCTTCTCTTGTACAGCCTTTCACAGCCCATAGGAAGCTGATTTTACTATTTCTTTTCTTTTCCTTCAGGACCCAAGCCTCACTTCCATACATCTCCAGTGGTAGTGCCATCGTAGTAAAATCTTGGCTGCTTATCCTTCCTTACTATGTTCCTCAGTGTTCGTCTGATTGTTCCACAAATGTGATGAAATTTCTGCATTTTCTTACATACATCTTGTACTTCTTCATAAGTTATATGGTAGTCCAAGAATCATAGTTTTCAAAATAATTCACTGGCACTATCGAACACGTAGTTTCAAGGCGGCGCGGAAATAAGCTCTCCATACATCCATATCCTGACCTAATGTTTTCTAATCATCCCTATATAATCTACTTCCCTCAAATCGTGGTTAATGTTATTCTCCCATATCATTCTTGGTCTACCAACTGCAAGTATTCCCTCTGGTACCCCTCTTTCATTCCCCGTTCGTGCCATATGTCCTGCCCGTTTATGTCTACGAGACTTAACTGTTATCATGTCTGGTTTCCTATAAATATCACGTAGCTCACTGTTATATAGTCTTGTATATTCGCCTGTCTGTTCATTTCTCTTTGATCAACAAATTTTCCTAAGATCTTTATTCTCTAATACTCGTATCCTTTCTCTCCTTCCTCGGTTATTATTATTATCATGCTCATCACGATTATCATTAATAATAATAATAATACTAATAAATAAAAATATCCTCAACTCGTGTCCAATTCAGGTCGGATAGAGAGATGAGATGACATGAAGCCCCTATATTTATAGAGGTCTGTTAACGACAAGGGTGCCGGATGACCAAGCCTGACGTACCGTAATAGGTGCATATGAACGAAATGAAACGAAATGGTTGAAATGGATATGGAGAAACGGTGGAATGAAATTTTGGCAGTGGAAAACGAAAGAAAACCCCGGTTCGTCCACCACGAAACCCATATGGAGTGACCGAGACTCGATCTCGGGACCTAGGCGGTGATAGGCGAGCGTCTAATCGCTTGCGCCACGGAGCATTACTATTATTATTGTTATTATTATTATTATTATTATTAATATACCATTATCATCATCTTCATGTTAGGCCGTCGGCCTGTTCCGCTCTCAGAATTCATCTTCCCATCGTCTTCTAGGACGTCCCACATCTCTACACCCTTGAGGTTGGTACAACAGTGCTTGTTTCGTTAGCCTAGAAGAGTCCATTCTTAAAATATTTTCATGCTATTTTTGTTTATAGCTTTGTATTTTTTTCATTTAGAATAAACATTTTGAGTTCTTACCTAATAGTTTGACTAGGAATGTGGTCTCTTAGAGTATATCCTGCAACGTATCTGAGGAACTTCATCCCTGATGTTTTCTAGTAATCTTCTGTCTGATCTATTCATGGCCCAATTCTCTGATCCGTATGTCACAATGGGAACTGCCATTACCTTATAAAACTTTAGCATTGTTTGTTTTGTTGTTTTTGTTTGTAGTGTTCTATTAATAATAATCACAAGTATTATAATTATTATTATTATTATTAATATTATTATTATTATTATTTCTTTACCCAGTTCCCAAAATACAATCTGTAGCCATTTTATAAGCCTTGGTATTTAATTTTTGTACAGGTAAATTGGTATTAAATGTAAACAAAATTAAAATCTGGTATTAAGGTATTGATTTTGATACCTCAAATTCCTTGTATTTAAATAAATAAATAAATATATATATATAATAAATATACATATATATATATCCATGAACTAAGTGTAACCTCTCATATAATAGGTAGGCCCTATTTTCTTACATGCCACACGCCATCCGGGTCTTACGGTGGTCACGACATTCCGGGAGAGGGATTTTAAACTATAAATCAGACATAGTTTCTTGACCACAGGAGATTAATGAGCTCATCTGAGTGATCAGCTTAGTGTTAAAGCCTGTCTTTAAATATTTAAATTAAATAAGTCTATAAGTCTTAACTATTTGGTACTCTCTACATTTTATGTGTGTTTTATACTTTCAAAAATTAATATTTATTTATTTATGAAGAAAGTAATACAATTTATGTAATTACATGAATGTAGTGTAGAGTTTAATTGGATGAGAGAACAAAGCATGAGTTACACTTGATTCAATGCTGGTATAGACAGAGGATGTCAAAATAATCCTGATGTATTTTCTAATGTTAAGCATGACTAGAGGCTTTCCATGCGTTACCTGTTCAAATTAACATATACATACGCCTACCTACAAGATGACAACATTAGTAATTATTCAATTTATGTTAACTTCAGGGCAAAAATGCAGGTTAGACATATTGACATTAAGTTAAAAAATGTGCCGTAATAGTAGATTTTAACAAGTTTACAGATTTTTTAAAAATATTAATCTACATTATCAACAATAGTACTGGGCGTATATTCATGCCCACTGAGGGCCTTAAATAGAAGATAAGGTAATGAAGTTAAAGCAGTCTAACTATAGGCCTTAGAAGGCCTTAGAAGGCCCTAGCGGATGTAGGAAGTTAAGGCTTTCACTTTTCGAGATACGATGTAACACACTGAAATGAAAGAGATCAGTAAAGAAAGCAATGAGGCTCGTAATATTATCATCATCATCATCCGGTATCATGGCAGTTGCCGCCGTATTCCGAAAACCAAACGCTATTCTTCTCTGTCCATCCATTGACCTTCCTCCAATCCTCTGATATTCATAGCTGCTTGTACCCCTTCTATCCAAGTTTTCATCGGTCTTCCTCTCTTCCTCCTTTCCGTTGGGATCCATTCCAAACAATTTTAGGCAATCTTTGCTCTGGCATTCTTTTGACATGGCCATACCACAGTAATATTTTCTTTTCTATAATGTCTATGATGTCCGGCTCCTCTTGCACACCCATAATTTCCCTTATTTCGTCCTAGGGTGTTTTTCCGAGGCATGATGTTCGGTTTTTTAGCATTTTTTCTTCTTTTTATGATGAACAAGGAGCTGGCCCGATGCATCAACCCCCTACCTGGGGGACGGGTAGTACAGTCTCTGACATAGGGCGGTAGGGAATTCCATGTTGGCAAATGACACCGTAAAAGATAATGAATAATACACATTTTGATGAGAAGGTATATATTGTATTATTAGACCTTATTTTTTATTGTTTATTATATAGTTCAGGCAGCTAATCTTTTATTATCTAATATTATTCCAGTTTTGTTTGCATTATAATGTAACATGCATATCCTGGTGAGTGGAAGAAGAGGTCACATGGCCTTATTCCACCAGGCCAAATAAATAAATAAATAAGAATACAGAAATTTTAAGAATTGTGAGTTCTCGAGATTCGAGAATTTTTTGCATTTTAAAATCTAGAAATAACTTCAGCATTTCTAAGAGAGTAACCAAATAAATATTACGCTAAGTAAGTGCTTCTCTGAAGTGTAATAAAGTACTTAAGACGAATTTTGCATAAAGTTGTTTCACAGAAGGAATGAGTCAAACATACGAGTTGAGTAGTGCAAGCACTTTCAACGATCAAGGCCATGTAAAGTGTTATCTTCTAAGTGCACTTGCAACTTAGAGCACTTAAACGTATCCGTAAAACCGGGCATTACGCTGGTTACTGTAGGAGAGAAAACTGCTCTCCTAGATGTTTGAAGCAGCAATAAGAGAAGAACCAAGATTCTCACACAAAGATGCAATTGTTCCTGCTCACTGTTCCGATTAATGTTCAAATTCATAGGTCACAAGCTAATTTTCGTCTATCATTTCAACAATTTGCATTCCTAATTACAGTTACAGTTCCTAACAATAGTTTAAAAACTACCAATATAATTATATGTTACTAATTAAAACCCGGTGTACCATGCTACACCTAAATAAACAAATCGTGTTTTTATGTTTAGTGGAGTAAGTAAAAAAAATATATATATATAAATTTATATCGCAATTATTTTTAGGTACCCCGTCTTGATTACCTGGCGTTGCCCGGGAATCAACTTACCCCGATTTTCATGGCACCAATGAGCTGAAAGACAAAAATAACACTGAGCAAACAAAAGAAACATTTTTTGTCTCAGAAAGAATATAATATGTGATTCTGTTAGTATTTGTTCTCCTGAATTCAAATATGATATCGGTTTTTCTCCATCACGCAAGGTTTCCGAGAGACAGGGACTTATAATTTCAAACACTTTAATATTTTCTACATTCGTAACTACATAATATTCGAACATTCGGACTCACCTAGAAAGTAACAAATGACGATTTTCTGCTATATTTCGCCTGTGGAGCATCCCTCTTGATGGTCCAACAATAATCGGCCATAATAATAGGATTTCATTTGCCTTGGTATCTCTTTTCTATTGCTGAAACATTTGAGTTAGCTCATTTGGTTTGATTTTAAAATGAACAAAAAAAAAGTTTATTAAAAACAATTATTTAAATTCATTAATTGAAATTGAAATAAAAAAAAATTGTGGGTGATGGAGAAATTCCGAATACATATTTGAAAACACGATAAAAAACTGCATTAAGTACAACTATTGGTACCCATGAGATAAATCATGTTGACCAGTGTAATCATAGTGTGTTATCCGTAAAAGATAGAGAATATTTGAGATGTTGAATACTATGGTCATTAATTTGGTACATTTTATACGGTTCAGACAACGTAAGTCACTTAAGTACCCAAAAAACTATTTTTTTGTGCACTGATGCACTTTTTTTCACCTCTGACCCTATAGTACGTACGGTATATATGTTAATATTGTCCCAGAAATAAACATATTTAAAGTATGGTGAAAATCCCATTGAAATCGGTCAATTGGTTTTTGAGTCCTCGCTCATGTATGTATGTATGTATGTATATATATATATATATATATATATATCATTATAGGAAGCCGATTATAATGAGAATAGTTAAATCTCGTAGACTGCGATGGACAGGATATCTGGTACGAATGGGGAATGAAAGAGGTGCATGGAAGCTTCTTGTAGGAAAACCAGAGGGAAAACGCCCAGTTGCTAGACCAAGAATGAGATGGGAGAATAACATTAACTATGATTTGAGGGATTATACAGGGGATGATTGGAAAAATTAGCTCAGGATAGGGATGAATGGAGAGCTTATGTCCGCGCGGCCATGAACCCATGGGTTCGATAGTGCCAGTGAGTTAGTTAGTTTTGTGTGTATATATATATATATATATCAATAATTAAAATCGTCTGGTATTTATTATTTTAGTAAACTTATCAGGAATCAAAGCAACAAGACGTACTGGCAGCTTTTCAGCCATTGGAACACAGAATACGTTGTGCTCGTTAAATAAACTCAAGGTGCATGCCACAGCGTAAGCTGGTTAGGGCAATATCCTACAAGCCGGAAAACCGAGGTTCCAATCGCGGTGGGCTACAGATTTTTAAACTAGCTAAGTCTTATGGCAACAACAATGCCCGGGTTGGTCTCAGCCTCTAACATAAAATATTATCAGTAGCTTGTTTTCTTAGTAGCAATTGCCGCCGTCACGCAGGACTTATAACCCGGCTGACACTTTGTGGCAATTCTCCCGAAAAGTGAGAGTGTTAATCATCATCATCATCATCATCATCATCATCATCATCTACCGTCACGGTTTAGACCATTTCTGATCTGCTCCAGCTCCATATTATAGTTGCTCGCTCCATCTTTTAAATGGTCGTCCACGACTTCCATGTCCTTGTGGATTGTAATTTGACATCTTATAAGGTATCCTCTCTTCACTCATTCTACTTAACATGTTTAAACCATTTATTTCAATATTCTTCTATTTTTGTCTTCTTCTTCTTCTCCTGCTTCATGAAATTAGGCCTTTTGACCTGTTTTCACATCAAGTGGGATTTAATGAATCCTCCCATCTAGTAAATGGGCGTCCAACATTTCTATGTCCTATTGGTGTGTACTTTAGTAACAGCTGAGGGATTCTATCTGTAGGCATTCTCTTGACATGTTCATACCAGTTGTTTCTCATGTTGTCAATTCTATTTGTTAAATTGAAAATATTTAAGTCATTCCTAATATCCTCACTTCTTTTCTTGTCCAAAATTGTCACACCTGCTACTGAACGTAGGAACTTCATTTCTGCAGTTTCTATTTTCCTTCTGTCTGAACGGTTAAGAGTCCACAATTTTCACTTGCATATGTTATATTTTTGTTATCACACTAATTATATGTAATTCCTCACGAATATCTTCATTCCTACATTTGTCCAAATGAGGACATCCTGTCACATTTCATCTCGGCTGCTTTCTGTCTTTTTTATTAAACCTTTGGTCAGAGTCCAACATTCCGAGCCATACAACAGAAATGAGAGTGTTAATGCACTACAAAAAGGTCGCTTAAGGCTTGTAGTGGGATAACTTCTCCATTTTAAAAGAACTCAAGTCTAAATTTGAGCCTATGGTCAGAATGTATTCACCTCTTGTCATCCAAGTTATAGGCTGCTGCATTTTCCTATTAGATGTTTCTTATAGGCGATGAGTTACAGACATATGTAGAGAAATAAGCGTAACTTAACTTGAGTAAGTAACTCTGCAAGGGAGTATTGTAGCACCATTTGGGGATGTACCGGTACAGACAGATATAATTATCATGAATAGTTTAAGTTCTGAGACATCTGTGATTAGATCTTTTAAATGTTTCATTCTCGAGTTATAATACTTATTATGGAAATAATTTATAACATGTGATGCGAAAAATGTTTTCAATCATACATCATGCGTACGCGCCAACAGACGTGACGCGGTTTACACTATGGAATCACAAGATGCAGTCAACATTTACACGATGTTTGAACTCGCGTTATCAATGAACCTAAAAGCTAACCTAACACAATTTAAGTACACGCTGATGTTATGCAGTGTACGTTAATTAGTACAGATTATGTTGGCTGCCCTGGAACACAGACTATTCGTTAAAATTAATATGGCTGGCAATTCTTCATGTAGTTTAATGTTGTGGAAAAATATATTCAATTAATCGTTTGAAAATATGTAAAAATCATTATAAATGGAGGAAAATAATTGAAAAATGAACTCTAAGAATAAAATTTGAAATTAATGTACAAATGAATTAAAAATGTCACGTCATAGATTATAAAGTTTAGTCATTATATTTTCATTATTTAAAAGTAAAGTTATCTTTTTAATTATGGATAGTGGCGAGTCGTGGAATCAGATAATGGAGAATGACGGTTGTATTTTTAAGGTGAAGGATCGTCACTCTTTCAACCAAGGTACTTTTTTTTACTGTATTATCGCCTTTGAAATGTCCGACATGGCTGACACTTTTGGCAGCAATCCTATAACCGACATAGCTATGTACCCACCATTACACGTACAGAGTGTTCCAAAATGATGGACGGGGTTTCAAAGTTATTTAATGTTCCTTACATGATATATATATACATAAACAAAACTTACATGGGATTAAAGATAAACTCTTATAATTTTCATAACATACTTTATAAGTATTCGATGTGAGCACATTTCGTTACATGGCACACATCTAGTCTTCTTTTTCTTGTAATTCCATGTTTCCCTAAAGAGAGATTTAGGCGCTCTCCCCCTACAGGGAAGAATTTGAACCATACTAATTTAGTTACACTTGTTTTCGTATCGATGTCATTTGAGTGGTCCGTGGTCAGCATTCTGCCTCATACTGACATCTAGGAAACCAAAGTACTACTAGGACGGGAATATTAGGTAAATTTTGCTTAGAGGCCTTTTCATTCAGGCTTAAGGATCTTTTACGAGCCTGTAAATCTTCAGACTCGGGACCCACGGCTTAAAGTCCCTCCCGGAGGACTTTCTCCTTGGATTTTTCCTTCCTAAAAAAATCCATCGACCCCAGCCGAGTTTAAACCCGCGACCCTCGGGACCAGAGGCAAGGAGCATAACCACTAGTCCACCGTGGCCGACACATATCTAGTCGATAGTCGAATTCCTCCCAATCATTGGTCAGCATATTTGGAGTAATGGATACAACAGTATTAACAATCCTTCTTCTCAAGTCTGGAAGGTTGACGGGAAGTGGTGGTACGTACACATGATTCTCCACATACCCTACAAGAATAAATTACAAGGTGTGAGATCGGGAGACCGTGGAGGCTATGGGAATAAACCATTTCATCCGGACGGACGCGTCATTTGGTGTTCGTGGATGTCCTGGGCGTTTTCTTTTACAGATACATCTAGTTGTTTGTAACTGCTTATACCATCGACGGATAATCTTATCTGTCGGAGGATCAATTCCAAATTGACGTCAGAAAACTCGCTGCACTGCAACAATGGAATTACATTTCGAAAATTGCAACACACAGAATGGCTTCTGTGCAGGAGTCGCTATTTTCACAAATTTAAGGCTGACGACGTAATAATGTCAAGAAACGAATTACTGCATACAGGATATGAAACTTCCACAGTTTTTATTCCATTATAGCAAATAATCACACATCCAATTTCGTTTGTAAATCTATACCAGCTGCTTAAAATCCCGTCCATAATTTTGGAACACGGTGTATTAAAAAATACAGTTAAACATTTAATAGTAAATTAGCCTACTTAAATATTATTAAGCTTTCGTCGAATATCAAAACTACTGTACATGTAACTCTTCTGTTTTCCTTTGAGTTAAAGCAGTTTATTTTATCTTTCTATGCGACCTAGTTTAACGGAATGAAATTAATATGGACGTGATATACTCTTCGCTATCCCCAACAGAGTTTACAAACTACAAAACGTGTCGTCATTTCATTAATTCTATAATAAAATATCTTCTTTAGTTATTCCAACGCTGCTAAGCATTAACTCTGTCAACTTTTCATTACCAGATGTTGTGTTATATAAGAAGTCGTAATAGTGACTGTCTCCTGTGGAAATACTTCTCACTTCCAATATCTTCAGTTGTTACTTTATTATGATCTTTCTACTAACATCCAAGAATTAATTTTCTTGCAAATAACATTCATAGGTTCACGGGACGAATTGAATCGCACTGTAGAGTTTTAAATTCGTGGTACATAAGGACTTTATTACACTAAAAGTAAGATACATATAATGTTATTTACAAATATGTGTCATACGGGCAGTAAGCCGTACGTGCTGTTGACAGTCCGTTACAATAAGTTAATGTTTGGTGGTAGTACAACTTAAAACAAAAAATAAAACACTATAATATTACAATTAGGTAACAACACAATTACATTATTCATTAACTAGGTTATGCAGAATTATCAAGAATTAATGGTATTGCAGTTTGTTAACATATTTATTTATTCATGAATGAGTATTGTTCTTATTTTCCGCGTTTTGTCCAGATATTTACCTACGTTTATCCAATTTTCTGGGCTTACCAATAACTCGTAGCATGCCAATATTTCACGATTTGAATTTAGAAATCTTTCCGGTAATAAATGACGCCTCCAATATTCTAAATCGTTACAATTTCCTAATATATGTATCTCGTCTTCAAAGCTCCCGCACATTTCAATATTCACTTATTGTGATCGTCGCTAATTTTTAAAAATATCCATGCCCCTAACCTAAACCAAGCAAGCCCTGATCTCTCTTTAAATCCTAGATTGAGTATATAAGATTATTTTCCTCAAACTTGTTTTAGGGCTCTTTGTAAAAACAGTGAGCGTTTTCCCGCACATTCGTATTTTATGGGGTTCGAAAGCTAGTGTCGACCAGGTTGAGTGCGGTTTTTTCTTAGTAGTCATGGAAAATCCTGGGTTACTCTTGTAATTATTAGGAACTACTGTATATTATCGTAATAAAAAATCTCACGATATTCTTCCTAAATAAACTATATAAACTAACTCACTGACACTTATCAAACCCATAGGTTCACAAGCTCTCCACACATTCCTATCCTGATTTAACATTTTCCAATCATCCGCTGTATAATTTACTTCCCTCAAATCATGGCTAATGTTATTCTCCCACCTCATTCATGGTCTACCCACTAGCCGTTCACCCTCTGGTTTTCCTATAAGAACTTTCCATGCACCTATTTCACACCCAATTCGTGCCAGATGTCCTGCCTATCGTAGTATTTGAAACTTAACCATTCTTATTATATCTGATTTCCTATAAAAATCACGAAGCTCACTGTTATGTTCTTCTTCTTAAGAACATACTTTCATTAATGCAAACATATCTGTTCAGCCAAACAATATATTTTGAAGCATTATTTGACCGATTTTAAATATCGCGGGCTGCAACAAGACTCAAGTCTCGCCTTATAAGCTATTAGGAACTAACGAGTAGCAACTCAATGTCAGGAATTCCCTCTGGGTGGTTTCCAGATGTGTCTGTCCATTGTTTCTCGATGTTCAGCTTTGAGAGATATTTATTTTTGAAGTATCGCGATCGCCGATATTTCCAGATACTTCTATGCTCGCTATAAAAAGACAGGTATGATCTCGGGTGGTGTCGTTTCCTGGAAAGCAGTGGGCCCAGGTTAGATCCCGTAAGACAAATTTCGGAAAAAAAAATATGGCTAAAATTGTCACCGAATATCACCTGGCCACCATATAAATCCATTCACATTCGCCTTTTTTTAGTATGAATGAAAGAGTGAATGGTGTGTCTAGTTTTAAATAGTTGTATTGTCTCGGAGGTGGCACTGACATTAGGCTGTATCGCTCATCTGAGTAGGCCCTCCATATATTTGTGTAGTCGAAAAAGTACATACGGAGTATACCATCCAAAGTTACAAACCCTATCCCGCAGATTAAAATAAGATAAAGAGAGAAAGATTACACTATTGTTATTGTTATTATTACGGTGCTAATCTTACTACTATTATTCCTACTACTATTATTTCCCACCAATATTACTACTAATATAATACTATTATTATTATTATTGCTATTACAATTATTATTATTAATTATTATTATTAATTATTAATTATTATTAATTATTATTATTAATTATTATTATTAATTATTATTATTAATTATTAATTATTATTATTAATTATTATTATTAATTATTATTATTAATTATTATTATTAATTATTATTATTATTATTATTATTATTATTATTATTAATTATTATTATTATATTATTATTATTATTAATTATTATTATTATTATTATTATTATTATTATTAATTATTATTATTATTATTAATTATTATTATTATTATTATTATTATTATTATTATTATTATTATTATTACTATTACTATTACTATTACAATTGTCCACCGCTGTGGTCTCGAGGTAGCGTGCTGCCTTGTAACGCAGCAGGCCCGGGTTCGATCCCCGGTCGGGGCAGTTTTTCTGGGTGAGGTTTTTATCGTGGTTTTTCCTCACCTGCAAGACAAATGACAGGAAAACTTTAAGGCCCAAACGGTCCCCGATATAATATGGCCATCATCATCATCATCCTTATCATTATCATCATCATCATCATCCTTCACCGGTGTGGAAAGCAACGGGAAGCTACCACACCTACACAATTCCCTAGTAAAGCTGCAAGCATAGCATGAAAATGCTATGATTGCACTGAAGGACCTGCCTTCGGGCAGAATTACTATGACTATTAGAATTATTACTATTATTACTATTATTATTATTATTATATTACTATTATTATTACTATTATTATTATTATTATTATTATTACTACAATTACAATTATTATTATTATTATTATCATTATTATTACTACCACTACTATTATTATTACCATTATTATTATTATTATTATTACTATCACCAGGATAGTTCTGAGCTGCGCTCGTAACGCAGTCAGGGCGAAATTCTAATTACTGGCAAGCTCCAAATATTAAGCCACTGAACTATACCAACCAGGAGGAGGAAAAAGAGATCGGGACGTACACCGAAAGAAATGGACATAGTAGGTATAATACATTGAGCCGGAACGAACCAAAAAGGTTTAATCCTTGCAACTACAAGAAGAAAGAAGATTATTATTGCTGTTACTGTTATTATTATTATTATTATTATTATTATTATTTTTATTAATACTATTAGTAAGGGGCGGATTCCTATGACATGTCATATTTTTACCAAAGCCTATATTCTAAGCTTCAAGTAAGTAAAAACATGTATATATGCCTTATTATTAAGATTAAGAGTTTTTATTGGGTCTTAAAAGTCATATTTCTCACTTTTTTTTAGATCTTTGGTCATACTTCTGCTTATTTCTATGATAAAGTCATATTTTGGATTTTTTTAATAGCCTAGTCATCAGGAGATTGGAAATAACCAACATTCTAGTATATTTGTATAAAAATCGTCTGTTTCACAGTACACTTGTTTCGAAGATTTCTGTTAACAGATAGCAAATATTTTCACTGGACAATAGAAGAAGATTTCCTTTTTCTTATGATACAATTGAAAATGTATATGAATGAACAATTAATATACTATGGGTAAAAAATTCATTCAATTATAAGGTCATATTCTTGTCTTTTTTTAGATCATATTTAAACCTTCTTTAAGGTCATAAATGTATGCGTATTTTACATTTTTCAGGTCATAGAAATCCGCCCCTTAACTATTAGTATTATTATTACTATTATTACTATTATTTTTATTATTATTATTACTATTTGTACTCCGTTGTTACTATTACTATTATTATTACTACATTATTATATTTATTATTATTATTATCATCAGCATTATCATTATAATTGTCAATATTATTATTCTCATTATTATCATCATCATTTTCATCGTCATTATTATCATTATTATTAGTAGTAGTAATAATTAGAATAATAATTTAGACGGTGAGTTATCCAGGTTAAGTAAATTTGAATTAATAGATCTAACATTGGAATGACAATCAGTAAACATTCGTGTGAGCGAAGCTAAGCAGAACTTTGTAATCAAACTGTAAACATCTGGCGATGATTTTGAATCCGGCAACAATTTAGGTTAATTCATTTGACTTCAAGTTAAGAGCAACTGCGTACACATGTTTCTAGGCTTTTGTGCGAATTGAAAACGTCTGTTTCTCCAATGTATAAATGGCATTTTCCACCGACTGCGGTTGAATTTCAGTGTCATAGTGTACTACTACCAAAACATTGTGGTTATTGGACAAATCTACGTTGAAACCTCGAAGCGAACTAGCGTTCATTTCAAACTGTTAATTGAATCTCTAGCCTCTGCACCAAAATATTGTGAGAGATGTTTCTCTTCTCCTACACATCTGCAAGAAGCAACACATCAAATATGAAACAAAGAACAGCATTATGAAAACAGGATCATCTGAAATGTATTTTTTTTTTGTAATATTAGTTTTTTTACTTAGAAGTTTGACATGTTAGAAAATCGTTTCAGTATTATATATATATATATATATATATATATATATATAAAGGATTTTTAAAATTGTTGAAAAGTAAACATTTTCAACTGTTAAATATAACTTAATAATTAATACAATTTAAAAAACTATATAATTAAATGAGTTGGTGTTTACTTCATGAAAATCCACATTCATTAATTAAATAAAAATAAAACTTACAGTTTTGATTTTCATATAAGTTTTATTTTTATTTAATTAATAAAGAACTAAGATTTCAGTAATATGACACTACACATATTTTATGAGCCCTTCAGAAATAAATGATCTGCATGTGATTAGGAATGCGTTTTTCCTAGATATCAATTCAATGTTAACATTTCTCCAAAGCAAAACTGTATAATTATTTCGTAATATATTCACGACCTGTCGAAGATGATTTTTAAATTATGGACCTCATACATACTTTTTACCACACAAAGACATAGAGCGTTTCCCTGAGCCAATTATCAGCTCATTCCAAGGCTACTTCCGGGACAACAATAACATTTAAGAAAATACACACGATTCACTCACACATTAATAGTGAAAACGAGAATTCATAGGATGATGATTATGATGGTGAAAAGTAATCGGGAACTCTTTGGGATCTAAAGGTACCCGACATTTGTCTTACAGATGGGGAGAAAACCTAAAAGAAACTTCATCCAAGAAACGTTTCTGGCAAAGTGGTATGTAAAATGCAAATTGCCACATTAACGCCATCTAACCTCCCAGATCGAAACTCGAAGCGCGGAAAGTGCTGTTGGGCGGCATTAAAACCTACACCATAGAATAATTTATAGTTCTACATGAATTTGTTTTCACTGCGGTGTAACATGTTTAAATATCTGGAATTATTAATTAATGGTTCACAAATTAGAGGATTAAATAATATTTACGTTTAATCTTAAGTAATATTGGACTTCAACATATTCTCCTAAAAATAAATCGAACTCAGATGCCTTCAATTAGTGGTGCAGCATCTATAAACTCAATTGCTTTTATTAAATTAAATAAAAATAAAACTTAAAGTTTGATATGATTTTCATATTTATTACAATACTAGCTAATATCCGACGTGCGCTGCTACTCATAAATAAATGTTCGGAAATCTGCTTATCCCGATTTTCTTGGCATCAATGAAAGACAGAAATGCTTATTGTGAGTAGAAGATAAACATATGCTGTCGCGGACTTTTTTGTAGGGTTTTTTGAGGTGTTTAATTCTGTGTAGGTCTACATTAATTTGGTTTATTTGTTATGGTTTAGGCAGCATAAGCCATTTAAGCGTCAACATATGGACTTTATTTAACGTTTTTCACCACAAAGGGCGATTTTTAGGGGTGAAGGAGCTGAGTATTACAACTCTTTTATAGCCTAAGTTCATCCCCGGAATCTCCTGAACATTTTTCAAAAAGCCCCATCTCAATCGGATGAACAGTGTGGCAGAGGACGCTTGTCCGGGAATCGACCTAGGCCTATCCCGATCTTCTTGGCATCAATGAAAAACAAAAACGGTTATTGTGAGTTATCCGTAAAAGATAAACGTATGCTGTCGTTGACTTTTTTGTAGAGTTTGTTGAGATATTCAATTCTGTGTATATTAATTTGGTGTATTTGTTATTGTTTAGGAAACGTAAGCCATTTAAGCGTCAAAATAGGACTTTATGTCACTTTTACACTACAAAGGGTGATTTTTAGGGGTGAAGGGGTTGAATATCACAACTCTCTTACAGCCTGTGTTCATTCCGGGAATCTTCTGAACATTTTGGAAATAAAAAAACATCAAAATCGGATCAACGGTATGGCCGCGCATAGAATACGGACAAACAAACAAACAAACATTGATTTTTATATATAAGATAAATTCGTAAGAGCTGTTTCGGTACTTTGTACCTTCTTCAGACATGATTACAAATGAATGAATGAATGAATGAATGAATGTTGTTATATTGTAATAAATATGAAAATCACATGAAACTTTTTTTTATTTTTATTTAATTAAATAAATGTGGATTTCCATCAAGTAAACACCAAATCAATTGATTACTCAATTTATTTTAGTTGTAAATGATATTATATGAAAAATACACCGCCTTATTACTGGTATTATATAATTTAAAACGCCACTTATGTCAATTAGGAAACATTAGAGCATGGAAAACTTCGTTATCGATGTTAAAGATTTTAACACTTTCAAACAATGTCTAGTGGCAACATATTGAAGGTTTAGTTTCCTTCTTATGTTGCACATAGTGAAACAAATCCACAGACAAGGATGTTCCGCGGATTTCCAGCCTCTACAAGCATCCTGCACTTCTTATTTCTTGGTGGGTTTAGTCTATTAGGAACAGCTGACGCCAGATCAGATCTGATTATACTGACGTGAACCGAGTTCACATTCTTACTACAAGACTTCAACCATGCTATTTCCTGCTATCTATCGAATTCCTAACTCGATATTGTTTTGCTTCTAAATGTTTTACAATAAAATCAAATTATATAACTACACCTTCGTGCACAGACATAAGCTAAAGAAATTATATGAAGGAAAGAACCAGGTAAGTCTTCTTTTTTTCCCCTTGAAACATATAAATAATAGTTTAAAAAACTAAAACAACACGCTTTATTAGAAAACCTAACTAAAAATGAAAAATAATTTTAATTTCCAACACGCTTGGTATAAAATTAAAGTGGTCAACATAAACATATTCTCCAACACATCTAGAATAAAACTAGAGTTATCCACAACAAAAAATAATTTTACCATCTATATCAATTAATATATTTGATAATAAACAGATATTGGTAAAAGTAAAGTTTCTAAGAAGAAAATGTAAAAACCATAAAAAGCACCCCACGCTTTTGATGGTAAAATTATTTGTTTTTGTAGATTACTCTAGTTATATTCTAGATGTGTTGGAGATTATTATTTTCTTGACCGCTTTAATTTTATCCCAAGAGTGATTGAAATTAAAATAATTTTTCATTTTTTAGTTCGGTTTTCTAATAAAGCGTGTTGTTTTAGCTTTCTAAATTATAATTTAGTTTTTACATTTATAGTTTAGTTTTCTAATAAAGCGTGTTCTTCTAGTTTTTTAAACTATTATTTATTTATTTGTTTATTTTTAGTTTAATTGATTGTCATAAACCGGAATCCCATGAAAATTTAATTGCTTACGATATTTTTAGTGTCTAGGCACGAATATAATTATATATTTTTTAATTATTATAATCTAACATTATTAAAATATTTTGAATATGTTAATATAGGTAAATAGATAAAATTAATTGTATCCTTCTAATATTTTTTTGATAAATTACAATGTGTTTACAAAATTGTCATTGATATTTTACAGAATAAGATAATAATGCAATTATCTTTAAAATCGGTACTACTGTAGTATGAGGTAAAAGTAATCTCTTCTAAAAAATCCTCTCGGCCGGATTTGAACTAGCGAACTATGGATTATTGAAATTATATACCACTACAGCCCACCGCTCTATCTACTGAGCTACCAGAGGATATAATATTAATTTCTTAGAACGATGGACTAAAGAGTCGATAAGTCCGCAACGTATTATATATTATATATGAAATTATTGTATTGTCATTTGGTCCTTTACAAGTATACAAAGTTTCAAGTCGATCCAATGTTTTTAAGTTGGTGAAAATCGTGTTGAAAGATTCCGTTACATAGATAAGAGAGATACAGGTCATGCTTATATTTTATTTCAGCGCCTTCATATCATTCTGCATGCAAAATTTTGGAGGTAAATAAACCCATGAATAAATTATATACCTTACTATTTCACACTTCTAAATTATAGTGTTTTCCACTGAGAATCAAGTGACACCTGAAAATCCATTTCGACAAAAAAGAGACTGTTCTGGTTATTCTCTCCTAAGAGAAAGTAAAATCTAATAATAATATGTGCATTGAATTTTGCATTTTTCTATCCTTATAGAAAGAAACGTCCTCTCTAGCAGTTTATTAGCAAGAGAACTGGCACATATAAGATGTTCGGAAATTTCCATTACAAACAACTAGGGATTGATTATATAATGTTTTGAATAGAAACCTTGGTCCGAAAACGTAACCATTTTCGTGTTGTAGGTACAATTTCGAATCAAGCGTTTAAATCTCTCGCCTCTGTCGGAGATAAATAGTATTTATAATAATAATTGATTAAATATGACACAATCAAATATATTTATATAAGTCTTCATTAACTGATTTACTGATTATGTCCGAAAATTCGAAAAACTGCACAAAATTTGCGAGAAATGGCTTAAAAAATCGAAAATTTTAGGAAGCCTTAAGTGAACAGAAAATATAGGTATTTTTCAAAAAACGCTAGAATTATTCTCATATTTAAAAAAAACTCTAATTAAATAATTTGGCGGAGGATAGAAATTTGTGGAGGAACTTAAATTTAAAAATCTCTGCAGTGGTTGCAATATTCGATGGTGTGTATATATATATATATATATATATATATATATATATAAATATGGTCATGGCCATTTACGTCATTCATTCCTCTGCTGTTCTCGCGATTTCTCACTCCATCCATTCATTTAATTATTAGGTCTTAGTCTGTGCATTCCACTCCAGCATCATTTTCGATATTCTGTGTGTCGTCATCCTTCTAGCATGTCCAAACTATGATAATCTCGTTCCTTCTATCAAAAATCTTTATTTTTAAAATAATAATTACTATTATTGCCGGGATTGAGAATATGGACTTTTTTACACTGGTAGAGTAACAAACTCTGCGAAGCAACCTTGAACCAAAGAACTCTTAGACTGGTAGTCCTCTCAATTGGATATGATTCTAGTTTACCCTTATACAAAATGCAAGGAATTAAATTGGTATGGGCATGTACGAAGAATGCAAGAAGAAATATTTCCCAGAAAAAAAATACATTGGAATAGTATCCACCTGGAAGAAAAAAGAAAGGAAGGCTTCGAAACTCGTGGATACAAAACATAAGAACTGGAATGTAAACAAGAGGACTGGAATATATGGAGTGGATGGACAAGGCGATGGAAAAATAAAATAAAACTTTGGGCACAGAAAGATGTCTAATCATTGAAAATCTGTATAGCCTATTACTATTATTATTATTATTATTATTATTATTATTATTATTATTATTATTATTATTATTATTATTATTATTATTAAAACAAGTAGATGGAGATGAAAATAGGATGTCTTGTGTTTGAAATTAAACTCGACACAGTGGTGACAAATTGTCATCAAGCATGAGAGATGTGTGCAGGAAATAACAGGAGGCAAGGTTGTAATAATTCTAAATGCAGTACAGAGGAAGTCAGCACATTGTCACTGAGTGATGGGCCCGATAACAAAGTGATGAAACTCTACCCGTCTGATGATAATCTATATTTATACGCTGTTGAAATCCTTGTCATTGCAAATTAACTCATAGCACGAGTCAGTCATACTGGTCTCATTTTGTTTCCTTCAAATTCAAGAATTACTTGGTTCAAATATTTCTTTTACATAATTGATGGATGATATACCACAGATGTTTACTTTTCATTTTCAGATTTTTTTAAAGATATGTCAAATTCTACTAAATGAATGCCATATATATATGGCACACTTGGCACCTTTAAGTCAAGCTTATACAGTTACCTGTTGTCTAATTAATTTATCTTTATTTATTTATTTAAATTTATACTATGTCATTGATAATCTTTTTCTCGTTTTTTATGTATCTTGTACATAATATATATTTAATTCGTTGAATTTAGAGTAAATCGAAATACATTATAAATATTTTTTTATTATTGATTTCGTACATCTCAATGATGGATAAATCATATTTGAAGAGAAAAATTATACGCTCAGACCGGGACTTGAACCCGGGACCCTTGGTTCTCTAGACCAAGTGCTCTACCAACTGAGCTACCTGAGCAAGTACCGATCTAAACGCAAATCTTTCTCTATATACATTGTAACTCCCATCCACCATATGCTGTGAAGCCATGCTTCTTATCTTGCAAATGGCGGCTCCTTTATTAAGAAGACATATTTGGGAATTATACATTAGCCGCCATTTGCAAGATAAGAAGCATGGCTTCACAGCATTTGGTGGATGGGAATTACAATGTATATAGAGAAACATTTGCGTTTAGATCGGTACTTGCTCAGGTAGCTCAGTTGGTAGAGCACTTGGTCTAGAGAACCAAGGGTCCCGGGTTCAAGTCCCGGTCTGAGCGTATAATTTTTCTCTTCAAATATTATAAATATTAATTGTATTGTGTTTATAACACGTAATCGTTTATGTATATTGTAATTTAGATGTAAGACTGTTTTTTTTTGTATTTTTTAAAAACCTGGTTGAGTGGCAGACAAGGCCTTAAGGCCTTAACTCTGCCAGGTAAAATAAAGCTATTATTATTATTATTATTATTATCATTATCATTATCATTATCATTATCATTATTATTATTATTATTATTATTATTATTATATACATAAACATTCACTATTGATGTCTGATAAATGCCCTTTATAGATGTATTTTGTACAGAACACATTTTAATTTAAATACATCTTTTATTTGTACAATTTGTACATAACAATTGATCCACAAGAAATATTGAATACATAGTTCACACATATTTATGCGCGTACTGCTCAATGGCAACCCCAAAATAGAATTTATTTCCAAGAAAATTGAATATAAAATAGAACAGAGTGGTAAATTTAGGACGTTCTTTTTTTAAGTCTTTTGTACATTAAATATGGTGATTACCGACCTATCAGAAGTAAATGATTAGTGTGATTAACCGAAGTATGCTGTATGTTTAATCTGATATAAAGTTTCTTAACATAAATTAATAATCAACACATGTTTATACATACCGCTCATTGGCAACCTAAAAATCGAATCTTTGCAAGGAAATTTTTCATTTATAGTGAATTATTCCTAAGGTCACTCATGGACTGAAATTTTAAATTAAATTTAAGAAGTCTCCTGATGCCTCGTTATCATGTATAACCCTCCAGATCACCGAAGTATATAACTCCGTCTTCCAGACACCCGAAACTCAGAAATGGATTACAATTCCGCGAATGTCATAAGAGAATGCCATATACCGGACACAGGCTGTTCATGTTGAACCATATAATAAATTGTGATATTTTTAAGAATTTGAAATAGTGTTCTGATGTTTATATTCAACAGTATCAGCTGAACTGATGTCAATATGTTAACACCAGAATTTATAAATTTTCAACCAAATGGTAAAAGGCAATTAGGACGAACCAGGTAGAGATGGTTGGTTGATGACCGGAATAGTTAATTCACATTAAATATATTTTAATTAACTTTTCAATTTATGTGTCAATCGATATCTTTCATAGAGTCAGAGTCAAAGAGGAATTACAACATTTTGTTAATTTGATTGTTTAAGAAAATATATATTATCATACATAACTGATGAAGATAATGATATAAGGAACTTCAATTTCGTTTTTTTTTAAATGCAGGAGCAATTAAATAGTGCACTGAAAGCTTTTCAAGTTCAAAGACATACAAGAACCAGCGTATTTAAAACACTTCCACGACTCGAGCGATAAAGGAGACTTCAGAAAAGAGCTTATAAACAGTCGAAGTAAGATTCATAAAGAAGGCTGCAAGACACAAAAAATAAAGAATTTCTAGAATAATTGAAAATTTTCCCTTTTCCACTACATCTAGCTTCAGTGGAAAGAACTTGCAGAGAACATGTGTACTTAAAGATCCCGAAACAATTATGACTTTTTTTTCAAAATAAAGCAAAATTTACGAAGAACAAAGAACAGCTTGTAAGAGACCGTAACGAACTAACAAGGAAGATGTTAATGATGATGTTATTGTGCACTGTTGTGATCTCTAATTTTATATATTGTATCTTCTTCTTCTTTTTCATTTTTCTTAGGTCTTTAGCCTAGGGTTAAGCTTTGATTTTCTTCGCATCCTCTTCCATTATTTTAGTTATTTTATTTATTTTTCATTCTCAAACATGCATTTCATTAAAGTCATGCTCCAATTATTTTGAGGCAACATATCTTGGTCCAGAGCTGCAAAACAAGGTGAAAATAGTTTATCATGGAATTTAGGCCAGTATGAGACCAATGCCCACACAGCATCGTGAGAAATTTGGGTATCAATAATAAAAACAAGGGGCACACCGTAGCGTAGTGGTTAAGGCACTGCGATATAAGCCGGAAGGTTGAGAGTTGGAGTCCCGGTGGGGTCAGGATTTTTAAACTGACCCAAACCCTATGGCGGCACCATGGTCCTGGGGTCGACTCAGCCTCTAACGGAAATGAGTACCTGACGCTTGTTTTGGGGGTAAAGGCGGCCGTCACGCAGGGCTGACACATCGAGTGCCGAGTGTCCGGAAAAAGTGGGAGCCTTAACCTATCCTACCCCAAGGGCTTCTCGAGGCCTGTCGTGGGATCACTTTACTTTACTTTAATAAAGACAGGCTCCATGAGGACTCGACATGATAATCACATGTATTTCTATACTGGCTGAATGATCGTTCATCTCTGTAAACGACACGTATGGATGCGAGCCCAGCAGGCCTGATAGGCCAAATACCTTTTAGACCTCTCGCGCCATTTACGTTAGTTTAGAGTTTATTCTCCAATTCTTCTATCCATTCCGTGCTCTACTTTTTTAACTTCTAAACAAGGAGATATCTCCGATTCCGATTGAGGGTCTTTCCACTATTCCAGCGGTTGCCCTTTTACCAGCCGGCTGCTGGCCCTTCACATCCACATGTGTCAATCACAGAGGTAGATGATCAACAGCCAGTGTAGGGGTGACATGTGGTTAGCATGTCGAGTCCCCCAGCCGTTATAGCTGGTTCCTCAACCTGGAGCCGCTACTTATTGTAGCTACCCAATTGCCTCACGATGCTGGGTGGGCACCGGTCCCATACTGGCCGAAATACCATGAGAAAATTTCTTCCCCCATGGAGACTCGAACCAGCGCAAGTCCCGTAGCTCTGCGCCAAGGCTTCCTGCCTTAACCGCTCGGCTACGGCGCGTATCTTAATTCATAAAAATTTCGTGTCAGGTTGTTTGTCCGCGATGGAATGCTAAACTACTGAACCGATTTTAATAAATTTTGCACTCTGTGTGCAGTTTGATTCAACTTGAGACTTAGGGTAGTTTATAACTAAATTTATAGTCGCATTATTTTTTTATTACAAATTATTTGTTTATTACTTAACAAAGAGTTATAATTATCTGTGAGTTCCATACGATTCTAAAAGATGGCGGTGTAATTATCTGTGAGTTCCATACGATTCAAACAGATGGCGGTGTAAGGTAATTTGGTAGGGAATTGGTTTATTATTTAACAAAGAGAGATCCAGATGGCTGTGCTTTTTGTTGCAACCGCGAATTTCAATTTAATTACAAATATTGATTATTTCATAATTTAAGTGTGTACAGTGTTTATTTTATTTACAATATTATTACTTTCGCGTGTAAGTATCAGTTTTAAGTAATCTGGCTGAAAGACAGCAACTTAATTTAAATGTTTAACGTATACCTTAGCCACAGCAACGCGTGGCCGGGACTTCTAGTATGTATGTATATATATATATATATATATATATATATTTGTGCATTCTACGTCTCACGATTCATTAAACATGTCCTAGTCAACTCAAAGTGATTTTATAAATTTACAACATTCTGTCCTTTACATATTTTTTTACCAATGCTACCAGGCTGCCATTATTACATTTTTGGTAGTCTCCCCTGGCATTGTCGAACTTGTAACCCACTTCTGAGGTTCGGGCAACTACAAGACGGAGTTACGCTGCCCCAGTGATATATTGAAGGTGGTGATGATGTTACCAGAAGGAGCCTTAATCCTAAATTTAATCTAAATGGGATGAGTATGATAATGATAGCCAGGTGACGTTCGGCGACCTTTTGGGCCTTAACGTTTCCTGACATTTATCTTACAGGCGAGGAGAAACCCCAAAAAACCTCGCCCAGGAAACTTGTCTCGATCGAGAATTTTACTCGGACCCGCTGCGTGACAAGGTAGTACACTACCTCGAGACCACAGCGATGTACACAAGTATCTTCTATTTTCATGGATTTAAATATTACAATTATTTTGTTGGATAAAAGAGTTCAAATGAGTTACTGTGTCGTGATTTATTTTCAGTTCATCTACATACATTTTTTGACCGTAACGATTTTTTCTTATATTAGAACGTTTTTTTTTTTAATGTCCATCCATTCATAGTAATTCTGCCCGAGGGCATGTCTTTCACTGCAATCATAGCATTTTCATGTTATGCTTGCAGCTTTACTAGGGAATTATAGGTGTGGTAGCTTCCCGTTGCTTTCCATATTTTTTTTTAATGTAGTGCTTCTAATAAAAGAAACAATGCCAATCATTTCACTAAGCATAAAGATTAAACAAAGTGCGGCTACAATATACGAGTATATAAATATATACTTTTTTATAATTCCTAGTCCATCCTGACATAGCAGAAAACTCGTAACCAAGTTCAATAAAAAAAGGAATATTAAATTAGACAATGCAGTGCGGCGAGGGAATGTAGGGATGGGAGAGTTAAGGTACTTCTTGTGACGACCTCCCGGAGTGTGAAATAAAGAGAAACACCGTAGGTGGGGCTCACGACACCGTAAATGTAGGAGACTATCCAAACCGAGACAAAAAAAAATAAAAAAGCAAGTGTACGTGGGAAAAAGAGGACAGATTCATTTGCATACAAGGTAGATAGGTAGGTAAATGAGAGCAGACTTCTTTAGATAAAGAAACAGATTGGAGCGATTAACAAATGTGCTTTAAACGTGCAGGAAAAAGTAAGAGGAAGCTGCAACCACCTAGGACCAAGGCATGTGGAAATGAGGGTACTTGGTAATGTCAACCAAATTAAATTAGCTTTCTGCATGTGTTAAAATCTGATATAACAGAAGATTAATTTTTAGAAACTTTCTTGTGGTTCGAAAATCCTCTTTCATATCAAGAATTCCTTTTTACGTTTTATAGGACTGCAATGTGAAGCTCAAACAATTCTGATTGCTACATCATCATCATCATCATCATCATCCATGCAAGCATTAGGCCGTGTGGCCTGATAGAGTCTGAAAGAGGAATTTTTGATCCAGCGCTTTTTTGGACGTCCCAGCGATCTTTGCCTTGGGGGCAGTAGCGAAGTATGGCTTTTGGAATTCTATGAGACGGCATTCGTTGAAGATGGGCTTACCAGTTGTTCTGGTAGTTTTGTATGTGGTGAATAATGGGTTCTACATTCAAATCTTCCATAATTTCCTCATTTCTTTTATGGTCCCACTTTGTGTAACCTGCTGTACGGCGCATAAATCGTATCTTATTTGCTGTTATTCGGCTTTCATCTCTTCTTCGTATTGTCCATGCTTCACTACCATATCTTAATATTGGTCTTGCGAGAACCGTATAAAGCCGTAATCTTGTGTTCTTCTGTACTAATGACGGTTTCATTATAAATTTCTGATTGCTACAATATATTCATAATAAGTTTATTGTGGAGGTATAAACCGCAAATTATTTTAAGAAAAGGCGAAATTAAAATACCTAGTAAAACATCAATGAAACTAAATATATGTTCACACATCGAAATACACATTATAATGGAAATGGATAGCTAATGACAAATGAGGGAAATTTTGAAGAAATGGATGAATTCAAATACTTACTTACTCACTGGCACTATCGAACCCGTAGGTTCATGGCCGCACGGACATAAGCTCTCCATACATCCCTATCCTGAGCTAATGCTTTCCAATCATTCCCTGTATAATCTACTTCCCTCAAATCATAGTTAATGTTGTCCTCCCACCTCATTCTTGGTCTACCAACTGGGCGTTTTCCTTCTGGCTTTCCTACAAGAAGTTTCCATGCACGTCTTTCATTCCCCATACGCGCAACATGTCCTGCCCATCGCAGTCTACGGGACTTAACTGTTCTTATTATATCTGGCTTCCTATAAAGACCATGTAGTTCATTGTTATGTAGTCTTCTCCATTCACCTGTCTGTTCATCTCTCTTTGGTCCAAGAATTCAAATACTTATAAACAATAATTACAAAAATAGGAATGAAATGCACATAGTAATTTAACATAGGCTAAATTCTGGAAATGCATGCCATTATGCATTACAATAACTCTTGTTGTCCCAACTCCTTTCAAAAAACGTTAAACTGAAAATATATAAAACTGTTATTCTCCCAGTTATACATTACATAGATGCGAAACATGGACTCTTACTTTAATGTAGGAAAGACGTTTACGAGTATTTGCGAATAAAGTTCATAGGAAAATGTTTGGACCAAAGTGAAATGAACAGAGATGTGAATGGAAAAAGCTACATACTGTGCGCTGCATGGACTTTATAGGAAGACAGATACATTAAGAACAGTTAAGTCTCGTAGACTGCGATGGGCAGAACACGTGGCACGAATGGGGAATGAAACAGATGCATGAAAATTTCATGTAGGAAAACCAGAGGGAAAACGATCAGTTGGTAGATAAATAATGAGGTGGAAGAATAACATTAACCATGATTTGAGGGAATTATATTACACAGGGGAGGATTGGAAAACATTAGTTCAGGATAGGGATGTATGTAGAGCTTTATGCTTGCGCAGCCATTAATCTACGGGTTCGATAGTGCCAGTGAATAGTTATGAAAAATAATTAAGTAATAAAAATAAAGTATTGCCAACAGTAATGGACTTTTATGGAGAACGGGAAGATATTCGATACTTTAAGAAAACAAATAAATAAATAAATAATTACTTAAGAAAGATATTCACAATCCTATTTTATATTTTGTTTTTTATTAACGATTTAAATGGTTTTGACACTTGCAAAGAATGAAAACGGGTTTGAATGGAAACTGAAAGCGAAATACAGAACACCGAGAAAAGATGCATAGAGGATGTTACTGAAGTCATAAAAGAAAAAGAAAATCGGCTGGTGTAGATAGATAGATAAATAGAGAGGAGAAGAAGAAGAATTAAATAAATTGGTCACAGGTAGGTGCAAGAATTTTAAAATCTGTGTAAAATAAAAATATTTTATTATATGTGATATAATAGAATTCATATTAATAACTTTATTTAGCCTGGTGGGGTCAAGGCCAAGATGTCTGCTCTTCCACTCACCAGGTCAAATGTATAATACATTAGAATATAGGAATCACAATTAACTCTAATAATAAATACTAATTTTTTTCAGTAAGGTAATTTCTATAAGATTAAGATCGATAAAATAATTAACTAACTAAATAACTGACTCTACCGAACCCGTAAGTTCATGGCCGCGTGGACGTAAGCTCTCCATATATCCCAAATCTGAGCTAATGTTTTCAATCATCCCCTGTATAATCTACTTACCTCAAATCATGGATTATATTGTTCTCCCACCTCATTCTTGTGTCTTTCTTCTGGTTTTCCTACAAGAAGCTTCAATGCACCTCTTTCATTCCCCATTCGTTCCACATGTCCTGTCCTGCCCATCGCAGCCTACGAGACTAACTTTTGTTATTATATCAAGCTACCTATAAGGATCATGTAGCTTACTGTTAGTCTTCTCCATTCCCCTGTTTGTTCATCTCTCTTTAGTACATTTTTTTAGAACTTTACTCTCAAATACTCAATTTTCTCTTTTCCCTTAAAACAAGAGTTCATGTTTCGCACCCATAGAATAACTATTTTATATATTTCCAGTTTATTGTTTTTTGAAAGCAGCTGTGACGACGAGAGTCCCTGTAATGTATAATGGCATGCATTTCCACAATTGAGCCTATATAATGTTAATTAAAATTAAGACAAAGTAATAATAAAATATACTCAAGCAATATAAATTAAATTGTTTGGTAGACTACCCTTATCTAATTTATATAAAAACTAATAATGTTATATAATAAATTCATTTGTCGGTTAAATAACATTTTTTGCGCGATGGTGCGTTTTGTCATACTTACCAGTAATGGCGACCATTATTGAAAGTTCAATTTCCTACATTTCGGGTTTGTCAACCTAAATAACTATACTGTAATATTACATTTACACCCATGTGCGTGAAGTAAAAAACACTGCCCTGTATGTAAACTACATACAATGTATACACAGAGAAAATACACAAAAAGTAGTGTTAATATATATTATACGAAACAAATCACTGCATTTTATTAAATGAACTGAACTTTATTTTAAACAATATAAAACAATAAATACATACTTGCGGCCATGTTATCAATAATTGTTCTCAAGGCCTCCTGTTGTTTCAACTAATGAACATTGTCCACACTGTTAACGTTAGTCAATTGTTTATAATGAACGCAAATATTTCCAACAAAGATATTATAATTTTACTGTTATTTATCATTTTGAAAACATCGTCGCGCAAAAAATAATATTCAACGCACGTTTTACAGAATGTTGGAAATTAAAAGCCTCGCTACCACTCGGTTTTTAAACGTTTTTTCCTCGATTCTGTAAAAACCACTTCCCAACCTCGGATCGTAATATACTATTAAAATAAACAAACTGAAAATATTTGTAAATCTTTTACTGTTTTCATTTAAAAAAGTTAAATTATCTGTACGTACGTAGGAAACTAATAATGTAACGGATATTACAATACTTCTAATGTTGAATGGAAATTCATCAGATAACGTGGGATTTTGTAATCACAGTACTTTATCTCTTCATTTAATTCTTAACCATCACCTTAATTAGGGAAAATGTCAGCTTTGGTCATCATTACTTCGCAAGCTTCGAATAGATTACGGTGGGAACTGGAGCATGTGCAAGAGAATCCAATGAAGCTTCTCTTCAACATTACGTTAATGAAGGATTTACTTGGTTGAAGGCGAGGAAAAAATTAAGTTGCCTCTCTTTCGGTAATCCAGACTTCCCATCTTTTCTACAACCTGAATCAACTAAGATGTTCACTTTCCAAAGCAACACTTACTGAAGTTCATCGGAAGAAGTACTCGTGATAATGTATGCTGACTGGGGAAAAAGCTGTGTTAGTGAATAAGAAAATTAGATTGAAGATATGAGATAAAGTTTAAACTCTTCTGAGACGAGACACAAAATTATCCTGTGAGCCTGATATTAATGGTGGTATTACTTCTTATTCTGCGATCAGTTCCCGATCAGATTTCCTGAGAAAGAGTTTATGAATAAGCCATTTAAAGAATATTTACAAAAAAAGTTGAAACTGATTACTATTGATTGAAATAATGAAGAAGTCAAAATTCAGTTCTTAGTAAAGTGTTCAACTATATAACTAAGGTTGATGAACAAGTTTAAGAAACATACACACTAATCCAATGATATGTAAAACATAAACCTATTGCCCTGTACACATACAAATATTCATATGATAGTAAGAATATCTTCCGCGCTTGTAGTCAATATTTATATGTATTATTTGTTAACTTAAATATACATTTAACCTATGTATAAGAGATTAAATAAATTATAATAATAATTGCTTATTAGTATGGTAACATATGATGTACACACACACACACACACACATATATATATATATATATATATATATAATGAAAAGAAAATAAATGGCTGAGTCGGGATTTGAACCCGAGTCTCTAAACTCGGTACGTTTAGCGCTCTAACCATCTGATCCACTCAGGATCCTGACACGAACATTTATTTTTCTCATGTATGTAGTATTCTCAATTTACACGAGAGGTAGCAGGAAGTCGTTCCAACTGCCATCTAGTGGCCACCATTACAGGTAAGCAAATTTTAAAGAGAATATTTACTTTATAGCAGTAACGCTTGTATATTTAGATGTTATAACTATATTTTTGACATATGGCAATGAAAGTAAATATGATATGAAAAGAAATATAAATGCCTGAGTCGGGATTTGAACCCGGGTCTTTAAATTCAGTACGGTTAGCGCTCTAACCATCTGAGCCACTCGGGTATCCTAACACAAACATTTATTTTTCTTATATATGTAGTATTCTCAATTTATACGAGAGGTAGCGGGAAGTCGTTCCAACTGCCATCTAGTGGCCACCATAACAGGTAAGCAAATTTTAAAGAGGATATTTTACTTTATAGCAGTAACGCTTGTATATTTAGATGTTGTAACTACATTTTTGACATTTGGCAATGAAAGCAAATACGATATGAAAAAAAAAATGCCTGCGTCGGGATGTGAACCCGAGTCTCTAAACTCGGTACGTTTAGCGCTATAATCATCTGAGCCACTCCGGTATCCTAACGCAAACATTTATTTCTCTTATATACAGTATTCTCAATTTACACGAGAGGTAGCGGCAAGTCGTTCCAACTGCCATCTAGTGGCCATCATAACAGGTAAGCAAATTTTAACGAGAAAAAAAATATATGTATATATAATGCTTTAATACAAAATAATTTTGAAATTTCTAGTTTATATGACATTAGACGTTATATTTATGATTTAAAATAATGCATATTTATAATAATAGAGTTGAATCGTTGTAGTAATTATGTACATAATTTAATATAGTATGTAATTAATAATATCGATGACTGATTAAAATACAAGTTGTATATTAGTAACTCAAATAATTCAATGTGAGTATTATAACTGCTTGTCTTACATGAAACAAACAAGAATTTCAGCACAATTTCATAGGTCTACAATTGTTATTGTATAGGTTGTTAGAACTGACGTTTCTGTGTTGAAAAATTATATTTCTTCCTGTCTTAGAAGCCTTGTTCAATCCCTTCTCTTCCGTGGATTCCTGAACACAATTCTTTCGACTTTGTTTAGGTTATTACAACTGACGTTTCTGTGTTGAAAAATTATATTTCTTCCTGTCTTAGAAGCCTTGTTCAATCCCTTCTCTTCCGTGGATTCCTGAACACAATTCTTCCGACTTTGTTTAGGTTATTACAACTGACGTTTCTGTGTTGAAAAATTATATTTCTTCCTGTATTAGAAGCCTTGTTCAATCCCTTCTCTTCCGTGGATTCCTGAACACAATTCTTTCGACTTTGTTTAGGTTATTACAACTGACGTTTCTGTGTTGAAAAATTATATTTCTTCCTGTCTTAGAAGCCTTGTCCAATCCTTTCTCTTCCGTGGATTCCTGAACACAATTCTTCCGACTTTGTTTATGTCCCTAACTCTTTCTTCCTGTTTGTACCAATTTTAATATCTTCTCAGACCATCATTTTGTCCATCCTAACTGTGTGTTCCGTACCACATTAAAAGCCATATCTGTATTCTATCAATTATTTCTCCATCTCCTTCCTTAGGTTATTTTATTTATATGTTTTCTATTTTATTTAATATTCCTCTTCGTCATCTTAAAAATGAGTATTAGTAGCTAAAAATATATTTCTTAGTCTTTATTTTATACTCTGTACCTTAGCTCAATATAGTCTACTATAAAACTATGTACCTTTCGAATATTTGTTTCTTAAATTGGAGTTTAAAGATTATAAGTGGATGCTGATAAGGAGCTGATTAGGGAAGCCAAAATGAAACTCAAAAAACCGTACCATAGCGCTAAAAAACTATTATTATTATTGTTACTATTATTATTATTATTATTATTATTATTATTATACTGAGCAACAAAAAAGGAACTGTTTTTGTCTCAGAAAGAAAAAAATATGTGATTCTGATAGTATTTTTTTTTCCTGAATTCACATATGATACCGAGTTTTCTCCATCACGCAAGGTTTCCGAGAGAGAGGTTTTTATAATTTCAAACACTTTAATATTTTCTACATTCGTAACTACACAATATTCGAACATTCCGACGCACGTAGAAAGTAAGAAATGATGATTTTCTGCTTTATTTCGCCTGATGGTCCAACAATAATCGGCGAGCATATTAGGATTCCATTTGCCTTGATATCTCTTTTCCATAGCTTAAATCTCCCGATGAAAGTGTTTCCCGTGCTCATCGTTCAATGGACAAATGAACGAAAAAACTTTTATTAAAAAAAATATATTATTTAAATCCATTAATTGAAATTGAAATAAAAAAAGACTGTGGGTGATGGAGAAATTCCGAACATATATTTGAAAACAGGATAAAAACTGCATTAAGTACAACTATTGGTACTCGTGAGACAAAAATCATGTTGACCAGTGTTTATTATTATTATTATTATTATTATTATTATTATTATTATTATTATTATTATATCTAGATTGTTGTGGATAAAATTCAAAATTCAAGATCTAACTGACTCCAACATATAGAAGGAATGACGCCCAATAGACTACCACAAATTTTGCTTCACTAGCAACCCAATGGAAGAAGGAATATTGGGCGCTCTCTAACTAGATGGAGGGATATGGTATACTGATGTGGAAACAGTTCTATGGCCTAACTCCATGACATAAAAGATTATTATTATTATTAATATCATTATTCTTATTATCATTATAATTATCATTATTATCATTATAATTATCATTATTATCATTATAATTATCATTATTATCATTATAATTATCATTATTATCATTATAATTATCATTATATCATTATAATTATCATTATTATCATTATCATTATGATTATCATTATCATTATTATCATTATCATTATTATCATTATTATCATTATCATCATTATCATTATCATCATTATCATCATCATTATTATCATTATTATCATCATCATTATTATCATCTTCATTATTATCATCATCATTATTATCATCATTATTATTATCATTATTATCATCATTATTATTATCATTATCATTATCATTATCATTATCATTATTATTATCATTATCATTATCATTATCATTATCATTATCATTATCATTATCATTATCATTATCATTATCATTATCATTATCATTATCATTATTATTATTATTATTATTACTATTATTATTTACGTAATAAATATTGAAGTGCAATTTAATAATTATGAAAGAGACTTGATATTTAAGTAAAAATGTGGTAGAGGTGTGGTAATTAGATTTGTGAAAAACATGTCATAGAACTTGCACGTGAAGGCTCTGAAAACAAATTGGGTGGTGGTATCGTGAAATGAACTTCTCTCCGAACTCTTCACATATAATGGGCGATCCTCCAAGTAACGAAGCTTCACGCTTGCTGTGCTTGTGGTCTTCGCTAAGAAGAGCTCTGTTTGTACTCTACGATGGATATAAGCAACACTGTTTTTTTATCTCCTAACTACATATGCTCCACGTTTCTAAATTCGGATTTTACATGAACATTACAATACTAAAGTGAAGTTTAATAGCTTAATTTGTTTTTTTAATAATCCACACTATTAAAATAATATCCTGACATTACAACTTCGTGTGACTATGTTATGTTTAGGCTTTTCCGTAATTACCTGAAGTAATACCCGCCCGGTATCCGAATGGGGGACTAGTTTATTTCCGGAGACGAGACGAACAGACGGATCAATGGAAATAGTATATTACGATGCAAGGTTGGGAAGTGGTTTTTACAGAATCAAGGAAAAATGTTTAAAAACCGAGCGATAGCAAATTTTTAATTTCCGAGATTCTGTAAAACACTTCACAAACGTGCGTTGTACATTATTGTTTGTGCGATGGTGTTTTCAAAATAATAAATAATAGTAAAATAATAAGATTTTTGTTGGAAATATTTGCGTTCATTATAAACAATTGACTAACGTTAACAGCGTGGGCAATGTTTATTAGTAAAAACAATAGGTGGCCCTGAAAACAATTATTGATAACATGGCCGCAAGTACGTACTTATTGTTTTATATTGTTTCAAATAAAGTTCAGTTCATTTAAAATGCAGTGATTTGTTTCGTATAATGTATATTAACACTATCGTTTGGATATTTTCTGTATACACATTGTACGTAATATACAGAGAGGACAGTGGTTTTAATTCCCGCACGTGGGTGTAAATGTAATATTACAGTATAGTTATTTAGGTTGGAAACCCCGAAATGTAGGAAGTTGAACTTTCAATCATGGTCGCCATTGCTGTAAGTACGATAAAACGCACTATCGCCCATAAAGATTACTTAACAGTGAGCTGCACGATCTCTATGGAATTCCAGACGTAATAAGAAGAGTTGTGTCTCGTAGATTGCGAACGGCAGGATATATGGAATAATGAGGAATGATCGATGGTCGGGAAACTTTAATAAGAAAAGCAGAAGGACATTTTCCGGTGGATAGGCCAAATAATCATGATTTTAGGGAGGTAAGTTATATAGGGGCTGATTGGAAAATATTAGTTGAGAATACGATTGTATGGAGAGCTTATATCCGTGTGGCCATGGCTCTCGGGGTTCGAGACTGCAAGATAGTTAGTGACTATTAAAATACATATCCAGGCAGTAGCCAAGTGGTCTAAAAAATAATGCCTTGACTTAAAGCTATGGAGTATGTGTAGTTCGAATCCCTATGGGGCAAAACATTTGTTATGGAATTTCAACCAGTTTAGAATCAGAGACCATACAGCGTCATGAGACATTTTGGAATTTATAACAAGTAGGAGGTCAATTTAGAGAAAACAAGCTCTAACGGACATTGAGTAGACATGCTCACCCATGTCTCTCCTATACTGGTTGAATTATTGTCCAAATCTGTAAATATTACAAATGTATACGATACCAACAGTCGTTTGGTATATACAGGGCCTTCTTAACCCGTGCGACATTTTGTTTAGTTATTGGTTGAGGGAAGTAGATTATACAGAGGATGATTGGAAAACATTACTCAGGATAGGGATGTGTGGAGAGCTTCTGTCCGCGCGGCCATGAACCTACGGCTTCGATAATTCCAGTGAGATAGTTAGTTATTTTTTTGCATTAAAAGCAAGGTAAAATTCCTTAGAGATATCAGTAAATTATAAAATTGTATAAAGTGAAATGGTGAAAAGTTAATATTTGTTAAGGTACAGTCTTTTATTAATTCCTTAAATTGTTTAACACTTAAATTGGCAAAACACATATTTCTTGTGTCTTGTTATTTAAATGTGGCGGACCGCAGTGAAAACGGAATCATGTATAACTGTTATTCTTTCATGAAGCGATGTTTTTGATAAACAGGCGAATAAATCTTTGCCTAATTCCTAAAAATAATCCACTAAATAAAACATAAATTAATTCCTTATATACTAATTTAATCATTATTACTTTTAATACTATAGTAATTAAAACATTATAGTAAACCTTCAAAATTAAAGAAAAATTAAATATTTTAAGTGAAATTAGAGTTTTTTTGTTCGTTTTCTTCTAATTTATTTATAACGTTAAATTATTTAAATCAACTGATATATCCTATAGATTACATTATGAATTTAATTGTTAATATGGAGGCCCTCCGTAACATGTTCCTTATCCAGCAGAATGTTGCTAGTAATCGAACACGTTTCAAGATACCTTCAATTTTAAACATTTTGACGAAGCTGAGGAAGACATCTTAACATTCATTAATTTTTACAATTATATTCTCTAATACTTTGTTTATTTTTAAACAGGTTTACAATGTAATAACATCTTCCTATGCCCAAAGTGTTTTTTTAGTTTTATCTTATTTTTTCCATTCTTATCTTCCCATTACAATTCTTTCAGACCCATCTCCCTCATACCTCTTCTTGTATCTTCCATCTATTTGAATCTAGGTCGACTTCCCTTTCCTTTCCAGGTGGAATTATATCCTTCCGGCTTTGATACTTTAGAATTTTTAGCAATTACTCGTTTTAATGGTGAATAGGGATGAGTACCAATAGTTGTACCTAATGCAGTTTTTTATCGTGTTTTCAAATATGTATTCGGAATTTCTCCATCACACACAGTTTTTTTTATTTCAATTTCAATCAATGGATTTAAATAATCAGTTTTTTAATAAACGTTTTTTCGTCCATTTGTCCATTTTAAATAAAGCGGGGAACACTTTCATCAGGAGATTTCAGCTATGGAAAAGATATATCAAGGCAAATGGAATCCTAATATGCTGGCTCATTATTGTTGGACCATCAAGAGGTATGCTCCATAGGCGAAATATAGCAGAAAATCGTCATTTCGTCCTTTCTAGGTGAGTCCGAATGCTCGAATATTGTGTAGTTACGAATATAGAAAATATTAAAGTGTTTGAAATTATAAATCTCTGTCTCTCAAAACCTTGAATGATGGAGAAAATCCGGTATCATATTTGAATTCAGGAGAAAAAATACTATCAGAATCACATATTTTTCTTTCCGAGAAAAAAAAGAAGTTTATTTTTTGTTGCTCAGTGTAATTATATTGATTATAGCTACGACATTCAAACAATATATATATATATATATATATATATATGGTCCCGCGCCGTAGCCGAGTGGTTAAGGCAGGAAGCCTTGGCGCAGAGTTACGGGACTTGCGCTGGTTCGAGTCTCCATGAGGGAAGAAATTTTCTCATGGTATTTCGGCCAGTATGGGACCGGTGCCCACCCAGCATCGTGATGCGTTTGGGTAGCTACAATAAGTAGCGGCTCCAGGTTAAGAAAACCAGCTGTAACGGCTTGGGGACTCGACATGCTGACCACATGTCACCCCTACACTGACTCATTATCATCTACCTCTGTGATCGACACATGTGGATGTGAGGCCAGCAGCCGGCTGTTAGGCTAAGGGCGTTGTAGGCCTGTCACGCCAGGAGTTTATATATATCGAATGAAAGAGAAACCTATATTAAAACAGATTAACAAAAATCAAATAGATAGAAGAAAGATTGGTGAACTCACAGTCATGATGGGTTCAACAGTGTTAAAAGCATGAGAACGAACAGGCCTTATAAGGCTTAATCCACGAAGCTGCTGCTCGTGATAATTGTAACTACATTATATTGGTTTAGTTACAAGAAATTGGACAATCGATGAAACATTTGATGACCTAGTTCATCGTTCACACATCCTCTTATTAACGTTCTAGTTAAATCATGAAACAAATCTACTTCAATCACTGAATCCAATTACATCTTCAATAAAATCATTAATTAAACTCCACCAAGCTTTCTAATCAGGTTTCCAACTCTAACTTACTTCAACGACGTAGGAATATAATTATGTATAAAGAAAAAGAACATATAAAGTTAATTTCAATATCAGGTTTTGTTTAATTTATGATTACTGAATGTTTCCACTCGTATCTAAAATTTCATCAGACTGGAATCTTAGAAAAAATATCGCAAGATCCGATTATTGTTAGTAATATACCAGGAATCATAATCACAATCATTAATATATTTTACATATTAATTAATGATCTAGTCTCTGAAAATATAAATTGTCACTAATCAAAATATAAATATCTCTCAAAAAATCTCTACCGCTGTGATCTAGTGGAATTGTCATTACCTCAGATTCAGTGGGCCCGGTTCGCAAACTAAAAATAAATTGAATGTGCAATTTCGAAAATGGCACATCTCTGAAAATTAAAAATGTTCAGAAATTAGAAAAGAAACTTATCTATTTTTAAACAGTTGCATCCAGACCAACAAAACTTTACAAATATCATTTTAGGGTCACATATAAAATAAAATAAAATATTGAAAGTATTTCCATATAACCTTTTAGATTGTTTATTGTTTAGATATGCCCCTTTCGAAATGCATGTTTTTTTAATAAGCAACAATTAAAAAATAAAATAACACAAAATATAATATGTTAAAAAAGTGATATTTGACAAATATTGGATGAAAATGAGTATTTAAAGAAAAATAAAATATTCCACAACAGTCAATCAAAGTGAATCCTATGATATCTCATAGACAGTTTTAGTTGGCCACTGCAATATTTCCTGGTAAAACTCTTCGAACTCTGCAGGTATTTACTTTTCCACTTTCGCAATGTCTTCCATTTTTAGATGATTTATCGGTACTTAGTCATGGTGTAATGGATAATCTGTATCATTAGGTAGCGTAACGCAGGAACATTTCCCTGTTGGAAAACAGAAACACTCTGCAGTAATATAATGATCTACGAACAATTTTGCGATTACTTCACCTGGTTTTTCTAGGGGAACGAGGATATCTGAAATGTTACTTTCTGATCCTTTGGTACTTGTTTTCCATAGCTTCTCTCAGAGAGCGGAGATGATAGATTTTGCTTTGAGATATCATCATAATAATGAATTTCTTCTTTTGGCATATATAAGTGAAGTTATATATTTTAAGGAAAATTCGCCATGAAGTACATTACTTCGTGATAGAGATGTGCCTTTTTCGCAATTATTATTGGACAGAATGTCTGACAACGTGTATAATAAGGGGGACCTACACGTTTGAGGGTTAAAAAAGTCAATTTTCAATTTATTATTTTTTATATTACACTTCAACTTTAAATTAGTAAAATATTGTAATTGATATCCCTATTACTTTTCGAGTTATGTTTAAAAATGTGCAATGCTGTCACTCGAGTGAGCTCTTTAATTTTAGAAGGTACCTACATCTTCCTTAAGTTTGTCGCTTGTTTTCCGTAACTTAATCTTTTTTTCACTACGGTTTCCCTGATAACCCGCACGGTTTTCAAGATAGTGAGATGCAATTTTCAATATATATGTGGGTTACACAGATAAACAAAATATACTACAATTAATAATGTACCTACATTTTAAGAAAAATATTTTTTTTTTTCAAAAATGAGAATGCATCAATTTAAAATGGAAAATAAATTATATATAGTCTATATAATTAACCAGTTGTAGTATATTTTGTAGCTACAACATCAATGAGGAAAATAAAACAAGAATTATTAAAATACATTGATATTTAGGAAAATTATCAGGGAAACGGCTAGACAATGCAAAATTATCTGCTCACATTTTTGAATATTTAATTAACCATAACGACTGAAGTTAGATTGTACTTAAGTACACAAACATACTCACATTGTAATATAGATATCACATACCAAATTTCATTTATATAAAAAGCACTGTTGCTGAGAAAAAATTGAAATATACCATTTTTTTTAATGGCTAAAGGTGTAGGTTCCCCGTTAATGCAAGTTGGGTGTCCTCTAGGGTGGTCCGAAAAATCTTATTTTTTCTTTAAATCGGAAGTTGTAATAGTGCGGAAAAGTAGCGAATTATATAAACAAAAGAAAAGAAAAAATATATATCAAATCGGTTGACATCTTCCGGTCGCGCAAAGGCTCTAAAATTTGACAAAATATGAAAAACATTCATTTTTGAGATTATTTCTTTAATTTTTTTAATTAGATGTTTTCGTAATGTAATAGTTTGTAACGTCTTCAAATAGAGCCTAAAAACATTGTGTTTTCATTTGGTTTAGACCAGTTGATATCTTCCGGTCGCGCATAAGCTCCAAATTTTGCCAAAATAATGAACAAGTTATATTTTTACGCATTTTTGGTAATTGATAAATAACTTCCAGAATATTGGTTGTCAGATCCCACAGATAGACATAAACGTGCTTAGCAAAGATCAGCAATACCTACTTCATATTAAAAAAAAGAAATAATTGCAAAAATGAATTTTTTAAAAATATTTTGCCAAATTTCAGAGCCTTTACGCGACCGAAGATGTCAACCGATTTTTTATTTTTTTATTTTTTTAGCTATATAATTCGCAACTTCTCCGTGTTATTACAACTTCGAAATAAAAAAAATAGTTTTTTTCGGCCCACCCTAGTGTCCTCCTCGCAGAAAACGGTGTCTGAACGTAAAGCAGAGAACGATTTATTGAAAACTCGAAAATAAAAAAATATTCGACATGTGCCCTTTTCAAAATTATCCATTCAGTTATTACTAGAATTTTAAAAATAAATATAATTTCTTTAGGTAAAATATACAATTTTAAATTAAAAAAATTACGGGTTCAATAATGAAGCTATTAAATCTAATCGATAAACTTGGATTTGATACCCTGGTCGGGAAAATTTTCCTAGGTGAGGTTTCTTAGAGTTCTTTCTCGCCTGCAAGATAAGTAACTCGTTAAATAGAAATCAATTAAAAACATAAATTCGACTTCATTAATCAATAATTGTTGATTATTTGTTCACTTCAAGCGAAAATATAAAGATCTTCTAGCGGCTGCAATTTTGGATTTTTCACAAAAAAGTAAGTAGTAGTAGTAGGACTTTATTAGACAAAAAGTAAGATATTTACAATATTATTTACAAATATGGGTCGCACGGGCAGTAAGCCGTACGTGCTGTTGACAGTCCGTTACAATAAAGTAATAATTGGTACTAGTGTAAAGAAAAATAAACAAAAACAGCAATAACATTACAATTACATAAAGAAAACACAATAATATTACAATTAAGTAATAACACAATAGCAATAACATTACAATTACATAAAGAAAACACAATAATATTACAATTAGATAATAACACAATAGCATTATACACTAAAAAAACATTAACATTACAATTACATAAAGAAAACACATTAATATTACAATTAAATAATAACACAACAGCATTATACACTAATTAGTTTATATATAATTGTTAATAATTAATGGTATTGCATTTTGATAACATATATTTATTCATGAATGAGTGTTGTCCTTATTTTTCGCGTTTTGTCCAGAAATTTACCGAGGTTTATCCAATTTTCTGGATTTACCAATAACTCGTAGCATGCCAATCTTTCCCGATTTGAATTTAGAAATCTTTCCGGTAATAACTGACGTCTCCAATATTCTAAATCATTACATTTTCCTAATATATGTATCTCATCTTCAAATTTCCCGCACATTGGACATATTCGCATATCGTGATCGTCGCTAATTTTTAGAAATTCCATGCCCCTAGCCTAAACCAAGCAAGCCCTGATCTCTCCTTAAATCCTAGGTTGAGTATATACGATTCTTTTCCCCAGACGTGTTTTAGGTCTCTTTGTAAACACAGTGAGCGTTTTCCTGTACATTCGGCGAAGGTATCTTGTTGATTTACATCTAAGTACCTCCTCCTTATTTTTCTCCACACGTTCTTGCGATTTTCAGTCCCTTTTTCCCATATCCAGCCCATCCCAATCTTTTGGAGTTCTCTCCTAACCTCGTCTGCCCAAAATTTAACATCTATGTTTTTAATTTGGTGGTCGTAGCAAATTGCTCTAAGCATTGTTTGTTCACCTTGGATTACTCGCAACCAGTATTTGAGTACACGAATTTTACAGTTAATGTCGTCCTGGAATGACCCGAATTCATATAAAATTCCACAGTTAGAAACGGCCTTACTAAGTCCTGTAATATACTTTAGAAAATGCGTATATACCTTATTTAGTATTTCCGTTCTTTGGAAACCCCAAATCTCACTACTGTAGTGCATGACTGGCCTGACCATAGCTCCATACATTTTTTCTAATGTGCTGACTGGAATATCAGGCACTCGACCCAGAATACCGAGTACACTGTTAAGTTGTCCCCTCCCTTTAAATAATGCTATATCAATGTGTTTTTTCCACTTTCCGTTCATTTTCAACGTCGTACCAAGATATTCGAAATGTTTCACGCTTTGAAGAACTTGATCTCTGTATTTTCCATTCCTCTGTTCTACCATAAACCGTCCCATTTTTAAATGTCATTGCTTTTCTCTTACTAGCATTTACAGTCAATCCCCAATTCCTACAGTATATTTCCAGTAGGTCAAGACCTCTTTGCAATCCCTTAATTGTCTTGGAACAGATAATTAAATCATCTGCATACAACAGGACTGGGATTCTAACATTTCCTATCTCCGGAGCCTCAATTTCTCCTTCTAGCATTACGTCTACAATATCATCAACGAATAGATTAAATAGCATTGGTGATAAAATGCAACCTTGTCTCACTCCCCGATTGGCTTCACTGCTCTCTGTAATGTGCCCTTGGTCTACTTTTACAAAATTTAACATATTTATAAATGACATTAAAGCATGTATCATTTTACGAGACAATCCTTTCCGATTTAATTTTTCCCAAAGTGCGCTTCGGTCCACAGTATCAAATGCCATCTTAAAATCAATGAATGCACAAAATAATTTACCCCCCTTCATTTTCAGATTGTCATCAATTAATGTTCTCAGAACAAATAGGTTGTCCACCGTGGAGTACCCTTCTCTAAAACCTGCCTGATATTTGAGAGCCTATTGTTCTCTTTAGCCCATTGTCTGATTCGTTCGTAAAGTACTTTACAATATATTTTTCCGAACACTGACAAGAGACAAATTCCCCTATAACTTTCTGGTATCTGTGCCCCACCTTTCCCTTTGTATAGCGGTTGGATGACACCTGTCGCCCAGGCTTCCGGATAATCTCCTCCATTAAAAAGTTTGTTGAACGCAGTTTTCAAAACGTCTAATAATTTAGTGGATGATATCATATTTTTCAAGAATTCCCCTGGTATTCCATCAATTCCAGGTGCGTTACCATTCTTTAAACATTTAATGGAAGAAACCACTTCATTTTTCGAAATATCCTGATCCAGTAATTAGTAATTGAATATGAATTGGGTCAGGGATCTCAACTATATTTCCTTGATTATATCTTAACCTCTCATTTCCCAGCACCCTATCAAAGTAACTTCTCCATTCCCCGGGCGTTATTCTTGTCCGATTTATGGACTTTACTTTAAGTTCCCTTATCGCTTTCCATATGTCCGCAATGTTCCCACTTTCAGTCGCGACTCTCATTTCTTCGGATTTCTTATTTTGCCATGCTAGTTTTGTTTCTGCCAATAAGTCTTTATATTCCTTTCTCTCTTGCGCATAATTTTTTCTGCTTTCATCTGTGCTTTCTTTTCTAAACTTTAAAAGACTACTTTCGACAAATTTCTTCTTCTTTCTACATGCATTATTGTACCACCCTTTGTCCTTCTGGTTCCTTGCGTATTTAACCTTGAATTTTTCCCCTGCTTTTTGAAAACATTCTGTCAAAGTTTTAATAATTTCCTCCCCGCTAAGATCATTTAATTGCAGATCCTGTATTAGCGTTTCCAAACTCCTGTTAAATTCTTCTCTCAGATCCTCGATCCACCTGAAACGGATAATTGGCCGCAATATTGTTGCCACCTCATCAATAACTGTCTCACTAATACCTTTCATATTTAAAATAAGTTTGTTTGGGAAGTGGTGTGATTCGATTCTGGAAACTATACAGAAATTACTTAGGACTGGAATCATGTCTTGTGTGCATATTGAATAATCGATTACGCTACTTCCATTTTTATTAATAAATGTCAGTTCTCAAAAGTAAGTATATGTTACTGAAATTAAACGAGAAATGCATTTCCCAAAATTAGGCGAAAATCGAGCATTAAGAGTGGAAAGCCGTAATTTAAAAATTGTTATAGAGGCAGCGATGTATTTTTTCTTGCGATGACACTTGATACATAGGCCTACTATTTAATGAACAAAACAAATATATATTCAGTTGAAATATTGAAATTAATGTACTCGGGCTTGCTTTCTCGCATGTAGTAGTTATACAACTAAATATAACATTTTCTTCAGATCCACGATTTTACCGCAAATTCTTCAGCTTTGTGCGTTGTCGCACTAACCATTGTGCTAACTAGCAAATCCAGGAGCAGCCATAAACATTTCTTTATTAGAAATTCCCGTGACCCCTGGTAATGAACTTTCTATTAAAATTTCAATAGGGTTGATTCCACTAAGAAGACATTATAGTAAGATATATTTAGTGTCATGTTAGCAAATTATAAACATAATATTACAATTAATGTACTCAATTAAGCGTATTCACACACAATAATTAATATACCCAAAGATACATATTTTTTGCTTTTTCATACAATCTAAATAATACATAAAATTTCATCTTCCAAAATTTAATATTCAAGCAATTACTATAACAATATATTAGTAACTATTACATCTGAGAAATCTTGCCCTGAATGCATTAATTCAAATATTCATAATTCGGTACACTAGTGGTTCCATTCCTTGCCTAGTCCCGGCCGGAGTTGAAGGATATTTTTAGGATAGTCAAATCCAAAGAGAAAGTCCTAAGAGAAGCATTTTAAGCCGTGAGTCCCGAGTCTGAAGATTTTCAGGCTCGTAAAAGATCATAAGCCTGAATTAAGAGGCCTCTAAGAAAATATATCAGTATTTTCATCCTAGTAATATCTTAATAGCCTATAATATTATAATGATATTGTGAAAAGAAAAATTAATGTCTGAACCAGGAATCGAACCGTGGACCTCTAGTTCTCCAGACTAGTGTGCAGCCCACTACACCATTCCAGACCATTAACAATTCTTTCCACATATACAACTCTATAATTCTCGTTTCGTCCGCTGTCAGGTAGGTGTCGCAACCATCGCCAACGGAGACGCACCTTTCAAGTGAATATTCCACAATTTTTTATTTTATTTACTAAACTAGCAAACTCAGAACATAAATTCTACTTTCTGAGGAATTCCCTTAGTTTACTCAGATGCTGTGTGACGGATTTTAATTAAGTTCCAAAATAAAGATATATGAAGGGTCCAGGGGTAAAACGATGAATGTCACATTAAACTCAAACTGAGATAAATTAATTTTAAGTTTTGAAACGCTATATCATTTCCCTGTACACATTATTTTCAATGCCTTATAAAATGTAACCCACAGCTTCTTTAAACAGTTTTCGCCTTTTAAATGTTACTAGGGAACAAGTACAAACACTAAGAATATGAAACCTCAGTTTCTGTGATTTTGTGACATTCATCGTTTTTCCCCTGGACCCTTCATATGTTATAAAATATTTTCCAACCATTATCGTAAATGTGTGCGTGATTTACAGTTCAATCTTATTAGTACAAGATGAGGTGATCCAAAACAACAAGTTGGATTTTGGACTTCTTTACAACCCCTGTTTTAAATGGGACTAAATGCGGGGTAAGTGTAGTGACGTAATGACACAAATTCGATCAAATCGAAGGACGCAGTTGTCGGGCACACAGTGTACAAATGTCACAGAAGAAGCTCTCTGGAGTTTAACAGGCGCATTCCACAGGTTCCCTATGTTCCATCAACGTCATCAGATAACTTCTCACGCCTCCACAACAAATTTACCACAGCTGGTACCAGCATGCAGCTCACCGGACGAAAGTAGACGTCGTCAAAATTAACTCAGTCAGTGAAAGTGGATCTCCGTAGCTGGTTGTTATACTTAGTAAAAGCTAATACTTGCGGCTACCGAAATTTACCACGATGCTGCGCACACAATGTTCCCATACAACGGAAAACGTTCTAAGAGAAAATTATAATAAAATGAATGGGGTAATACGAAGACATTTTGTTAAACAGATGAGGACAGAGACAAAACTAAGATTACATAACATCACATCAAAAGCTGCTCTAAAATACGGAAGTAAAATTTGGATTTTAAATAAAAGAAACTCTCATAAACTTCAAGTAAGCCAAATGAGCTTCTTACGATCATTGTTAGTAGTTAATAGACTGGATCACCAAAGGAACACTATTATAAGAGGAAAACTTGGAGTAACAAGTTTAAATAAAGATATACAAAGATACCAACAAGAATGGAAAAATCATCTGAGGAGAATGGCAAGAAATAGACTTCCAAAATTGGCATTACAATATACCCCAACTGGACATAGGGACCAAGGAAGACCAAAACATCGGTGGAAAGATCAAGACCATCTTCGCTAGGTTTACCGTACAGGCCACATGGCCTAAAACAAATTTGTTCACGATGATGATGATGAGAAAATTTCTTCTATGAAGCAGCCCATGTCCCAAGACCGATCAAGTTCAAGAGAGAGTGAATCTCGAAATTTCATTCTCATGGCACTCACAGTCTGCAGAGGTTCTGAAAGTAATTAAACATGTTATTTTTATAGAATCCGCTATATCAAAACCCCATTCACTTAGGCCATCCTTCCGACCCATACGTAACCAAATGAATTAAATAAATAATTAAAATAATACGAGTAAAATGTGCACCTGAGATCTCTGTCGTTCTCAACAAAGTAAAAATGTTCGCTATTTTTAGTACCCTAATGTCTTCTGACCTAAAACATACATATCTTAAGTTGACAACAACATTGAAAAACAATAATTCGTCCGTTGTGTTGTTGTTCCCTCATTACATTATCATATCATTCTAGCAGAATCCACTAAAACCAATTTTCAACGCATATTACATTTTGTATTTTTTCCATCTCACCATTTGTATTATTAATGAGTGTAACTAATAATCAAAATTAATTAATTGCATTCTTAGATGTAATTGAAAAAAAATTAATACAAAATTATGAAGATCTTGAAGATTTCCGGGCTGTTGGTCGTGAAAGCCTAAGTCAATACAAAATTATATTTACATAATGTAACAGCTGTGGTCTCGTGGTAGCTTGCTGTCTTATCACGCAGCGTGACTCGGTTCGATTCCCGGCCGGAAGAGGCTCGGAATATTTCCTCACATACTCGACAAATGACAGAAAGCTTAGGACCCAATGCTCCCCGAAAATCATCAGGCCATCATTGCCATAATTAGCATTATCATCATCATCCTTCACCGGTGCGGAAAGTATCGGAAAGCTACCACACCTGTAATTCCTAGTAAAGCCGCAAAGCATAGAATGAAAATGTTATGATTGCAGTGAAAGACCTGCCATCGGACAGAACACTACAGAACACAACAGCAATATCAGTTTATATCATCATCATCATCATCATCCATGCAAGTATTAGGCATGTGGCCTGTTACGGTCTCAAAGAGGAATTTTCCATCCAGCGCCTTGGGGCAGTAGCGAAGTATGACTTTTGGAATTCTATGAGACGGCATTCGTTGAAGATGGGCTTTCCAGTTGTTCTGGTAGTTTTGTATATGGTGAAGAATGGGTTCTACATCCAACTCTTCCATAATTTCCTCATTTCTTTTATGGTCCCACTTTGTGTAGCCTGCTGTTCGGCGCATAAATCACATCCATTTGCTGTTATTCGGCTTTCATCTATTCTTCGTATTGCCCATGCTTCACTACCATACCTTAATACTGGTCTTGCGAGAACATTATAAAGCCGTAATCTTGTGTCCTTCTGTATTAAAGATGGTTTAATTATACTGTTAATTATCCCCGTTGTTTTCGTAAAATTTGTGATTTTCTTTGATATATCAGCTTCATCTTGAAATGTTAAATTATAACCCAAATAATTAAATTCGTTTACTCGTTCTAAAATGTCATCATCCAAAACAATTTTTCTAGGTATAGGGTATTGCAAGGGATAGTGACGTGCATTTAATCACCTCTCCTGTCCAAATCTCATCCTCAACCTGCTCGTGGTGCAACCTGCTATTACAAATGGGGCTCTGAGGACCGAGTACTGGCGGTATAACCACATCACCTTAATGTAGAGGAAATCCTACATTAGTGGGAACCCCACATAATACCCCTCTGGGCCAGCAACACATTGGGCGAAAAAATTTACATTATTTTCAAGTCTCAAACCAAGCCTCGGATCAGTTTATATACAGTACAGAAAACTGAATTTTACATTCGAAGTACAACTCCAATTACAAGCAGCCCAAATGAAATTTTAAAATGTACTTTTATGTTTTAAATAGACCAGACAAAAATAAAACACATACATAAGAGTAATTTTAAAAATAATAAAGATTATAGATGGCTTTCAAACTTATGACAATTTAGAGGACCATTTCCAGCGAATTAACCCAAACCTGTTACTTACTTACTTACTCACTGACACTATCGAACCCGTAGGTTCATGGCCGCGCGGACATAAGCTCTCCATACATCCATATCCTGAGCTAATCCTTTCCAATCATTCCCTGTATAATCTAATTCCCTCAAATCATAGTTAATGTTATTCTCCCACCTCATTCTTGTTCTACCAACTGGGCGTTTTCCCTCTGGCTTTCCTACAAGAAGCTTCCATGCAAGTCTTTCATTCCCCATACGTGCAACATGTCCTGCCCATCGCAGTTTACGAGACTTGACTATAAAGACCATGTAAGTTCATTGTTATGTAGTCTTCTCCATTCACCTGTCTGTTCATTTCTCTTTGGTCCAAAAATTTTCCTAAGTACTTTATTCTCAAATACCTGTAATCTCCTTTCCTCCCTTAAAGTAAGAGTCAATGTTTCGCACCCATATAATATAACTGGTTGAATAATAACCTGTTACTAAAAATATATTTAATGTATTCAACTGAAGAATTCAGAAGTAGAGGAAGGCGAAAATAACGGTGGACATTATAAGAGCATCATAAGAGGTTCAGAAGTAACATAAGCTAATATTTTCAATTAAGATGATAAAGTAATTAAATTGGTCAGTCATTCTATTTTAGAAATTAGGAACGGAATTTTCTATTTCCAAGAAAGAATAGAATAGCACTCGTATGTCGACTTTTTAAAAGTGCTGTATCATTCTGCCTGTGATTGGGGTGGAAAAAAAAGCTAGGGAGGGTTTGTTCACAGGTGTAATATACAATAACATGAACTATAAAGCACATCTGCTCAAGTTCCACGCAGTACTATTTGCCATATACAGACAACAACAACTGACAGATGCCGTAAATGTACAATGCAAAGCCCCTTTGTATTAAACAAGGTTGTCAAAAAATCATACATTATGCATGAGCATGCTTGTTTGAATATTTTATACACGCATTAATTTATCTTCTTTATTTTTTTTATTCTATATACAAGTTACATTGATTGAATATCATCCTAACAGCAAATGTGTGGGGTTTAAATTATAAATTAAGTCTATATACATATAAATACGAAAATACAGAGTAAAATAGAACTTATTGTGAATTTAAAATATGTTCAATGAATTTTATATTAAATAGATTTAATTATATTTTGAGTTGGTCTCGACGGACTAGTGGTTACCTTCCTCGCCCCTGATTCTGATATTTTCAAATCCGACCATGAACAATGGACTTTTAAGGGCGTAAAACTTCTGAGTTTAATTACACTAGTCAACATGATTTTTGTATCATGAGTACCAATAGTTGTACTTAATACAGTTTATTGTCGTGTTTTCAAATATATGTTCGGAATTTCTCCATCACCCACAGTTTTTTACTTAAATTTCAATTAATGGATTTAAATAATTATTTTTTATAAACATTTTTTGTCCATTTGTCCATTGTAAAATTAAACGGGGAACACTTTCATCAGGAGATTTCAGCTATGGAAAAGATATATCAAGGCAAATGGAATCCTAATATGCTGGCCGATTATTGTTGGACCATGAAGAGGGATGCTCCACAGGCGAAATGTAGCAGAAAATCATCATTTCTTACTTTCTAGGTGAGTCCGAATGTTCGAATATTTTATAGTTACGAATGTAGAAAATATTAAAGTGTGTGTAATTATAAATTCCTGTCTCTCAGAAACCTTGCGTGACGGAGAAAAACCGATATCATATTTGAATTCAGGAGAAAAAGTACTATCAGATTCACATATTTTTCTTTCTGAGACAAAAAAAAGTTTATTTTTTGTTGCTCGGTGTTATATGACAAATGAAGAATAATAGTGAAGCGCCAGGAGAGTTTTGCCTAAACTTAACACATATCCATACCATGGGCGACAACATGAATCATTTATTTTAAGAAAAATCGTATGATCTGATCGGGAATCAAACTCGGGACCCCATGAATTGTAGTCAGAAGCTCTAACCCCTAGCCCGTGAGACTGATTAGAAGAAAAGAAAAATTAAAACAAGAGAATTATATTACATAACACTAGTAGTATTTTTTTTACTCCTTAATGGAGCATAGGTCTTCGGTGAGAGCTTTACCATCAAACACAACTTCTTGTAGTAGCCTTCACTTATTTCCAAACATTTCCACACTATTACATTTACTATTTGTTTTTTTTTCAAAATGCAATCTCCGTGTCCTTTTTTCTTCCCAAACATCAAGTATGTTCCGTCCGGAAAGTTCTGGCTATGCTTTATTTAATCAGATATAGTTAAGAGATTGTGAGTGGTTGGACCTCAACTAGCGAGTAAATGGCGAGGTTTCCACTTGAGGCGTGGTTTTCCGTCTGTGTAAATCTTCTACCGGTCATATTTTCTTAATTTTTTTTTATTTAGAGCCCCACCGCCACCTCCCGGGTTACCTCGGGCATAATGCCCTTATCCCTGGTTCTGCTCTATGTCCCTATCTATATCTAATCTTTATTGAAATACGTAACCGGTCATATCAGGTATTTCTTCCTGATAAGAAAAGTGGTTATGATTATACCGCCAATACTCGATAGTCTATTCTCGTTAGTAATACAGAGTCCGCCACCTAAAGGTGAAGACTGACAAATTGGGCTGAAGATACTTTGTCCTCTGCGTTACTATCCCTGAGAGAGTTTATGAAAATAGATAAAATATTTTGCAGGTAATTGAAGAGTGAAAACTGAATAAGTTTATAGTTATATCAAAAGAATGAGAAAAGGAAGAAGTCCGAAAATGATCTGAGAATGGAAACTCGAAGGCAACATAAGAAGAGAAAAACCATGAGAGCATCGGGTGAATGGGATCAAGAGAAGTATAAACAGGGCGATTTGAGAAAAGAACACGCTGAAGATAAAATTTTGTGGATAAATAAAGTTACTTGGTTTGAAAGAAAACTACTATTATAGACATTTCCACAAATAAAAATAATCTTAAGTATGGATTCCTTGGGAAGGGTATCAAAGCTGTTGCCCCTGTGCAATAGATGACCTCATATGTTGAAAGAGCGGCGTTAAATAAAATATACACTAGTACCAATTATTACTTTATTGTAACGGACTGTCAACAGCACGTACGGCTTACTGCCCGTGCGACCCATATTTGTAAATAATATTGTAAATATCTTACTTTATGTCTAATAAAGTCCTACTACTACTACTACTACTACTAAAATATACCTACCTACCTCATATTTATGTTTATTCTTACTTAGATGTAAGAATAATTAAGGTTTTTGTTAACTGGATTGAATGGTATTATTATTATTATTATTATTATTATTATTATTATTATTATTATTATCATCATCATTATTATCATTATTATTATTATTATTATTATTATATTATAATTATTATTATGATCTTATATTATTATTATTATTATTATTATTATTATCATCATCATCATCATCATCATCATCATCATACGAGATAAAAATTAATATTAGGTATTCAATAGTATATTATATAAGATATAAGCAACTAAATTGGTATGGGCGCGTCCGACGAATGCAAGAAGAAAAGTTACCCAGGGAAACATTGGAATGGTGTCCACCTGGAAGAAGAAAGAAAGGAAGACCTCGAAACTCGTGGAAACAAGAAATAAGAACTGGAATGAGAACAAGAAGACTGAAGGACATGGAGTTGATGGATAGAGACGAGTGGAGAGGAAAAATAAAAGTTAGGCACAGAAAGATGTGTAAATATTAAAAATCTGTATATAAATAAATTACTATTATTATTTTTATTATTATTACCTCATGCGCATTAATCTTAGTTTGAATCGGATGTTTCGGTTATTGAAATTTGTAGCAAATGTAAATACATTTATTTTAAAGTCATTCAATTATTATTAGTTTTTATGGCGGCTTTATAAATATTTACAAGCATAGAATTATTTATACATTCTAAAAGCTATGTTTAATATTTTACTAGTTCATGAATCATTTGTAACCAACACTTTAAAAAATGATTTTGAAATTTGCTTTGCTGTAATATGCAAGAGTAATAATTGTTGCTATTTTCAATTGACAAAACATGCTATTATAGTCATTTTACATAATGTTATTCCTGGCTTCCAAATATCAATGATTATTTTATTTACTGTCCGCTCTGGACAGTAAAGGAGGTGGTTTTGCCCAGCATTTCCTCAAGATCACAGAATGAATTCATCGGGCGTACTTTAATGGCTGCGTTCTATAACTGATTAGAAAATCGTGGCCGCAACAGCTACATGTATTGGAGGATCAGGTATCTGGGTTTAGTTAGGACTCCATAGTCCGACGTTCTCGCTTATAGTTTAACTTTTTCAGATAGTAGTGATTATCTTATTAACGAATATCTTCACTATATGAAATGTCATTGGTTTCTGTTCCACTTATTGCATTTAGACATTATCCTTGTCTGTGATATCAGCAAGCTCCACAGTTTTCAGGAAACCATTACGGAATTAGAAGCTTATTCTTGAATATTGTATCATTCATTTGTCTGCCTTATATTATTTCTGATCATCTTTATCATCATCATCTTCAAGGTATGGGCCTGTTGTCCCGTTCCGCTCCCCGGTGCACTATATGCTGCAGGTGCAGGTCTTCCGAAGTTTTGGTCTTCCTACATTTCTTTGGCCTAGAGGCCTATAATGAAGCAGCTGTTTTGATAAACGATTATTTGGCATCCTTTGTATATGTTCAAACCAATTACGTTTATTTGTGTGTATTCTCTCGTTGGATCGGCAAAAAAGAACAAGCTTCAATAAAGGCGAGACAAGCGGAAGAGGCAGCCCTCCACCTGGGGTTTCTACAGATGGAAGCATGTCCAAATGCTTTGAGGTGGCAGCCCCACCATTGGACTACTCGGCAGCAGGCCGGTTACCTGCTACGAGGAATTATAAAAAAACTCCAACTCCCCAAAGCAATATTACTTCTGATCATGTGGTAAATTAAGCATCATAAGATTCAAAGCCTGTGCCATTTCAGTTTCATTGTATTTATCCTATAAGTAATTTAATTGTTAGGAAAATTTTGATTGCTTCACCTTCATCATCGAAATCATATGTAAATTGACTAGCGATTGGGTATAAAGAAAAGTGTTTGCTGAAGATATCAACTACCAACAGGCAATACAATCAGATGCACACAAATAAAATGTAAGGAATTGTAAGCATTCTTGTCTAGGGTGCATTTCATTAAAACTGTTTCTAGTGCTGAAAGTCCCATCTTCGATTATAATTGATTCATTTTTGTGTATATTTTGAATGAGTTGCAAAACGTGATATAATGTTTTATTGTAATACGATTTGGTAACTAGATAATATTTATTGTAGCTCTTTCGATGGGAATTTTGTCTTCCAGTTCTTGGACTCTTTAAATATGTAAACTTATTGAGTGTTTTGATACTTGTTCCAGTACTTATAATTCGGTAATCTTATTATTTTCTCTTAGATAATTAGAGTTCTCTCTGTGTTGTTTTCTGCTTCAATTGTTAGAAGATTTTCTTTTTTTTCCCCACCTGCAATGATCCGAAGTGCTGATTATGTGATGTTTCTAGTTTCTTTAAGTGGTGATCAAATGTCTTTTCTGATTTATATGTGTGCGTGTGTGTGTGTGTGCGTGTGTGTGTGTGTGTGTGTGTGTGTGTGTGTGTGAGCGTACTAATTACATTTCAGGTGTACAGTCATTACAAGAAAGAATGAACATGAAATCTGATTTTACACTAAAAGACTTTAATTTGATATCAACATTACATATTATTGCACAAGGATTCAGTTTTAGTCCCTACATTTTTTTTAAATTTTGGCTGGAGTAATAATTACAAATAGGTATGAGATGCACAAAGAAATTAAGCATAGGCACAATTCTGGAATAGCATGCTTTTATGCATTACAGGGATTCTTATCGTTAAACTGAAAATATATAAACAGTTATTCTATCATTTCTATCATATGGATACGAAACAAATTATTTAGTGTTTGAGAACAAAACCATTAGAAAAAAAGAGAGATGAATTGACAGGCGAATGGAGATGATTACATTACAGCGAGCTATATAATCTTTATATGAAACCAGATATAAAAATAGTAATAGGTAAATCTTGTAGACTGCGAGCTGAGGTACAAATGGGGAATTAAATATGGGCCACCGAAGCTTCTTATAGGAAAACCAGAAGGAAAACGCCCAGTTGTTAGACAAATAATACGGTATGAGATTAACATTTACCATGATTTGAGAGAAGTAGATTATACAAGAATGATTGAAAACATCTCAGGATAGAGATGTGTGGAGAGCTTCTGTCTGAGCGGCCATGAATCTACGGTTTCGATAGTGCCAATGAGTTAGTTATTTTTTTTTTACATTCTGTGACCTAGTACATAGCAATGCAAAGCAGAGTAAAGAATACTAAAGGTAGAATAAAATTAAATAAAATACCAAAGAAGAAAATCCAATATAAAACTCAGCTGAACTATGAAAAGTGAAAAAAAAGTAAACCAACAAATTAAATGAAAAAGAATGAAAATAAATTGAATGTAATACAAAGCAGAATATATGAAAGAAAAACTAAGAAAATCAAAACATGGATTGCAATACGACTATAAGAAGCGCTTGCAAAATTAACAAGACATTACAATAAGAAAAAAAACCGTAAAAGCGACCCAACAAAAAGAAATTAAACGAAATACAGTAAAGGTAATTACTTAAGTAACATATTCTAATTTATGCAATACTTTTTTTCAGTTCTAGAACTGGTATTATGAGATGGAAAATTCTAGTAACAGCATTTTTATATTAATTACGCTCCTTAACATGTCTGATTATTATCGCCACATTTTAGATATGGGCCCACACATATTGCTCATATGACTCTTATTTAAAGCACTGAGGATCTTTCACGCACCATAAACATATGAAAAAGGTCACAAGGCTTTACTTCTCTTCCGAAACAAGTTATGCTTATGATTTCTAGGCCTTTAATGTCCATTTATCCCGGGCGGGTTTGAAGCCGCAAACGTCGAAACCAAAATCGAGTATAATAACCACTAATCCGCCGGGACCGACACGTTTAATTTAAAACGAAAAAGACCAGGGTAACAGAGTGGAAACCTTGAAAGAGGTAGTCCACTCCAGGAAGTAGGCGCCCCAGCCCTTTTGTGAGCTCCAGGTCCCACTCGCCCAGTGGGTAATATCTGGGTAGGACACCGTTCACAGGGTTACGTGGGGAGAAGAGAAGTCCCCAAAGCCGTAGTGAAGGCAACTTCTCTAGGAGACGAACACTCCGAAATTGCAGTTCCCTGCCCTCCAGGAAGAGGGGTAGGCCTATGGCTAGAGGCTGGTAACCTCTACTAGTAAAAAATAACTTACTCATAAACTTCAGCAGAAGAAAAGCCGGAAATCCAAAACAAATAACAAAATACAAACCTAAAGGCACCCGAGATGTGGGCAGACCTAGAAAGAGATGGGCTGAACCCGTAACGGGTCAACAGACCTAATCCATGAATGCAGATGATGATGACGAAAAGGACATTCAATATATAGTATTTATACAGTTTAATCAATCTCCATGTAAGAGATGAAAGCCGAATAACAGCAAATGAGATGCAGTTTATGCGCCGTATAGCAAGCTATATAAAGTAGGACCATAAAAGAAATGAGGAAATTATGGAAGAGTTGGATGTAGAACCCAATCTCCACCATAAACAAAACTACCAGAACTACTGGAAAGCCCATCTTCAATGAAATCAATCTCACACAATTCCAAATGCCGTGCTTCGTTACTGCCCCCAAGGCAAAAGATCGCTGGGACGTCCAAAAAAGCACTAGATGGAAAATTCCTCTTTCAGACCGTAACAGGCCACATGGCCTAACACTTACATGGATGATAACTATGATCAGTCTTCATAGGCATATATATGGGAGTGAATAGTTCAAATACCTAGGAATAATAACACTGGTCAACATGATTTTTGTCTCATGAGTACCAAGAGTTGTACTTATTGCAGTTTTTTATCGTATTTTCTAATATGTATTCGGAATTTCTCCTTCACCCACAGTTTTTATTTCAATTTCAGTTAATGGATTTAAATAATTATTTTTTAATAAACGTTTTTTCGTCCATTTGTCCATCTCGGCGCAGTGAGCGATGAGCACGGGAACACTTTCATCAGGAGATTTCAGCTATGGAAAAGAGATATCAAGGCAAATGGAATACCTAATATGCTGGCCGATTATTGTTGGACCATCAAGAGGGATGCTCTACAGGCGAAATATAGCAGAAAATCGTAATTTCTTACTTTTTAGGTGAGTCCGAATGTTCGAATATTGTGTAGTTACGAATGTAGAAACTATTAGGGCGTTTGAAATTATAAATGCCTGTCTCTCGGAAACCTTGCGTGATGGAGAAAAACCGATATCATAATTGAATTCAGGGGAAAATATACTATCAGAATCACATATGTTTTTTTCTGAGACAAAAATAGTTTATTTTTGTTGCTCAGTATAATTACAAATGCGGATGAGGTGGAGAAGAAAATTAAATATAGCCTCAATACTGAAAATTCATGCTATTATGCAATACATGGTAATTTGTCAGCTATCAAGAGAAGTTTAACGAAAGAGATATAAATATGCTATTAAGTTAAATAATATGGATACGAAACACGGACTCTAACTTTAAGAGAGAAGAAAAGTTTACGAGTAATGACAATAAAGTTCTTGGGAAAATAAGAGAAGAATCGAGGGTGAATGGAGAAAGCTTCATGACATTGAGCTACCATAATCTTTATGGGAAGCCAGATTTAAAAAGAAAAAAAATTCGTAGACTAGGATGGACAGGATATATGACACGAATAGGGAATGAAAGAGCGCATGAAAACTCCTTGTAGGAAATAACAGAGGGAAAGCATTCAGGAAGCAGACCAAGAATGAGGTGGGAGAATAACATTAAGGAATGAAAGAGGGGCATGGAAGCTTCTTGTAGGAAAACTAGAGGAAAAACCCGAAGTAAGCAGGCCAAGAATGAGATTGGAAAATAACAAACATGATTTGAGGGCAGTAAATTATATAGAAGGATGATTGGAAAATATCTCAGGATAGGGATGCATGGAGAACTTATGTCCGCGCGGCCTAAATATTCCGAATTAGATAGTGCCTATGGATGAGTTAATTGATTAAATTAATGTAACTCTTCCATTGGTTAATGTATGATTTTACTGACTTTAATGCGTTTTTAAAATTCAAAGCAAAATGCTTCGCCCTATTTTCTTTCAGTAAGAGAACGGTGTTCAAACTTTCACTCTGATATTCCTTAAAAAGAAAGAAATATCTTGTTCTTCCTTGTCGAAACATGATTGTACTTTAACGTTAAGAATAATCGTCTTAAGGTAAGAAGATCAGATGGATCTCCTTTTAAAAAGAGACAAAAGGATCCCGGAGAGAATTCCTCATGGAGATGCCTTTGTTTAGGAAAGCTAACTGAGTAACTCAGCAATGTTCAACAGAAATAGCGAATACCTGAATAAAGTTTTCATGCCTGTATTCATCGCTAAACTGTACTTGCTGAATAAAAAGATACAGCAGATGAGATGAAAATCTTAAAGAGATAGCCTATGTGAACATCTGAGGTGTAGCTCCATAGAGGAAATATATTAATCATTACAAGGGAACTGTCAACCATTGCATACCAAAACCTACCTTGAAATTTGTCCAAGAGAAGCGTTATGATGTACCAAGGCCGTGACCAAATACGTATCTGCCGTTTTTAACTACAAGACACTAAAATCCGGCGCTAAATCTCTCATTTAAACTATAGGGACGTAATGAAACTCCTGACTTTGTGGATTGGATAATCCTCACTACCTGCCGTCCGATAGTCACCCGTCTTACTCCACTCCTATCTTACTGAAGCACGGACGTCGATCTTCTTCTCACAATGGTTGTCATTGCTGGATTCAGGATTCGATTTCTGTGCCTTGCTGTTAAAAGCGGCAGATCTTTTTTGGGAACGGCCTTGGTACATCACAACACTTTTCTGGGAGAAATTCCAAGGAATATTTCGACATGTAACATTTGACAGTTGTCTAGTCATTATTATGGATGAATGGAATGAAAGTCTACTCTATTATTATTATGATTATTGTTATTATTGTTATTGTTGTTATTATTATTGTTATTATTGTTATTATTGTTATTATTATCATCATTATCATCGTCGTCATCATCATCATCATTATTATCATTATCATTATCATTATCATTATCATTGTTATTATTATTATTATTATTATTATTATTATTATTATTATTATTATGCACTGTTTCAAATTTTCTGTCTGTTTAACAACTTCCTCCTTTTTATTTCTTACGCATAGTACATTCCATGTTCCAATTAGCTGAGTTCTTTTCCGTAGCTTGATTCATCTTCCTTTTAATCCGACCGATTTATCTCTATTAGGTTCTTAAGCATTATATTTTTGTCTGATGGGAGGGAGCTGGCCAACCGCATCAACCCCCAACCTGGAGGAGTAGGATTTTTTCAGGTGTCCATCCTTAGATATGTTGCTTTTACTACAGCTAAGAGCCTTATCTGCCCTTAACGAGGAAGAATTTGAGAAGAAAAGATAAGATGAAATGATCCCCTAGACCTCGAATACTCTAATACCACCGGGGTCGGAAAACAACAAGTGTTTAGTCCAGAGAGACTGTATAGTAAAGACAAAAAGGAGATATGGTATGGAAGTGGAAGTAATAACTTACCATATCGGTCAATATCTCGCCATGCTGACCAGTGCGAATGGTTGAGTAATCCATCCCGTCCGCTTTATAAGTTATATGGTTACTAACAGCTGCACCACGTGAAGGTGGGATTGGACACTAGGAAGATGTGCAGGTCGGTTCCTCTAAGTCTTGAAATTTAAAGCAATTATATCTTTCCTCCCTTTTAGTATCTTCTCTTTTACAACCAAAATGTGTTTTGGAATGGAAACCTGAGGGAAGGCGAGGTAGATGAAGACCTAAAACCTACTGGAGTCAGGGAATATATTTATACATGAAGGAGAAACTTCTACAAGCAGCAGATTGGATGGAACGACAAAGTTGGCTATTAGGAATCTGACGATGTCAAATACATTAATCAACCGATGATCTATCTATCTATCATTATAATAATAATTATTATTATTATATTATATTATTATTATTATTAACAACTTGATTAACAAATATTGCAATCGATATGTTCTTAAATATGTTTAATTACTTTAGCCTGTTTGAACCAAATGCAGAACTGTTGTATAATATATATCAAGAATATGTAACTACAGTAAAACTTGTTCAAAGCGGAGTCACTAAGTACCAATATTTTTTCCACATTAGAAAACAATCCGCATTATAAAAAAACAATATTAACCAATCTGAGATAATAGAGCACTGTATATGTCATGTTATGTACTCTGGATTAATTGTAGTACCGCTGCCGTTTGAAAGTGAAGTATAGTATGTATGAGCGATTTCGATGGCAATGCGCGAAAAAACAGTCCAATTTCGTTAGCATTAAAAATGTCACTTAGACGCGTATCCTGATATTAAAGTATGCAGTTTCGGTTTCCACTTACTAACTATACTTTCGTCCACATCCTTTCATTCCACACTACATTATGTTGTCTTTTAAAACTGTCCACAATCAACCTGTAGATGCCTTGAAATCGTTATTTCCTGGGATATAGCAACAGCTAGAGCTAGAGCTTGACTTTGGAGCATCAGTACGGAAATGTGGAGATTTTGTTATCTTTTTTTTTCCCCCTCTTCATTTAATCATTTCCTTCCATTATTTTTTCTTTGTGTTTTAAAACCTCGTAAACTTGGGTTTACCACATTTAAATGTAGTCATTTTTTCGCGTACTGAGATGTTTGTTTTCTTTGTTTTCAATCAGCTTCAGTTTTTTGTTTAATGACAATGATACATACGATTTAGCCATCTTTATTCCGTAAATACAGAACGCTACCTGTGAAAGATATGTACCAAATTGGTCTCAGATATTAAACTAATTTAATATTTTACAGTGCACTGGTTATTTGTAAGACCTGTCACGCGCAAAATATTTGTTAAACGAATCCGTATTTCGCCAAACTGGTGTGCAGTGAGGCCGAAAGAAAATTCCAGATACAGGTAGAAAATCTACTTTACCCGGAGGAAGGAATTATCACTTATTGTTAATTCGCCTAACGGTAATTCAATGAAGTGGAAACTAATTTATTTCTCATTCCGCCTTATAAAATTTTTCATGAATTGTGTAGAAATATCTTTCCGTTTCCGCGTTGGACAGATTACGTTTTATACAAAATAAATATACAAAAATTATTATTATTATTTTGCCGGGACCAATATATTTGTTCATATTGGACAGATTTCCGCATTATTCACGTTCCGGATTAAACACGTTTTACTGTATTATATAATACGATATCAAAATCTGGAGATTTAAAAATTGATCATAAAAGTTTTATCGTTTTATTTAAAGGTTTCTCTTGCGGTTGGGAGAAGCAAAAGGTAGAGAAGCCAATATCATTCTCACGGGTGCACTAACAACAGGTTGTGATTGTGTGTGTGGTCTCCGCTATTTATTTATCGATGCCAGCAGGCCCAAGTATCCACAATGCAACACGAAATAAAAGTCCTGTTTACTTTGGAACTGTTTCGTAGGGGTTTTGGTATGAGGGGGCTAACAACAGCAGAGTTTCCAGTGATTTCCGCTTTTCCTTTACCCATTCCTCGTTTTGAAGTCAATGCTATTGTTCCAGATAAACTAAAACTCCACGTGATGCATTCCCGCGATCTGTTTATCTACGCCAATAAAAACAAACCCTACACACTGACACAACTTGCACGACCTTAATGAGATTACGTAGTGTTTCGATTCAATGTACTTTATTGCCAAGCATCCGAGCAATCTGATGAATAACAAATATTTGAGGACAAAAGTCGACTATATATTCTTGAAACAAAATGTTAGAGAACATAAAGTTTGGATTCACGCAATTCTTTTATCATACGTAATGCCACGAGTGATTTCCAAATTATCGATAAATTCACGACTCACGAAGTGAAGAGTGGATTTATCTAGAGAATTTGGAAATCAAGATTGGCATTTGTTAGGACTATTTAACAAATTAATATAAAATTATAGAATATTCACCTGAAAGGTCCGTCTCCTCAACTTAATTATCATTTAACTGTAGCGCTTTCGGGACTTGTCCCATCATCGGCAGGATTCAAAACTGGTGTTTCACAGAAGATCTGGTAGAGGGGGTTGCATGTATTTGGTTCGTTTTCGTTTATCAGGCTGTCGTTGTGAGCTGCTTTCATGATTTCCATCTCTTCGAGTACGTTTATCTTCGCTGGATTATTTTCTCTGTGCATTACTGTTAGAGAAAATAATCCAGCGAAGATAAACGTACTCGAAGAGATGGAAATCATGAAAGCAGCTCACAACGACAGCCTGATAAACGAAAACGAACCAAATACATGCAACCCCCTCTACCAGATCTTCAGTGAAACACCAGTTTTGAATCCTGCCGATGATGGGACAAGTCCCGAAAGCGCTACAGTTAAATGATAATTAAGTTGAGGAGACGGACCTTTCAGGTGAATATTCTATAATTTTATATTAATTTTGAATAAACCTCAACGGAACACATCATGAATCTTATAAAAGTTGTTTATTTAACAAATGAAAGTAAGCTGTTTACTCACAAATCATTGTTTAACTATAGTTATTTTAAAATATTTATATATTTAATGTAAACGGCGACGTATGGGAACAAATAAAAAATGTGAGGTTATGTTCATTCACTGCTGCATGATCATATTATTTACTGCCAAATAAGATCGCAATATTGTAACAGTGCACCCTAGTGGAAAAATAATGAAACACATCAAACTATATATCATAAATCAACATTACGGGTTATTCATTTATTTTTTTAGTAAACAACTCAGTAAAATCAAGGAATCTTTTCATTATTTGCTATATTCGATGTATTTGTTGGAGAAAAATAATGCTTTGACCTGTTCAGAACATTAAAAAGGATGAGCTTTCTTTATCACAAAAGCAGGAGCTGATAAAGAGAAATCGATAGAGAGCGAGGTGAAACACGACTGTCATTGGTTGTAAAACAACATTCACTGAAACGTGATTGGTCATCAACTAGCATTTGTGTCATGAGTTAAATATTCATTTAAATGCCACAAGTGATATCCAAACTATCGATAAATTCACGACTCACGAAGTGAGTCGTGAATTTATCTAGAGAATTTGGAAATCAAGAGTGGCATTTGTTAGGAATATTTAACGAATAAAAATTAAGCTGTTTACTCACAAATCACTATTTAACTATAGTTATTTTTAAATGTTTATGTGTTTAATATAAACGGCGATGTTTGAAAACAAATGAGAAACGATTGGTACGCTTCCTTCCAAGTATTAGGCCAAGGCATGTTACGATCCTATAGAAAATTTTCCCTCCAGCGTTTCTTAGGACGGCCCAGAGATCTTTGCCCTCTTGGTAAATAATTATAAACAGTTTTGGAGATCCGATTTGAACTCATTCTTTCAAGATGGTGTTTCCAATTTAGTTGGTACTGTTTAATATATTCCAAAATTGGCGTAGTCTTCAACCTTTTTAAGATATCGGTGTTCCTTTTCCGATCCCATATAGTGTAACCCGTTGTTCTGCGCATGAATCTCATTTCACAAGACGTTACATATTAAAAATAACATATAACTTATGGTATAACAATAATGGTTGTGATGCCTAGAAGATGTTTAAGAACCGTTTGGCCCCTAAACATCCCGACATTTGTCTTACAGGCGAGGAAGAAACCAAAACCCATCACCCAGGAAACTTCTACTGACTGGGATCGAACTCACGCCCGCTGTTTATGAGATAGTGACGCTATTCTGAGTCCACATCGGTGGACAATCTGTAATGACTTCCAGTGAATTTCGAAACAATGAATCTACTGAACTTGTATCCATACAAAAGTTAAAAAAATACTAATCTCCATCGATCCTATTTAGGAAACACTGAAAATGATCACTATATAATGTATATATTTATTTACATATGCACGGACACATTAGAAGAATGGAAGAAGGAAGACTACCTAAGATAATCATGGATTGGGAACCACAGGGAAGGAAAAAAGAAGGGTAGACCAACTATTATGTGGATTCAGGGAATCAATGAAGATAAGAGGGAATGGGAAATAGAAGAAGATATATGGATGAACAGACAGGAATGGAAAAAGGTGTTGAAACAAATGTGTAGTTAACTGTGAACATGGGTACCGGAAAAATGTATATTCATTGTAAAAGTCGGAATAATAATAATAATAATAATAATAATAATAATAATAATAATAATAATAATAATAATAATAATAATAATAATAATAATAATTACATATGTTTGTTTCAATGCTCTTGCGGCTTTTTTTAGCAAAACTCGGCATGCAGAATCAATTAACAAAAGTAAGGTCAAGTTCGTTAGCCAATAAAATCGGACTGTTAGGAGTGGGGCTTAACCTGAAGCAAAAATTTAAAAGTCGCTCTAGCGTCCTCAAATGTTTTTTTTTTATAACGAACTTCGGTATTTGCTAGTGAAACAAAATGTGAAAGATAATTTCCAAAAATCAGTGAAATATTACATTTAGGATTTTGGGATTATCTCAAATAGAAAACTTAAAAATTATAATAGATCATGATATCATTCTATATCTCTATTTAGGATCATAGAACATCAGTAAGAGGTTTCCACTGGACAACCCTCCTCACTTCATTCTAGCATTTCCTCATACTCTTCACCTCAACATAGACACTCGCTTCCATGTACCATGTGGACGTCTTCTGAGGATTCCAATCTTTATACAGAGTAAGGGGTTTTGTTAAGAGGGTGGCCTATCGAGCGCCAATTCCTCCTCCTAATTTGTACCTCTATCGGTTTCTCATTCATCTGAGAATTTTCCACATCATTGAGGGGTTTCTCCAACCAATCTTAGTAATTAACATGAATTAAAATTAAATAAATAAATAAATATAAATTATTGCGGACTTATAGACTATCAGTTTGCAAAAAACATTCACAAATTTCCCTTAATTAAAGTTCTCCATCGTTCTCTGCCCTCTGTGTCTTCATCTGTTAACCAAATTTCCTCATTGAATTTTCAATATTGTTCTTCTAGGTTGTTCTTGGTCTTCCTTCTCTGTTCCTTCTTTCAATTTTCCATGCATAAACGGCGTTTGGTAGTCTTCCATCCTGCATTCTTCTTACGAGTCCATACATTTTAGCCTTCTGTGTTCAATCTCATCAATTATATTTCTTTCTGAATTCATCCATTTTCTAATTTGTGTATTTTTAATTTTTTCCAGTCGAGATTTTCTGGCAGCTCTTCTCCAAAAATCCATTTCAACCGAAGTTATTCTGTTAAAATTTTGTTGTATCATTGCCCAAACTTCCGATCCATGTAACTTTCTTCTATGGATTTATAAATTAGTTATTTTGTTTTGTTAATTATGTTTTTACTCCATATTATAGAGTTTAACATTCCTATGTTTTTTCTTCCATTACTAATCCTGTTTGCTATTTCTTTATTTGATGTTTCATCTTTATCTATAATTGATCCCAAATAACAGAAACTATCGCTCTTCTTTATTTGTACCCCATCAATATATAATTCATTTATAATTCATTAGGGTCATTTGTTAAATCTCTGTTTTTGTTGATTTTCAAACCCCATTTCTATCGGTTTCTCACCAGATTTTTATCCCAGAAGACTTCGTTTCTTACAACTTCAGGTCAGAGAAATTTGAATATTCTACACAAACAGCGGTTGGTTTATAAATGCTTGCATCATTTATTGGATTTCATTATTAAATAATCAGTTTTCTGATCCGTATAACAAAATCGTAAATTTAATGGAAATAAAAGGAACTTTTAATTGATTTTACTATTAGGCCGTAACCGAGGGGTTAATGCAAGATGCCTTGGTGCTGAGCTACGGAACTTGCACTGCTTCGGCCCTTCATGGTGGAAAAAAAAATGCTCAATGAATTTCGGCCAGATGCGACTATTGCCCACCCAGCATCGTGAGGAATTTGGATAGCTGCAATTAATAGCGACTTCAGGTTGAGAAAACCAACTATAACGGCTGGGGACCCGAAGACCCACTTACCACCCCTGGGGATACCTCAGGATACATTCCTCTACTCCCCAGCCAACTGCTTGTTTCGCCCTATGTCTACTTCTAAACCACATTGTAACTTCATAATCTTAAAACCAACACTCAGAAGGATGTATTGGAGTTACCAATTCGGGTATATTGGTGAGCTACATAGTACGTCAGATCGCTCAGTCCTGACGACCCCACAGTGTGTTCACGCGCTCCATGAGCTTGGCAGGGAGGACTGCTTTGCTTGGGAGCATCGCAGATCCACCTGTTCTACCTCCAGGGACACATCCTGCAGCCGTTGTGAGACTTTAGTACATACAGGTGCTCATCTCCTGGCGACCCCACAGTTAGTCCACGAGGTCGTAGCCTGAGTCGGAAGTCAGCGCAGGTTCTCCCATCTGGGTTGATCCGGGCCGTGCCCTGTTATACCTCCCAGGGACGTGTCTTGCCTCCGTTGCGGGCCAGCTAGGAGCTCGCAAGTTCCAGCAGGTAGGCATATAGTACGATAGGGCGCCAATCTTGTGCCGACCCCACTAATGGTCCACGAGTCCATCGGATTTAGCCGGGAGGACTGACGAGCAGATCCACCGACTTTCCCCCTGTGCACCACCCAGGGACGTGTTCTGTTGATGAAGTGGGTCGAGCCTGAGCATTGGTACGTCAGGTCGCTCAACTCCTGGCGATCCCCACAGTTGGTCCACGAGGCCGTAGCCAGAGCCGGGAGTCAGCGCAGGTTCTCCCATCTGGGTTGATCCGGGCCGTGCCCTGTTCTACCTCCCAGGGACGTGACCTGCCGCCGTTGTGAGCCAGCTAGGAGCTCGCAAGTTCCTGCAGGTAAGCATATAGTACGACAGGGCGCCAATTTCCTGCCGACCCCACTAATGGTTCACGAGTCCATCGGATTTAGCCGGGAGGACTGGCGAGCAGATCCACCGACTTTCCCCCTGTGCACCACCCAGGGACGTGTTCTGTTGATGAAGTGGGTGGAACCTGAGCATTAGTACGTCAGGTCGCTCAACTCCTGGCGATCCCCACAGTTGGTCCACGAGGCCGTAGCCAGAGCCGGGAGTCAGCGCAGGTTCTCCCATCTGGGTTGATCCGGGCCGTGCCCTGTTCTACCTCCCAGGAACGTGTCCTGCCGCCGTTGTTGGCCAGCTGGGAGCTCGTAAGTTCCTGCAGGTAGGCATATAGCACGACAGAGCTCCAATCTTCTGCCGACCCCACTAATGGTTCACGAGTCCATCGGACTTAGCCGGGAGGACTGACGAGCAGATCCACCGACTTTCCCCCTGTGCACCACCCAGGGACGTGTTCTGTTGATGAAGTGGGTCGAGCCTGAGCATTAGTACGTCAGGTCGCTCAAATCCTGGTGACCTCACAGTTGGTCCTCGGGTCAGTAAGTTCGGTCCCAGATTTGACTAATGACCCCATACACAAAAGGACTGAAGCAAATCCCCCAAACACAAAAGGATTGCTCCAACATGCTGATTACATAAGCCTACATCCCTAAATTGGTAGAATGATCGTCTACCTCTGTGATTAACACATGTAGATGTGAGGTCAGCAGCCGGTTGATAGACCAACGGTCTTATAGGGCTGCTTACTACCTTAACCGCTCGGCTACGGCGCGGGACCACAACACACACACATACACATATATACAGACTGAAAATTATTTAAACCGACAAACTCTGGGAGGTTATAGGGGACACCAAAACTAATGTTTTTCCCTAATGCCATTTTTTTCCTATGAGAATTATTTAAACAGGTAGAGGGCGTAATACGCTCTTCAGTTGTCATGACTGCAACTGGTGTTGATGGTATGAATTGTTTTGTCCACCAGTGTAGTAGTGAATTGTATCTGTTTAACAGTGGAGCGATACACCTGGAGTGAGTACACTGATATATGTGGGCCGGTGTTGTTGGGGACTGTTTAATTGGGACATATCTCCTACCTAGGCCATTAAATGGCAGGCACTATTACAATTTTCTCGCCAAAGCATTGCCAGAATTACTGGAAGACGTCCCGCTTCCTACAAGACAACGCATGTGGTTCCAACTTAAGGGGGTGCCGGCACACTTCAGTCGTCGTGTGCGTCGATTCTTGAACCAATGGTTTTCAGAAAAGTGGATTGTCAGAGGTGGTCCTGTACCATGGCCTGCTCGATCCCCAGATATGACTCCTTTGGATTTTTTTTGTGTGGGGAGAGATGTGCAACCTTGTTTACACAACTAATGTTGCATCAGAAAGGGATCTGGTTGCCCGGATAGTAGCAGCAGCAGGAGCAATTGACGATACTCCTGGAGTTTTTGCCCGTGTTAGACAGAACATGATCAGCCGGTGTAACCCTTGTTTACATGTCATCGGAGGCATTTTTGAACCTCTACTGTAATTTAAGTGATTGAGTTGTGTTAATGTGTTGTCTCTTGGTAATAAAAAATGCAAAAGTGTTTGTTGGTTTAATTAATTTGCCGCTAGAGAAATCTTCCTCTACAGGTTTAAATAATCCTAAAAGGAAAAAATGACATTAGGGAAAAATATTTGTTTTGGTGTCCCCTACAACCTCCCAGAGTTTGTCGGTTTACATAATTTTCACCCTGTATATATACATATATATATATATATATATATATATACGCACACACAAACATGCATACATATACATATGAGGTGTGCCAGTACATGCGTGCGTGTTTATACTTTAACCCAAACTATTTAGTATTCTTAAAATATTTAGATCGCCACTGCACACAAGTTAATATAGAGAACGGATCTATAAAAAAAAAACTCCATTTTAATTCGTTGTTTGCATATATTGTTTTTTAGTCAGTGCATCAGTCGTTCAGGAGCCTTTGACATAAATACAAAAGTAGACCACATTGTTATCCTGCTTGATGGTTCACTGACATTAGCAACGTTGTGCCCATTATGCGGATAATTTTGACTTGTGGCTGTGTCATATACCGCAGTCACAAACAAATATGTTTTCTAAAATAGCTCACGTTGCTAAATTCATCTGACTCCTTTTCAAATTAGGCTTAATTCAATATGCATCCGCCACTACTCTCATTTCCCCTACTGTCTACTACAAACTGTCGAATTATGTTTTAAATATTAGTGTACAAACAGAAATATTTTTCTAATAATGATATAAATAGTTTGAAGTATGCATTTCTTTATATTTATAAACAATCGTATCGTCATAATCAGTTTAATAAAACAATAGTTTAAAAAACTAAAACAACACGCTTTAATAGAAAACCGACTAAAAAATGAAAAATAATGTTGATTTCCAACACGCTTGGGATAAAATTGAAGTGGTCAACGTAACAATCATCTCCAACACATCTAGAATAAAACTAGTTACATACAAAAAAATAATTTTACCATCAAAAGCACACATTGGTAAAAGTAAAGTCTCTATGAAGGAAACGTAAAAACCGTAAAAAGCACCCCACGCTTTTGATGGTAAAATTATTTTCTTTTGTAGATAACTCTAGTTTTATTCTAGTTGTGTTGGAGATGATTTTTTTGTTGACCATTTTAATTTTATCCCAAGTGTGTTGGAAATTAAAATTATTTTTCATTTTCTAGTTCGATTTTCTAATAAAGCGTGTTGTTTTAGTTTTTTTTAAAACTATTATTTGTTTTTTTTTAATTTTTAGTATAATTGATTGTCATAAACCTGATTCTGCGTCTCCTCTGTGAACTCCTAACTCTTCAACTGTCGGCTGCAGATTCATATTATCTTCTACTTATACTTGGTTTTAAAAAAATCATGTAGCTCACAGTTGTTTAAAATTTTCCATTAAAAAATAAATATTAGAATTCAATACACATTCGAATATAACATTAACCACGATTTGAGGGAGGTAAATTATACAGGGAATGATTGGAAAACATTGCGTCAGAATAGGGATCTATGTATATCTTTTGTCCGTTCGACTATGAACCTTCTTCTTCTTCTTCCTTCCAAGTATTAGGCCAAGGCCTGTTACGATCCTATAGAAAATTTTCCCTCCAGCGTGACTATGCACCTATGCGTTCGATAGTGCTAATTAGTTAGTTACAGTAACCTCTATCCATCGCCGTGGTCTCGGAGGTAGCGGGCCCAGGTGCGATCCAAAGTCTCGATAGTTTTTACGGGTATTTCCTGATCTGTAAGACAAATGTCAGGAAAATTTAAGACTCACATGTTCCCAGAACATCATCTGGAAATCATCATTATCACATTCACCAAGTTTAACAAGAATGTGTGAGTGAATGGTGTGTTTTGTCTTAAATGTTCGTGTAGTCTCAGAGCAAGCCCTCGATTGAATCGATCATTCATTCTGCGAGGTCCTCCATGTCCTTTTGTGATTAAGAAAGTACATGTGTGATCCAAAGTTTAAAATATCTCTCCTGATGATCGAAGCACTATAAAGCAAGGGTGTCGAGGAATATGTAAATTTACCTATCCGGTGTGAGATTAAACTACGATAGAGAAGAAGAAGAAGAAGAAGGAGAAAAATCAGCAGAAAACAAGAACGTCAGCGGTGGTTCAAAATCTTCTTCATAATTTGTAGGATATTTATCCTGGAATCAAACAGGAGGAAGACGTATTGGATGTGCTTTCACTGTCTATCCATCTCTTGGCTGGTCTTCCCCTTGTTCTTCTCCCGTCCATTGGTCTATCCTCTTTAGTTCTTTTTTTTTTTGCATGTCGGTTATCTTCCATTCTTTTTCTATATGATCTTTCCAATATTTTCGTCTATCTATAATAAATCTTGAATATGACACTTGTCCCTAATTTCTGTATCGTGTATCTTATCAAATAATGTTTTCCCCTGAATAGTTTTTAAGATCTTCATTTCACATGTGCTTATTATTTGTTTAGTTTTTGTTGTATCAGCCCTAGTTTATGCTCTTTATACGATAACTGGTCGAACTATCGTTTTGTATATGCGGATTTTGCTTTCTATTGACATATGTTTAATTAAATTATTTTAGTCTGTTCATCTTACCTCAATATTAATGTTGATTTGTTCTTGAACATGTTTCGATTAATATATCATAATCATCGTCAGCATCTTTCCCAGAGTCTGACGATGGTTACGATATAGTGGAAACATGTTCAAGAACAAATCAACATTAATATTGAGGTAAGATGAACAGACTAAAAATAATTTAATTAAAATAACCTCAAAATATCACTTTCTAAAACAAAATATTAATTGACATAAATGTTTGTTGCGCCAAATTAAATCTTTCATATATCCTGATATTTGTGCCGCTTTATCAGCTTGTTTCTTTACTTCTTTTATCAAATTTTATTATTTATTTGTTATTAATACACCTGAATATTTAAATGTTGGTACTTGTTCTATAATCTTGGTTCAAAATGATTTTTAAAATATTGCAGCATTATAAAGTGAGGAGACATGTTTTTCTTCGCACAAGTCGAAACAGTACTATTTAAGTAGAGTTAGAAGTTTGAAGCATTAAGATAAAGTGTAAGATAAGTGTGACCGACGTGAATTCGCCATTAAGAAAACTCGGGAGAGCACTGAGTACTAATGAAGTCTCTGCAAATACCTGGCTACAGCATTTCATACCAACTACTAGAACATAAAACTGAATATCTTGGTCATGATGATCCATAAATTTAAACACCCACGCAGACATGCGTCTATTACGGTTAAGTTACCAAATTATGCTAGAAGTTAAGTATTTTAATGTCTGTTCAAGTGAATTAAATGTTAATAATCTTTTGTCTTCATCTATAATCCCAATTGTAATTTACATTTTCCACATTCAACGTGTAGAGAAATTCCTTCCTTTTTTATTCAGAATAAAATTGTATATACAGCATTGACACTCGTATAAACAACTGCTCGAACGCAGTTGACTTACATAATTATATATATAGAAAATGTTTATGTAAGTAATTGATAATTTTACATCTTGAAAGTGAGTTATTAGCCCTTCTTCTTCGATGGGTAAAAAAAGAAAAAAACAAATTAATGAAACAACCAAAATGAAATTTTTAAGGAAAATCGTAGGAAAATCGCTGAGAGAAAAAATTCCCAGCTCTGTAATTAGAGAAGAATGTGAAATTGAACCTATAAACCTCTGGATAAATGATAGAAGACTAAACTGGAACGATCACATAGATAGAATGGAGAACAGTAGATTAGTGAAGAAAGTACGTGACTGGACACCTCAGCAGAAAAGGTCTTTAGGAAGACCACAACTACGATGGAAGGACGTCACCATACCCCGGACCTGTAGTGATGAACACGCAACAAGCTGCCAGCTTTCATGCGTAGACGAAGAAGAAGAAGAAGAATATAGAAAATATGCATTAATAGTACATTAAAATGCGAGGTTAGGAAGTCGTTTTTACAGAATCGAGGATATGATTAAAAACCGAGAGATAGTGAGGTTTTTAATGTCTGAGATTCTGTAAAACACTTCACAAACGTGCGTTGTACATTATCTTTTACGCGATAGCATTTTCAAAATAATAAATAATACTAAGATAATAACGTCTTTGTTGGAAATTTTTGCGTTCATTATAAACAACTCACTAACTTTGACAGTGTGGCCAATGTTAATACTGTAAATGCCGAAAATAATTTAATTGAGACTACAGCACGCCGTGACACTAGTCATTCATGAAATGATGGCAAGTACGTATTTATTGTTTTAGATATTGTTTCAAATAAAGTTCAGTTCATTTAAAATGTAGTGATTTGTTTCGTATAATGTATATTAACACTACCATTTGTACATATTCTTGTATATAAATTGTATGCAGTATACAAAGAGGACAGTGGTTTTACTTCCTGCACGAGGTTTGTAATATTAAAATATAGTTATTTAGGTTGGCAACCCCGAAATATAGGAAGCTGAACTTTCAATCTGGTCGTCATTGCTGTAAGTACGACAAAACGAGTTGTCTCGCAAAATATATACATTGGTAATGAGAGAAAGAAAAAACGAAAAATACAAATATAGTAGCAAGTTTCATAAACGAAAATTGACTCTAAAACAGAATAAATAACAAATAAAATAGAAAGTGATATAAGGTAGATTAATATCAAGCTGGATAAAAATTAAGATATAGTGTATTATATTGCAAGTTTAAACCGAGCATAAAGATGTAAATAATTAGTTTTCTGGAAACTGTTTTTTGTTTGCTTAGCCAGAGATTCGTTCTAGTAATGCATTATAATAGAAAAGTTCGATGTTATTTTAGGGGATTTAATTCAATATTACAGTCAGTTAAGAGATTTTTTTTTATTATTGATTTCGTACATCTCAATGATGGATAAATCATATTTGAAGAGAAAAATTATACGCTCAGACCGGGACTTGAACCCGGGACCCTTGGTTCTCTAGACCAAGTGCTCTACCAACTGAGCTACCTGAGCAAGTACCGATCTAAACGCAAATCTTTCTCTATATACATACCAAGTGCTCTACCAACTGAGCTACCTGAGCAAGTACCGATCTAAACGCAAATCTTTCTCTATATACATTTGTATATATACATTTGTATATAGAGAAAGATTTGCGTTTAGATCGGTACTTGCTCAGGTAGCTCAGTTGGTAGAGCACTTGGTCTAGAGAACCAAGGGTCCCGGGTTCAAGTCCCGGTCTGAGCGTATAATTTTTCTCTTCAAATAGTTAAGAGATTGATCAAAAAAGTCTAGAGTTTTAAAGGCATAAGAGATAAACGGAGAAGAGAAGAAGAAAAGAGGGTGTGAATAAATTTATCTGCATGTCTGACTTATTGAATTGTTTGCGTTTTAGTTACATGGTCATGGGCGAATGCCCCTGCAAATTGGAATACTAAAGTTTCATTTATGAGTTCTTCGAATCCCTCTGCAATATTGCGGCTAAGCACAATTAAAACTTCAACCATACGTTATGAAGCCCACACATATAAAACATTTTAAATTGCATCGTTTGGGAAAATAATATCTACAATTACCATTCTTATACGTTTATCTAAAAAACAAGCACATATCCGAAATACTGGGATAACTGCAAAGTGATCATTTAAATTATATTTAAAAAAAGAAAGAATTGAGATTTATGCTATCATAAACTGTCCAAGAACAATTTTAACTACAGGCAACATTGAGGTACATATTACAGAAAGAAGAGATTAAGGACAATAAAAAGTAATTTAAATGGTTTCCCTATAATGATATAGCGTCAACGGTCATGCCATAATAATAATATCGTCTGATCACCGTAGTCAAGCAACATTGAGCGTGGTTAGTACTTGGATGGGTGGTCAGCCGCCGGTGATCTAGTGGTTTTGTTCCTTGCCTCTAGTCCCGAGGGTCGCGGGTTCAAACCCGGACGAGGTCAATTGATTTTTAGGAAGGAAACACCCAAAGGTCAAGTCTATATACGATACACATATGAAAGAGTTAAATTTAAAGTGATGTAAGTAATTTTCGTTGGAATTAAATTTGTAACCATCATTGCTAAATAAATAACTAACTCACTGGCACTATCGAACCTGTAGGTTCATGACCGCGCGGACATAACTTCTCCATACATCCCTATCCTGAGCTAATGTTTTCTAATCATTCCCTGTATAATCTACTTCTCTCAAATCATGGTTAATTCAATTCTCACACCTCATTCTTGACCTACCTACTGGGCGTTTTTTCTCTGGTTTTCCAACAAGAGACTTCCATGCACCTCATTCATTCCCCATTCGTGCCACATGTCCCGCCCGTCGCAGTTGACGAGACTTAACTTTTCTTATTATATCTGGCTTCCTATAAAGACCATGTAGTTCACTGTTACGTTTAGTAATTAAATAATGTGAAGCCAGATATAATAAGAACAGTTAAGTCTCGTAGACTGAGATGGGCAGGACATGTTGCACGTATGAGGAATGAAAGACGTGCATGGAAACTTCTTATAGGAAAGCCTGAAGGAAAACGCCCAGTTGGTAGACCAAGAATGAGGTGGGAGAACAACATTAACTATGATTTGAGGGAAGTAGATTATACAGGGAATGATTGGAAAGCATTGTCTGAGGATAGGGATGTATGGAGAGCTTATGTCTGCGCGGCCATGAACCTACGGGTTCGATAGTGCCAGTGAGTAAGTAAGTAAGTAAGTAAGTAAAACTACTAAAGTGTTATACGATTTTCTTATTTATTTGAATGCAAATTCGTTACAGCTGTTTGAGTACTTTGTGCCTTCTTCAGACAAATACTAGGAAGTTTTCGTCTGAAGAAAATAGAAAGTACTGAAACAGCTGTAACGAATCTCTATCAAAGAAATATGAAAAGCATATAAAACTTTTAACAGTTTTATTTTATTTAATCACTAAACATAATGGATTTTCATCAAGTAAACACCAAATCAATTGATCACTATTATACAGTCTTCTCCATTCACCTGTCTGTTCATCTCTGTTTGGTCCAAAAATTTTCCTAAGAACCATCATTGCAGTACTACAAATTCAACTAAATTACAGTAAACTCTTTTTTAACCATTCAGCTAATTACAGAGATTCTATCTTTCGCTATATATTTGTTGACATGACACGGTGTCACAATATTTAAAATACGGTATCACGAGAGCTTGCACTACAATTCTTTTGGGATTAGAAGGGAGAAACATGTTTTAATTATTATTTAAGAAATACATTGATGAAAACATATTTTTCTCTTTTTGCTTCATTTGGGTGTTCCAACTTACCCTGGAGTGAATATATTATTCGTTATCTTTTACGGTCTCACTTACCAAAACATGGAATTCCCTTCTGCCCTATGTCAGAGACTGTCAAACTATAACATCCTTCAAAAACAAACTAAAGAATTATTTAATAACAAACTAACTTATACACCTCACTGATAGTATTCTTTTAACAATTAATAAATTTAATTATTTATCAAAATAATATTAAGATTAACAAATATGTTTTTATTGTTTTGTTTTAAATACTGTACAAACGTAAAATTAGTTTTTCCATATCTCATTATTTTTCTTAGTTTTTTTATATACATTAGACAGGGACAATTTAATATGTCTTGCTTGTATACAATTTATTATTAGTTTTAGTCTTACTTTTAACTAACATTAGCTGGTTGCATTATAGATCGTAATATAATAGATATTATCTTTTTGATCAAATTTTTATTTAGTATGTAATATTAGAGTTAATTGAGATTGTTATATTCTGATGTAATATAATTACGTTTGTCCTGTGGTGAGTGGAAGAGAAAGCCATATGGTCTTAACTCCACCAGGCTAAATAAATATAATCTAAATCTAATCTAATATACTGTATTTATTGAAAATTACAGCTGACTCTTGATATGCTAGCCAATATTGCCGCCACTGATGGAGACTGGATTCTCTCGCCTTGTCGGACGAGTAAGTATCGCACATTACAGCTTTACCTCGTCTCTGGCATTGCGTTCTGCCTAAAAACCATTCCGAAATGTCTGCAATAAAGTGCGGAACGCGATACGGGGCCACGATGAGATGCGATACGTTAGCGAGGTGATGGATTCTTGATGACCTTCATGAATCTCTGCTCGCCAGGGAGCTAACCCATACGCCATACACCTAGATAGAACTCTTCTAGATGCTTCCTTTTATGACAACACTTTCCTTTTTTAATAAATGAGAATTCTGTTGTATCATTAATGTGTTTTATCTTTACAGGCTAACAAATAGGCAATAATATAACATTCTTAACAAAAAAGTTATAATTACTTATTTTCTTTTATAAATACTATTTAATCTCAACTATAATTTAATTTTACTCTGTACATATTTGTTATAATATTGTTATGTAATTGTCTTTTGTTTTACTGTTTTGTCTTAATTTAATTCTTAATGTTAAATTGTACTGGTCTACAAAAACGAACTTTTTTTTCACAAGAATAAAAATAATAAAAATAATAATAATAATAATAATAATAATAATAGCTTTATTTTACCTGGCAGAGTTAAAGTCTTAAGTCCTTGTCTACCACTCAACCAGGTTTAAAAAAAATACAGAAGAAAATCTTAAAACTAAATTACAATATATATACATAAACAATTACAAGTTATGAATACAATACAATTAATATTTATAAAGTATTTTGATTTACTCTAAATTTAACGAATTAAATATATAATATGTACAAGATATATAAAAAAGGAGGAAAAGATTAATGGCATAGTATAAAATTAAATAAATAGAGAAAAAATAATTATTAGACAACAGGTAACTGTATAAGCGTGACTTAGAGGTGCCAAGTGTGCGGCAACCCTGATATCCTGAGGAAGGAGATTCCAGGAGCGGGCAGAGGCTACTGTGAGGAAGTAGAATAGGAGGAAGTGCTATGAAGAGGAATTGTTAGCAGACTGCTATCTTGTGACCTAGTGTCAATATTGTGGTAGGAGGATAACTTCTCAAATCTGGACGCCAGGTAAGTAGGAATGTAGGAATTCAGAAGCTTGAAAAGTAGTGAAAGAGAGTGCAATTTACGTCTGTCAGTAAGACGGAGCCAAGAGAGGTTATTAAAGTATTCGGAAATATGGTCATAACGGCGGATATTGAAAATGAATCGAACGCAAGCATTATGAACACGCTGCAGTCTCTGCGACAAGGCATAGTTTAGATCATTATATATAATGTCACAATAATCGAAGTGTGGTAACACAAGATTCTGCACTAGGATTTGTTTTAACGAAACTATCTGTAAGTATTTTTTATCCTGAATTCAAATATCATTTCAGTTTTTCCCGATCAGACAGGAGTTTTTTTATGATATTTATTTGAATTTTTTGATAATACTACTCATTCTGACTTACCTTTAAAGTGATAGATAGTGATGTTCGGGCATATTTTTGCATCTCAAACATCTCTCTTCTTGGTCCAACAGTAGTCAGCCAGCATATTAGAACTCCACTTGCCTTGGTACCAGTTTTCCATTGTAGAAAATTACTGATGGTATTGCTCACCATGCTCATCGCTGACAGCCCCAAGAATTTCTGGGATGAAGTCTAAGTGAGAGTCCAAGAAGTGAATTTTTAAATACCGGTACATATTGCTTTATTAGAATCCAGAGGATCAGCCACTACGCCACGATAGTTTTCTGCTTTATGGTTTCCAATGAAATTGCAACATATATTTTTGAAAGACTGTCAGGCTGCTTTTTCAAGTGGATTTAACAGTCCTCAGAATGTTCATCAGCCATTAATGATCATATTTGTGGTCCTATAAAAATCCTTCTTTCAGGTTAGCCTCACTGATTTTGGAAACATTTTCGATTTCAAGTACAAGAATCCTTCAGAAAGTTTATCCATAACTTTTACGAAATTTTTCATTACTCCTAATTTAATATGCAATGGATGTAAATATATTTTTTCAGGATTCACTACTAAAGGGACATGTGACACATTTTTCTGGCCAGGGATAAGAGATTCACGTTTAGTTCATTATTTTTTAACGTAGTGAAACTGACACGTCACAATGCCAGATTGACAGGTCTGAGCATGTCAAAACATGAATGAACCTGAGCAGTCTTGTCTTTTGATGCTTCATCATGATATTATATATAATTTCCTTCAATACAACTTGAATAAAATCGCTAAATATAGAGTAAAGGTTCCTATGAAAGGTCAAAGAGAATGCTAAAATAAGATTTTAAAAGGTAGCTGTCACAAAAAACCGTGCCTGATGGAAAAATTCTGAATACACTTCTGATTTCGGCATGACAAAATGCACTAGATTCACTAATCAGATTTCTTGTGAAGAAAACCTTGTCGATCAGTGTAATTACAACCCATACATACCGTAAGGTAAAAAAGCGTTTCCTATGTTGGATATAATAAAAATGTATACCTTATAAAAATGTAAAACGTTTCAAATATTTAGGATAATACGTAATAGTAATAATAATAGTAATAATAATAATAATAATTTCTTAATTCTGGCAGAGTTAAGGCCATAAGACATTCTCTTCCACTCAAACAGCACACATTACAAGTAGTACATACTTGCAACATAGATTATATATACACTATACTATTTATAAACAATTAAAATATATTAAATATTGCAATAGAAATTTCATGAACAAACAACATTTTATACGATGATGACAATAACATAATAAAACTTATGATGATAATTATAATGACAATAATAATAATAATTATTAGTATTATTATTATTAGTATTATATTTATTATTATTATTATTATTATTATTATTATTATTATTATTATTATTATTATAGTATAAATATGATAAATTATACGAGAAACACCAATTAATATATGTACCTTACATTGGGCAATGATGAAGTCGAGGTTAGAGCAAATATAAATTAAGATTTCTTTTAAAAGATGTCAAGGCCACATGGCCTTAACTCCACCAGACTAAATAAATCTATTCTATTCTAAAAAAAAAATGTCCGGCAGCCCCTTATTTCTTGTGGTAAGGGAATTCCAGTTGCGGCGAAAGTGGAGATGGTATATGACATGGAGTGATGTGATGTCCTATGTTGAGGTATATTAAGCAAGAGAGTATGTTATGATCGTGTGTTTAAGTTATGTTTGGAGGATCACTATTAACTAGTCAAAATCATATTAACTACTTAAATATCTACCTCACTAGCACTATCTAAACCCGAGGTTCATGGCCGCGCGGTCAAATGCTGCCCACACATCCCTATTCAGAGCTAATGTTTTCCAATAATTAACTGTATAATTCACCTCCCTTATCGTGGTAATATTATTCTATCATTTCATTTTTGGCATACCTACAAGGGCCTTTCTTTCCGGTTTTGTTACAAGAAGTATTAGTGCCCCTCTTTTATTCCCCATTCGTAACTCAAGGATATGAAGGTCTTCCCCTATAGTGTGATCAATTCAATACATAAACTCCTCCGAGACACCACAAACATTTAAAACGATACACACTTTTTCAAATACACATTAATATTAAACATGACGATTATGATAATGCTGTCTATGATGACTAGAAGATTTTCGAGTACCATTTGGCCCTTGACTTTTCCTAACATATTTGTCTTTCAGATGACGAAGAGAAACCCCCAAAAAATCCATCGCCCAGGAAACTTGACCAGATATTTTTTTTTCAAATGCCCCAGGTTCGTCTTTCGACATTCCTGGTCTATCTCCTGGCATGGCGTATTTGTAACCCACTTCTGAGGTTGGGGCGCCTGGAAAGCGGGGTTACGTTGCCCCGATGATATGATGGGTGATGATGATGATGATAATGGTGCGCCAGGAGTGTCCCTAATCCTAAGCTTAACCTAAGATGAATATGAATGATGATGATTGCGATGGCCATATGAATTCGGGGACCGTTTGGGCCTTAAAGTTTTCCTAACATTTGTCTTACAGGTGAGGAAAAACCCAGATAAAAACCTCACTCAGAAAAACTGTCCCGACCGGGGATCGAACCCGGGCACGCTGCGTGACAAGGCAGCACGCTACCCCGAGACCACAGCGGTGGACGACTTGACCAGATATCGAACTAATCGTTATAAGAGCTCAGTTGGTGGAGCGGTGGACTATAGTGGTATATAAATTCACTAATCCATAGGTCGCTGGTTAAAATCCGGCCCGGAGGATTTTTGTCAACGACCATACCATGTTGAAAATACCGGTTCTCGTTCGATCACAGCAGTCAAGCAACATTGGGCGTGGTTAGTATTTGGATGGGTCACCGCTTGGGAACACCTCGTGCTGTTGGCAACTTAATGTCCGTCACCGTGGCGTATTCGGTAGAGTCCCTACCTTCCACTCCGGCGACCCGGTATCGATTCCCGGTGGGATAGGGGATTTTTAATCTCTCCCTTGGGTCTGGGTGTGTGTCTTGTTATTCTGTCTATATGTGAGAATAACAGAAAGTTAACAAAAAGGTAAAACAAGAAGATAAAAACAAGGAGGAAAGGAGTGTAAACGAAAAGAGAGAAAACAAACTCAGCCCGCTGCGCTGGGTACCAAGCAGTGACTGTACTCGATGACCACAGAGATGGATGTCACTAAAACTCATCAGTTAAAAAAGACTAAAATGTTGAACAAATCCTTTTTCCTATGAGAGTTGCAACTTATAATTCTGCATTGCTTTTTTATATATTTTGCCAGTATTATTAATCATTTAACTAGACCAATATTATGAAAACTCCGAACTCCACGGAGCAAAAGGTCTAGAAAGCCCTTGGCCTACCAGCCGGCTGATGGCCTCATATCTTTTACAAAGAGACCTAAAACACGTCTGGGGAAAAGAATCGTATATACTCAACCTAGGATTTAAAGAGAGATCAGGGCTTGCTTGGTTTAGGCTAGGGACATGGAAATTGCAAAAAATTAGCGACGAGCACGATATGCGAATATGTCCAATGTGCGGAAAATTTGAAGATGAGATACATATATTAGGACAATGTAATGATTTAGAATATTGGAGACGTCAGTTATTACCGGAAAGATTTCTAAATTCAAATCGGGAAAGATTGGCATGCTACGAGTTATTGGTAAATCCAGAAAATTGGGTAAATTTCTGGACAAAACGCGGAAAATAAGAACAACACTCATTCATGAATAAATATTTGTTATTAAAATGCAATAACATTAATTCTTAATAACTATATATAAATTAATTAATGTATAATGCCATTGTGTTATTATTTAATTGTAATATTACTGTGTTTTCTTAAGTAATTGCAATGTTACGGTTTTTTTAGTGTATAGTGCTATTGTGTTATTATTTAATTGTAATATTACTGTTTTCTTTATGTAATTGTAATGTTATTGCTTTTTTTAGTGTATAATGCTATTGTGTTATTATTTAATTGTAATATTATTGCGTTTTCTTTATGTAATTGTAATGTTATTGCTTTTTTTTTGTTTTGTTGTTTATTTTTCTTCACACTAGTAGCAATTATTTCTTTATTGTAACGGACTGTCAAAAGTACGGCTTACTGCCCGTGCGACCCATATTTGTAAATAATATTGTAAATATCTTACTTTTGTCTAATAAAGTCCTACTACTACTACTACTACATGTATTATTTACATTCTTCCAATGTAGGGGAGACATGTAGTCAGCATGTCAGGTCTCCCAGCGCTTATAGCTTATTTTCTCAACCTGGAACTGCTACTTATTGTAGCTACCGAAATTCCTAACGATGCTGGATTGGCAACGGTGCCATACTGAGCGACATTTCACGAGAAAATGTCTTCCCCCGTGGAGACCTGAACCAGTGCAAGTCCCGTAGCTCTGTGCCAAGGCATCTTGCCTTAACCATTCGGCTACGACGCGGGACAATATTATGAAAATTAACGTTTTAATGTATATGTTCTTCTTCTTCTTCACTTCCTCGTTTAGATATTGATTGAATATTCCGGATTCACTAATAAATCTAAGATCATCTCTTCCGATGACGTCCAATATCTCTTCTTCCTCTCGGAGGATAACGTAATTTTTTTCTTGTAATCTACTCTCTTCCATTTCTTCTACATTACGTAAATATAACAGCAATTCTATTAATGTTTATTTTACATTCATTCAGAAAATATAAAAACTGAGCAAGAAGCACTCGCCTTCCATCAACTGATGTGCAAAATAAATATACAGTTAAATTAAGACTTCAAACAGCGATTTTTATAAAAGGGAAGAAGAATTTTCAGTCAACAACAAACTTACAATCTTTCATCTTGCACAACTTATATTCATGATGTAAACACCTGACGGTCTCTATCTAGCGATGAATCGATAAAAATCTTATTTTGAAGCGTTTCTACTCAATGTGTTTATCGTCTCTCAGAGATTAAATTACATCTTCAGCAGAGAATCAAGTAGGCGTTGGAACCAAGTGAGAAAAATACAGTACCCTATCAAAACAAAAAAGAATTTTACCTTAAGAGACTGCTAGTTCCTTTGTTGTCTAAGTATGATATCAGGAGTATGTAACAAGGGAAGGGCATTATTTGCTTTGTAGAATGCTTCGATCCCCCTTTTGTAAACTCGTTGATTGATTTCATAGTCTCAGGCAAACAAGTTGAGTGGTGAAGAGATACCGTGTCTGACATCTAGATCACTGATGCAATGTAGTTACATTCCATGAGATCTCTTACTTGTGATAATATGCTTCTTGGAAAATAGTGTAATGAATGTTTTTTGTGTCTGAAAATTGTGATCGCAATTCTCCAACTGTGCAAACATTTTTTCCAACGACTTGCATAAATGGATGTATTTCTGTAGAAATAATGTATTTTATATTGTATTCTATTTAATTAAACAAAAATAAAACTTAACGTTTTATGTGATTTTGATATTTATTAAAGTATAAATTAACTATATCTGTTTCGATACTTTGTACCTTCTTCAGACATGATAAATTAATTAATTTTATTATAGTACCTAACAACTGTAACTATGCAACAATGTTTTTTACAATCTCTATTATAAATTTAAAAGAGGTGATACATTCAAATCTAGTTGGGAATTTAACAGCATATTACCACTTTTCAATGTATTTATCTCTACAACTTCTAAAAGATCCAACTTCTTTCCTGTATTTTATTATTATTATTATTTATTATTATTATTATTTATTATTATTATTATTATTACTTTATTAATAAAATTAGTATTACTTTATTAATTATTATCACGTTTATAATTACCATTATTTTATTATTATATTTATTATTACTATTATTATTAGTATTATTAGTACTATGATTGCGATTGAGCCCATGTAAAAAGTAAAAAAAGTAAAGTGATCTCACAACAGACCCGGAGGCCCTTGGGGTAGTTGGAGGTTAGGGCTCCCACTTTTTCTAGACAATCGGCACTTTATGTCAGCCGGGTTGTCAGCCCTGCGTGACGGCCGCCTTTACCCCCAGAACAAGCGCCTGGTACTCATTTCCGTTAGAGGCTGAGTCGACCCCAGGGCCATAGTACCGCCAGAGGGTTTGGGTCAGTTTAAAAATCCTGACCCCAACGGGACTTGAACCCTTGACCCTCCGGCTTGTAGCTCAGTGCCTTAACCACTACGCTACGGCGTGCTCCCATTGAGCCCATGTAGCACTAGAAAAGTATTATACTTAGAGGCGTTCGTTTTACTCCATATTTCCCTCATTGTTTGGCTATTGACTTTTTTTCTCTTCTGTTCATGTTGTTCCAGTTTTTTTCATGGATTTGTCCTCTTGGTCAACCTGCAACTTGTACACCTTAATTTTTAAGATATCTCTGTTTATGATATCTTCTTGAGTATTACCTGACAATTTTAAGTCCTTTTTAACTTCACTAATCCACTCCTTAGTATCCAATAGTGCTTTACCTCTAATTTCGTAGTATTCCAATATTTGTTTCGAAATTATTATTATTATTATTATTATTATTATTATCATCGGCCGCGATGGACTAGTTGTTAAGCTCCTTGCCTCTGGTCCCGAGGGTCGTGGGTTCAAACCCGGCCAGGGTCGATGGATTCTTTAGGATGGAAAAATTCGAGGAGCAAGTCCTCAAGGAGGGACTTTAAGCCGTGGGTCCCGAGTCTGAAATTTTCAGGCTCGTAAAAGATCCTTAAGCCTGAATAAAAAGGCCTCTCAGCAAAATTTACCGAATTTCCTCGTCCTAGTACTACCTTGGTTTCCTAGATATCAGTATGAGGCGAAACGCTGACCATGGGTCACTCGAATGGCATCTTTACGAAAACATGTAACTACATTAATATGGTTCAATTTATTCGCTGTAGGGAAAGAGGGCCTAAATATCGTTAGGAAAGAAGGGCTTACAAGATACAAGATTATTATTATTATTATTATTATTATTATTATTATTATTATTATTATTATTATTATTATTATTATTATTTCTTGAAGAGAGCAGCAAGATGTTCAAAATTAGACAAAATAAGAAATACTGTCATAAGAGAAACAAATGAATATTGGTTATTCAATAGTAGATTATATACAGTATAAGCAATTAAATTGATATGGGCACGTACGACGAATGCAAGAAGAAAGATTACCCAGGAAAACATTGGAATGGTGTGTACCTGGAAGAAGGAGGAGAGGGAAGACCTCGAAACTCGTGGATGCAGGAAATAAGAACTGGAATGAGAGCAAGGGGACTGGAGGACATGGATTGGATGCAGAAGACGAGTGTAGAAGAAAAATAAAACTTTAGGCACAGAAATATGTGTAAACATTAACATTATGTATATAAATAAATTATCATTACTATTATTATTATTATTATTATTATTATTATTATTATTATTATTATTAATTATTATTATGTCCACCGCTGTGGTCTCGAGGTAGTGTGCTGCCTTGTCACGCAGCGGGCCCGGGTTCGATCCCCGGTCGGGGCAGTTTTTCTGGGTGAGGTTTTTATCGGGGTTTTTCCTCACCTGTAAGACAAATGTCAGGAAAACTTTAAGGCCCAAACGGTCCTCGAAATCATATGGCCATCATCCTTGTCATTATCATCATCATCATCTTTCACCGGTATGGAAAGCAACGGGAAGCTACCACACCTACACAATTCCCTAGTAAAGCTGCAAGCATAGCATGAAAATGCTATGATTCCAGTGAAGGACCTGCCTTCGGGGAGAATTACTATGGATGGAATTATTATTAACCGTTATTAATATATTCATCGTAGTGTTTATTAAAAAATACAAAAATAAATTACTTATTGGAATGGATAAAACCTCAAAATATGAACATCTGTTTATCATTATTTTACCTTTTTTATTCTGTAAATAGAAATTATTCATATTAATTAAAACTAATGAAATATGGAATTAATATAAGAGTATGTAACGAGGCTGCATTGAGAACTCTTTGATCGTTGATAAGATGATAAGTCTAACATTTCATGGCAGGCTTTGCTTCCACATGATGAGGGCTTACCACCGCTGTGGGCCCAATAAAGCATGCATAAGGCAGATCTCTCCCCTCGAGCACTGCGTTTGTAAGGTTTCTTGTGTGCTCACACGTCTAATCTGTGAGCGAGTCACTGAGCTCCTGCCCATATCGTTAATGCTTACACTTGGTTGCCTACATTAAACTGACCTCTCCTGCTATACAGTGCATGGTAAAAGTACACGCACATGTATACAAAACTGTACCCAATATTATCTTCCAAAACTAGTTTAGCGCCTGTGTAATCTATAATTTATCCACCAAACGAATTATATCTCATGAGATCTAAAGATTGAAATGCAGTTGGAAGCTCCTTATAAACAGAAAATAATTTAAGCAATCAATTGAACTGGCGTTTACTTGATGAAAATCCGTAATTTATTTAATTAAATAAAAATAAAGATCAACAAAATGAGATGTCGGACGTCCTCGGAAGAGATGGTCTTAGATCTATTAGTGAAGACGGAACAGACAACTCTTGCCTAAACGAGGAAGTGAAGAAGAAGAAGAAGAAATAAAAATAAAATAAAAGGTTTTATGTGATTTTCATATTTATTAAAATATAAATTAGTTACAGCTATTCGGTACATTGTACCTTCTTCAGACATGATAACAAATGAATGTATTTTGTTATTATAGTATATAACAATTGTAACTATGCATCAATGTTTTTATAATCCATTTTATAAACATTAAAAGAGGCGATTCATTCAAATCTAGTTGGGAATTTAACAGCTTATTACCATTTTATAATTTATTTAACTTTACAACTTCTAAAAGGTCCAACTTCTTTCCTTTGACACAAATATGTAAAATTTTAAAATTTGAATCAAAGCAATGATCAATTGGATTAGGTGCTTAGCATACATTGAATTATCTAAATTTCTGTTATATGCTCTCATATGTTCCTTTATACGAGAAATAAAAGATCTGTGACAAAGGAAAGAAGTTGGACCTTTTAGAAGTTGTAGAGATAAATAAATTGAAAAGTAATCAATTGAGTTGGTGTTTACTTGATGAAAATCCTTATTTATTAATTAAATAAAAATAAAACGTAGTTTTATTTGATTTTCATATTTATTATATAATTCATAATTTGTTAACATGTCTGAAGAAGGTACAGTGTACCGAAACAGCTGTCACTGAATTATATAATAACTATGAAAATCAAATAAAACTACGTTTTATTTTTATTTAATTAATACATTGAAAAGTGGTAATAAGCTTGTTAAATTCCCAAATAGATTTGAATGACTCGCCTCTTTTAAATTTATAAAATGGATTATAAAAAAATGTTGCCTAGTTACAGTTGTTATCTTCTACAATAACAAAATTCATTCGTTATCATGTCTGAAGAAGGTACAAAGTACCGAAACAGCTGCAACTAATTTATATTTTAAATACATATGAAAATCACATAAAACTTTTAAGTTTTATTATTATTTAATTAAATAGAAAATAATTTATGTAAAAGTGTACATCATTATCATTTAGGTTTGTTACTGTATCACTCCAAAGCCTTCTTCGACCTTCCTTTTTTCTATCTGCCTACGAGAGAACCAATTCAACATCTTCCTAGGTCATCGATCTTTCTTCCATTCTTTCTCGATGACCATACCATTGCAGTTTCTTAGTATCATATGCGTCTATGACGTTTCCTTCAATTTTCATCATTTGTCGGATGATTTGAATATGTATATGCTGTAGCTTATAAATCCCATAGTTTCTTCTCCAGAAGTCCGTCTCTAGAGCTCGCAGACAGTTTTAATTTATTTGTTAATTCTCATACCTCAGAGGCATTTGTAGTGATAATTTCAAAAATTGTTTTATATATAAATTTGTTCCAGTTTCTATTGTCATATGGCCATTCCGCAAAATATAATGTAGATATCTTATTGCCACAGTTAAGTTTTTTTTATCATCTACATCATCATCAACAATCACGGATTAAGCCCATGTGGCTTGTTCCGGTCTCATAGATTCTCATTCAAAAGTTGGATCCATCTCTTCTTCGGTCTACCAACACTCCTGCGTCCTTTCTGTTTGTATTTAAGTATAATTTTGGGAATGCGATCATCTTCCATTATTTGAACATGTTCTTTCCATTTTTTCTAGATTATTTTATTCTATCTAAGAGGTTAGAGATATTTAGCTCATTTTTTTAATAACTTATATAATTTGAGTGGCTTCTTTTCAAGCCCCACCATTTTGTTTTTACAAATTTTAACGGATCCACCACTATACTATCTTACTATTCCAAATTCTGCACATATATTTACCAAGTTATTAAACAACACGTTTTCAAAATTTATCGGCTCATCACAATTTAGGAACAAGATCAGAAGACTCTTTACTTTTGATACCACAGCACAGGACATGTCTATACTCTGAATCTTACACAATATCTATGGCTAGAGCATGCAACTTACTTCCCAGTCATGTCAGGGACTGTCAATCGCTATCATTATTTAAATCCGAATTAACTGATATCTTAAGTTCGACACAATGAAAACATTAACTGCATAACAACTATATACAACATTCTATAAATAATCATCTACGAAGCTAATTACTTTATTTCAAATAATTTTAATTTTATTATATTCCATGTTTTTGTTAGTATTAGCTAGTATTAGATCACATCATTATTGTATTTTGTTTAGTCTGTAATTTAATAATATCTTAAAATTGTATTAAGTATGTAATTTTAGTATAATTCTACTATTCGCGGGTTGAGTGGAAGAGAAGGTCTTATGGCCTTAAGTCTGCCAGCTAAAATAAAACATTATTATTAATATTAATATTATTATTATTATTATTATTATTATTATTATTATTATTATGTTGCAAATACATGTTAGACCAGCACCTTTTATTTAACCATGTATCTAATCCATATATCTTAATAATCTCTACAATTGTAGAGAAAACAAAAATTATGGCATTTCAAGGTGTAGATCCTGTCAGAAGTAAAATTGTACTTGACAATATTTTGGAGCAGGTGAATAATTTTACATATCTAGGATAAAATATCTCATATGAAGAAGAAAAGGATGTAAATGCAAATATACCTAAATGTTTAAGAATTTTAGAGTTAATAAATTCTATCTTCAAACTCAGTTAGTCCAAAAACATTCAAGACTAAAAGTGTATAAAACGCTGGCCCTTCCAACTCTTTTGTATGGTAGCGAAGCATGGACATTGAAACAGAAGGATATACAGAGACTTAGATCTGCTGAAATGAGATACCTTCGGAGGACTGCAGGATACACACTACTAGATAACAAAACAAAATGAAGTCATCTTAGAAGAATTACACATGTAACCTTTAGAAAACAAAATTTCTGACTATAATTCAACATGGATGCAACATCATCGAATGGAAGATCACAGGATACCCAAACAAATGTTAAGATATCAACCTGCAGGCAGAAGAAGACCAGGATGTCCACTCAAAAGACTTCTGGATGGTTTTTCTCTTGAGGCCGAAACAGGTCAACAAATGGCCTAAATTCGTGAATGTACTATGATGATGATAATTGTAGAGAGTATAAAAAAATAATAATAATGATAACATTAAAAGTTGAGGTGGTTATTACGGTGTCTTTTTTACGGTTGGTCAGAAATTTATTCCAGGTCTCATGCAAAACGTGCTGTACCTGCAGGGACAAAGGATAATGTCGTTATATGTTTTACTAAGTAGCTCTTTCATGTAGTATTATGGCTAGAAAATATGCAAAAGTACCTAGGTCAGCACACGTGACCTGGATATATTGAACGTGACACAATGTAATTCACCTATCATCCAAATAGTTCTCGTCAAAGGGAGGTTAATCTAGCCCTTTATTTAATTAACATTTTAATATTATTTTGAATTATTGACTTATTAAACTCATAATATGCACGTATATATAATTGTTTTCCGTTTGTGTTATTACAATAATTTAATAAAACACTAACACAAAAACGTCACTGAAAATATTATTTTAGAAATTAATAACACTGAGCAACAAAAAATAAACTTTTTTTTTGTCTAAGGAAGAAAAATATGTGCTTCTGATAGTATGTTTTCTCCTGAATTCAAATATGATATCGGTTTTTCTCCATCACGCAAGGTTTTCGAGAGACAGGAATTTATAATTTCCAAATACTTTAATATTTTCTACATTCGTAACTACACAATATTCGAACATTCGGACTCGCCTAGAAAGTAAGAAGTGACGATTTTCTGCTATATTTCGCCTGTGGAGCATCTCTCTTGATGATCCAATAATAATCGGCCAGCATATTAGGATTCCATTTGAATTTATATATCTTTTCCATACCTGAAATCTCCTGATGAAAGTGTTCCCCGTTTTATTTTACAATGGAACCATCCATAGTAATTCTGCCCGAAGGCAGGTCCTTCACTGCAATCATAGCATTTTTCATGCTGTGCTTGCAGCTTTACTAGGGAATTGTAGGTATGGTAGCTTCCCGTTGCTTTCTACACCGGTGAAGGATGATGATGATAATGATAATGATAAGGGTGATGAAGATGATGGCCATATGATTTCGGGGACCGTTTGGGCCTTAAAGTTTTCCTGACATTTGTCTTACAGGCGAGGAAAAAACCCGATAAAAACTTCACCCAGAAAAACTGCCCCGACCAGGGATCGAACCTGGGCCCGTTGCGTGACAAGGCAGCACGTTACCTTGAGACCACAGCGGTGGACTTACAATGGATAAATGGACGAAAAAAACATTTAAAAAAATAATTAATGAAATCCATTAATTGAAATTGAAATAAAAAAACTGTGGGTGATGGAGAAATTCTGAATACATATTTGAAAACACGATGAAAAAACTGCATTAAGTACAACTATTGGTACTCATGAGACAAAAATCAATATGACCAGTATAATTGAAGCGGTATGAGCAAAACCTTGACAACCCACAAAATGTTCTAGAGAGATAATTGAGATTAAAATCCGGTATGTGTACCATACGTTTTTTATATATATATATTGTACATATTATATATTTAATTCGTTAAATTTAGAGTAAATCAAAATACATTATAAATATTAATTGTATTGTATTCATAACTTGTAATCGTTTATATATATATATATATATATATATATATATATATATTGTAATTTAGATTTAAGACTATTTTTTTTGTTTGTATTTTTTTAACCTGGTTGAATGGCAGACAAGGCCTTAAGGCCTTAACTCTGCCAGGTAAAATAAAGCTATTATTATTATTATTATTATTATTATTATTATTATTATTATTATTATTATTATTATTACGCTTAGAGCTTTTTATAAGTGAACTAGTCAGAAAAGAATTACATTATTTCTTAACAATAACAGGTTTCAAATAAAGAGGTCGATGACGCAGAAAATATTTTTTTGATACATATGTTGGCTGTCAAGTTAGTTGCTCAGACTCCTCAATTTGTTCTATTTGTTATTAGGTTCGAACAATATTTTAAGATAGAATTATATATACAGCCTACAGTAGTGTGTCCCAAGACATAAAAGAGTTTGTTTTCCCGCAAATCAAATACACATACCCTCTATTTTGGAAAAACTGCACTTAAACTATAGAACAACAGTGCGCAAGCGCCAGAGTTTATAGAGACAGCGATAACCCACAATCGAACCACATATCGATTATCATCCTAGATTACTATCCATCGCTATGAAATTTAAATGGCCAATATTTGCTATAAATTCCCAAATCTATGTTAAAAAGTATATCAATAATATTAAAATTACCAAAAGTTTATTAAAATGGGTGTACACTTACTTATCACTCCCTAACGTTGATTCAACCAGCGATAACCCAAAACAGCTATAGAAAAATCATAGACTAAATAATATACTATGTGGAAAAAATAGCAGTTAGTATCACAATATTGTCTAACAGTGTCATAATATCGTGATTTGCATATTTAAATAAATACTTCAAAATTGACTAATAATGTTATAAAAATTGTTTGAAAAAGTTTAAAATATTAAATAATGTTAGTAAATACAGAAGAAGAGCTAAAGTTTACAATAATATAACTGAAAAATCAAGCGCTAGTTGAAATGCAGTTGAGCCCTCTATTTTTTTTTTCGTTTGATCTTAATAACTTAAATAACAAATACCGTATTATTCCGATTGGATCATAACAACCCGTGCCCACTTCATGCCTAACATAAGACATGAAAATGTGTATTGGATTAGTATAGAAAGATTCTAAAACTAAAAGTTTATATAGTAAATAAAACATCAATATGCCAAAAAACGTATATTTACTATTTTACAATAAATTTAAAAAAAATTATTGTTCAAATTTTTCAAATTCGCTTTTCAAAGTTTGCAAGAACTCTCATGTTTCGAAACAAGTCGGCCGGGTTTCCGTGCCTTAAGTTAACTCCAAGCGCGACAGGCCTGGAAGGCCCTTGGCTTACCAGCCGGCTGCTGGCCTCACATCCACATGTGTTAATCATAGAGGTAGACGACCAGTGCAGTGGTGACATGTGATCTGCGTACACCAAATTGTACTTATAATATCGTTTTAACATTATACAAATAAATCAAGAGGGTTCATTCATAATGTCCTGCTCAAGAGCAGGTCTTTCACTACAAACTCAGCATTCTCCACTCGTTCCTTAACTCAGCTTAGTCTTCTTTTCTTCTGTTGTTTTGACTACATGATGTTTCCTTCCGCAGTATACCCCTCCCGGACATTCGAATGGGGGAATAATTTACGTCCGGAATCTTTTACCGTGGAAAGACTCATCAAGCCATGTTTGCAGCTTTACTAGGGATATATAGGTGTGGTAGCTTCCCGTTTCTTTCCACACCCCATTCTCTCGTTTGCATCTTAAAATCTTAAAAGATCAACTTGGAGGTGAGGAGAGTGGATTTGGCTAAGTTAGGCCCTCCGGACTTCACCGAATTTCGCCCCTTAGGTTTTGGGCACTTTAATATACAGTTTTGTTATAGTATAACCCCGTATATCCCTATGTAGGGACATGAGGGCTCACTAGCGGAATTTCATGGCCAGCTAATTTAGTTACACTTATTTCCCAACAAATGACAACAGGTGATACCAGTACATGGCCTCGAAGAAACAACTAGTAGGCAATTAAGATATTAATTGGATGGGGGAAGACCGAATAAATTTAGGTTTGAAGTTTATTACGAGCCCTAAAATTTTCAGTGTCATGATCCACGACATTGTCCCTCCCGGGAGACTTATTACTCATTTTTTATATTATAAAAAATGCATCGACCAACGCCGGGTATGAATATTTTCACTTTTTATTAATTATTATTAATAATAACTCTGTTACTAACAATATAAAAATATTTCTCATTTCAAATAGAGAATAGAATGCACGTAGTATATTATTTCGTAGTAATTGTCTCTTTCTTCTTGTCCCTAGATCTTTATACCAACTCCCAAAGATCGTATTGACTCACAATATAAATGTTTATTATATTACTGTACGTCCAAGCAATGAGACAGAGTGGCGACTTGGTAAACTAGTTCTTACGTCACTAGTAGTAGTAGTAGTAGTAGTAGTAGTAGTAGTAGTAGTAGTAGTAGTAGTAGTAGTAATAGTAGGACTTTATTAGACAAAAAGTAAGATATTTACAACATTATTTACAAATATGGGTCGCACGGGCAGTAAGCCGTACGTGCTGTTGACAGTCCGTTACAATAAAGTAATAATAGTTGGTACTAGTGTAAAGAAAAATGAACAACAAAAAAAAGCAATAACATTACAATTACATAAAGAAAACACAATAATATTACAATTAAATAATAACACAATAGCATTATACACTAAAAAACATTAACATTACAATTACATAAAGAAAACACAATAATATTACATCTTACGTCACTATAGACAGTAGGTTACATTATGTGCATCTATCTATCTATAAATAATTTGTTGAGCCATTGCATCTCCTTTACATGTAATTAGCTAATACTCGGCATGCGCTGCTACGCCTAAATAAATGAAAATGAATGTGCTTTTATGTTTAATTGAGTAAAAGGAAAAATAATTATAAATTTATATTCTTTAGAAATCCCGTGCTGATTACCCGGCGTTGCCCGGGAATCTACTTATCCTGATCTTCTTGACATAAATGAGCTAAAATAGGAACATTAATGTGTTTTATGTTTAGCTAAATAAGTCAAGGGAAAAAATTATATCGTAATTACTTTCAAATACCCCGTGCTGTTTACCCGGCGATGCCCAGAAATCTACTCATCCCGATCTTCTTGGCATAAATCAGCTGAAAGATGAAAATTAATATACTGCTTATGATTAGTTGAATACGTAAAATGAAAAATAATTATAAATATATATCGTAATTATTTTAAGATTTCCCGTGCTGATTACCCGGTGTTGCCCGGGAATCTACTTATCTCGATCTTCTTGGCATAAATGAACTAAAAGACAAATTTCGTTATTGTGAGTTATCCGTAAAACAATACCCGCCATGTGCTGGTATGCTTGCACAGGAATCTACAAACTTGTCTCGATCTTCTTGGCATCAATCAAAGACAAAAATGATTATTGTGAGTTATCCGTAAGAGATAAACACATGCTGTCGTGAACTTGTTTGTAAAGCTTTTTGAGATTTTCAATTCTGTGCATATTCATTTTGTGTATTTGTTATGGTTTAGGCAGCGTAAGCCAATTAAGCGTCCAAAGAGCTTATTTTTTCACGTTTTCCACTACAAAGGGCGATTTTTAAGGGTGTAGGAGTTGAGTGTCACAACTCTCTTATAGCCTATGTTCAATCCGGCAATCTCCTGAACATTTTGCAAAACGTCCCATCACAATCGGATCAACGGTAAGGCCGCGCATAAAGTACGAACAAACATTAATTGTTTTATATTAGACTAGGGTGCGGTGCTACGTCATAATAAATTAAATACTGAGGGTTAACTAATTATATGGTATACATTGATACAAACCAAACATGGCAGTTGGTAGAGTAAATTTTTAATTACATATTTCAGGTAAACCCAAACTTCTAATGGTTGAATTTCACTGATTTTTGGAAAATACATACATCGGTTTAATTTAATTCGATTTCCCGAGTTTTGTTGTGAAACATCAAAAACTGCGATTGGTAGAGCGATTTTAGAAATTTCGTTTCAGGTGAACTCCTACACCTAATAACTTTAGAATATACTAGATAATGGCTAAACACTTGCCGCATCTGAAATCATGTACACCCTTAGACAAAAAAAATGAGTAATCTCTTGAACGCATATTTCTTCTAAGTCCTACTAGATACAGCGTTGGGTTCACACTAGGAAACTAGTCATAATTGTGCAGGCCCTGAGCTACTGCGTTATGTGGCATGAACTGAGTGAAGATACTCCTAAGTGCTCTGTTAGGTCAGCGGTAAAGCATGTAGTTACTGTTTCTGTTAATGAAGGTCGCAGGTTCGCGTCCTCAATTATGTAGTTTTTTTTCGTGATATTTGTATTGAAATGTTTCATGAATTAAATACATTTTATTTTGACAATTGAACTAAATCAATGTTAATGTCGTTATTGTAACAATTATTTTACCACATTCAGGGTATGTTCTAGGTGATGTCAATGTATTGATTTTAATAGACTGATGCGCACACGTTTGGCGCAAAAGCAACAGCCTCTAACAAGTATGTTTATAATGAACTCTAATTGTCCTGCAGATGCACGAATGACGGCTTATGGGCACAAATTCAGGACGTCTGGGATGCTCTAGCCGAAAGTCCACGTGACTGTACAAATTTGATTCCATCAATGCCCCGCAGATTGAGGGCGGTAATAGATGCTGAGGGTACATATACCCGATACTAATTTTGTTAAAGTTTTCATTTTAGAAGCTATTATTTTCTTTCTTCATTTAATTATTAGAAGGTTTTCATTTATGTGTATTGTGTGTGCATTAAAGCCATAAAACTCAAATATAAAATTAAATATGAAACTATATTACAGGCGAAATGCTATCCTAACATTCAGTAAAAAAAATAGTACGGGAATCGAAACCGTGAGGTTACGAACGCAGATGTGTGTTAAACCTCTCGACCACGGAAACCCACAAAGGCAAGCTCTCGTTTATATGTTACTTGAGTGTGTACTGCGTTAACTAGTAAACAACACAGTACAATTACTGAAAACGTGTTAATGTGAATAAGGCTTCTGCGAGTGCTCACGAAGTTCCCCGATCGGTTGATAGAATCAAGAGATGACTTTTTTTTGTCACAGGGTATACATAAAAATTTTCACGAAGATAGGTTGAACGGTTTAGAAGTATATAAATGACAAACAGGCATATATTCGATTATATAACATATATAAAACAATATATAAACAAATGAATAGAAATTACTTACATTTACCTCAAATTACATAGTAATGTGCAATAACACTTAGAGTTGTATATGATTTTGTTTTCTTTGCGGTCCGGAATACATAAATAACTGGCAGAATGAATTATTGCATCGCCAATTTAAGGTTAGGTATATTTTATTCCAATAGAATAGCATTCATTGAATAAGACTGTGATAATCTTGTTAGAATAGACACTATCAGCAAGTCCCAAATAGTAAAATTGACATTACTTCAATAACTGAAAAAATTATGGGCTCCTGTTTAAATGTACTGTATAAACATTATATCCAGGACGACATAAATGAAAGAATACGAAATACTAAGAAATTGTATTTTTTAAATAAATAAAATATTTAAATTAAAAAATCCGACACGCCAAAAAAAAACGGATTGCATAAAACACTAGCTAACACCTGGCGAGCGCTGCTGCGCCGAAAACAAAAGAAATTAATGTGTTCTTATATTTCATTGAATAAGTGAAAGGAAAAACTAATTATAAATTTACATCGTAATTATTTGTACATACCCCGTGCTGATTAACTGGCGATGCCCGGGAATCTACTTATCCCTATCTTCTTGCCATAAATGAGCTGAAAGACGAAAATTAAAGTGTTTTTATGTTTAGTTGAATAAGTTAGGAAGTTACAACTTATTTCGTAATTATTTTAAGATACCTCAAGCTGATTGCAGGATGTTGCCCGGGAATCTACTTATTCCAATCCTCCTGGCATAATTCATCTGAAAGACGAAAATTAATGTTTTGTGTTTAGTTGAATAAGTGGAAGGAAAAATAATTATAAATTTATGTCGTAATCATTTTTAGATCCCCCCGTGCTGATTACTAATCGTTGATCGAGAATCTACTTATCCCGCTCTTCTTAGCATTAATAGGCCGAAAGACGAAAATTAATGTGTTTATGTTTAGTTGAATAAGTCATGGGAAACATTTATATCCTAATTATTTTTAGATACCCCGTGCGAATTCTCCAGCGTTGCCCGGAATTCTATTTATCCCGATCTTCCTGACATAAATGAGCTGAAAGGCGAAAAATAAGTGTTTTTATGTATAGTTGAATAAGTGTAAGGAAAAATTTATATCTTAATTATTTTATATACCCCGTGCTGATTATCCGGAGTTTCCCGGGAACCTACGTACCCCGACCTTCTTGGCATAAATGAGCTGAAAGACGAAAATGAATGTGTTTTTATGTTTAATAAAAATAGAAAAAATTATATCGTAATTATTTTTAGATACCCCCTGCTGATTATCAGCCATTGCCTGGAAATCTACTTATCCCGTTCTTCTTGGCATAAATGAGCAGAGGGAAAATATTCGTTATCGTTAGTTAGCCGTAAAACAATACCCGTTGTTCGCTGCTACACTTGCCCAGAAATCTACTTATCCTAATCTTCTTGGCATCAATGAAGGACAAAAATGGTTATTGTGAGTTTTCCGTAAAAGATAAACATATGTTTACGCCGAAATTTTTTGTAGTTTTTTAGATACTAAATTCTGTGTACATTAATTTTGTATATTTGCTTTGGTTTAGGCAGCGTAAGCCATTTAAGCATCCAAAAAGATACTTCTTTTCACAACAAATGGTGATTTTAAGGATGTAGGAATTGAGTGTCACAAATATCTCATAACCTATGTTCATCCCGGGAATCTCCTGAACATTTTGCAAAAGAACCCATTATAATCGAATGAACGATAGGCTATGGCAGCGCATAAAGTACAAACAAACAAACATTCATTTTTATATAGGCCTATGAGACTCGCTAATATCCGGCGTGCGGTGCTGCGCCTGAATAAATGAAAAGTAATGTGTTTTTATGTTTAGTTGAATAAGTACAAGTAAAAATAATTACACATTTATATATTTCAGATACCCCGTGCTGATTACCCGGCGTTGCCCGGGAATCTACTTATCCCGATCTTCTTGAAATAAATGAGCTGAAATACGAAAATTAATGTGTTTTATGTTTAGTTAAATAAATTCATGCAAACATTTATATCGTAATTATTTTTAGATACCCCGTGCCGTTTACCCGGCGTTGTCCGGGAATCTACTCATCTCGATCTTATTGACATAAATGAGCTGAAAGACAAAAAATAATGTACTTCTTATGATTCGTTGAATAAGTAAAATGGAAAATAATTATAAATGTATATCGTAATCATTTTAAGATTCCCCGTTCTGATTACCCGGTGTTGCCCGGGAATCTACTTATTTTGATCTTCTTGGCAAAAATGAGCTAAAATACAACATTTGTTATTGTGAGTTATCCGTAAAACAATACCTGCCATGTGCTGCTATGCTTGCACCAGGAATCTACGTACTTATCACGATCTTGTAGGCATTAAAGAAAGACAAAAATGGTTATTGTAAGTTATCCGTAAGAGATAAACATATACTGTCGCGGACTTGTTTGTAGAGCTTTTTGAAATATTCAATTCTGTGTACATTAATTTTGGGTATTTGTTATGGTTTAGGCAGTGTAAGCTATTTAAGCGTCCAAAGAGCTACTTTTTCACGTTTTCCACTACAAAGGGCAATTTTATGGGTGTAGGAGTTGAGTAACAACTCTCTTATAGCCTATATTCATCCCGAGAATCTCCTGAACATTTTGCAAAAAGCTCCATCACAATCGGATCAACGGTAAGGGCCGCGCATAAAGTACGAACAAACAAACATAACAATTTCATATCTATATTACTAGGCCAGCTTAATTTTTAGTTGCCTTATTTGCTCATAGATGGCATGCAGTCAAAAAACCGACTCAATGAGACATCTAACAGGCAACTAAGGTATTACTAGGACGTTGCGATAGGTAAATTTTGCGTAGAGGTTTTTATATTCAGGATTAAGGATATTTTACGAGCCTGAAAATCTTCAGATGCGGGATCAAAAGTTTGTCCCTCCCGTATGACTTGCTCCTTGGATGTTTCCGTCCTAGAAAATCCATTGACACCGGCCAGGTTTGAAACCGCGACCCTCGGAACCAGAGGCAAGGCCATTTTATGCTTACCAGTATAAAAACAAAACATGCAATGCCCTCCTTGCGACCGTATTATCGAAGCACTGGTTTGTTTATATTCAATGTTTGCTCTCACAGCGAGCTTCAGATACGATATATATGCTGTGAGGATTTAGTTGTCATAATTTCTACTATCCTCTTCTAATCCTGATTGCCTTCCTTGTCTAATAATATTCACAATGACATTTATTGTCATCTTTTTTTTTTTTAAATTCCTGGAAATACTTAGGTGTTTTCCCCCCATCCCCCTAACACATTCCAGCGAAGATTATTTAGTTAAGCACGGCAATTAACTGGTTTTTGGTTTTTCCTCGGTGATATAATAGTGATGGAGGGAAAGGTGAGTGCTCGTAGTACCTTTCTTGAACTGACCGAACTACTTTTGTCTCTTAAAACGACCGGACAACTTAACCCTGACAGACTATAATTCTTGCGTAGATAACTTCACAGTATCTCAAATTGGTACATATCCCAGATATGTATTAATTCTAATTATCGAAAGCATAACTACTACTTTAATTATTGTGAATTTATCGAAATTTAATATCTAATATTACAATATAAGGAAAAGCTGCACTTAAACTTGCGTGAAATATTTTCAAAGTCCTATGGAACAACAGTGCGCATGCGCCAGAATTTATAGAGTCAGCGATTACTCACAATCGAACCACATATCGATTATCATCCTCGATTACTATCCGTCGCTATGAAATTTAAATGACCAATATTTGCAATAAATCCCCAAATCTATGTAAAAACAGCACATTAATAATATTAAAATTACCAAACGTTTATTAAAATGGGTGTACACTTACTTATCACTCCCTAACGCAGATCCTACCAGCGATAACCCAAAACAGCGATAGAAAAATCAGACTAAGTAATATACTCTGTGGAGAAAATAGCAATTAGCATCACAATATTGTCTAACAGTGTCATAATATTGTGATTTTCATATATAAATAAATACTTCAAACTTGTCTAGTAATGTTATGAAAATTGTTTGAAAAAGTTAAAAAAATTAAATAACGTTAGTAAATACGGAAGATGAGTTATAGTTTACAACAATATAACTGAAAAATCAAGCGCTAGTGGAAGTGCAGTTGAGCCCAATATGATTGTGATTTCTGTATTTTAAAGTAACATATATTTGTACTTTTTAATAGAAGAGAAAATCATGTATAATGCACCAGACTAAATAGCCTGTATATTAATACTAAATATATATACATATATATTTTTTGCTTCAAATTTTACAATTTACTAGAAATTCCTATTATACAATTTAACACTTTTATAAGAAAACAATAATATTACAACCTAATTCATCCAAACTAATTAAACTTTTAATTTATAATTTTTTTCTCAATCATTTAATTTTTTTGACAAATTTGAAATGTACGTAATTTTCAAATATAAGTTGATTTTTTCGAGATAGAATTTATATAGTACAGTAGGTTACTGTTTTCACATTTTGCATGATAATGATCGAAAATAGCCATTTTGATTTTCTCAAAACAACTAAACATGAATACAGGATTTTACAGAATATATCAATACTAAAAAAATATTTTTTTAAAATCGTTGAGATGGATAGTCACATGATAAAATTTCAAACATATACCTCCTTTGGTCAGTGCTGTCTTCCTCAACTTGTAAAAAAATGTGTGTGCTTTTCTTTTCCTGAAGCCCTTTCAGAATATCTAATCCATCATCAGCAGGTATATTTCTTCGCTACATTTGTTGAGAATTTCTCGATGATGTTGGTCTCGATGTAGTGATTTTGGATAACTGACGTGTTCTTTCTGACGACATCGTAGAGCGGGTTGTTCAGTCGGGGAGTGTTTTCATTTATTAACAACTTGCTATCTATCTCCTTGGTAATTTCAAGGTATTCCAATATGTTGATGTTTGTTGGATTTCCCTCTTTGTGTATTATTGTCAGGGTGTCTTCTATTGAATTCATTCTATGATCGGCGTTTATTATGTGTTTTGCGTAATTAGACTTTCCGTTAGCGTAGGCGAAATTGTTACGATGCTATTTAAACCTTACGTTGAAGTTTCTTTTCGTTCTACCTTAAATAGAACTTGTCATAATATCTGCATGTAAATTTGTATACTCCCATACTATTACATTTATTATGATTTTCTATATTGTTATTTATTACATTATTTAATTTATTGTTACTTTCGTAGGATATGTTTACATTTTTGTTTATTTTCCTCAATTTTTGTCAATTATGGTTTCATGACTGTATACGTTAATGTAATCCATGTACTATCATCATTTGTTTCTCTTTCGAGTTTCGTTACCTTATTTATGTCTGTTTTCTTCGTTTGTTTTCTTACCAATTTATCTGTAAATTTGCTGCTCTAATTTTAATAAATCGAGGAGTTAGACAAGTGTGTAGTCTATCGCCCACTCTTTTTAATATATATATCGACGACATTATGAAACATTGGAAAATTATAATGGACAAAGACCTTAGATTGAACAATAACTCAAGTATTAATAACTTACTTTTCGCCGATGACTTACTACACCATGTTGAAGATCTGTTACAATTGGCTGCTTACAAACTAAATGCAATATGTAGCGATTATAATTTAAAATTTCAATAAATAAAAGATAAGTAATGGCATTTTGTGGAAGAAATACTCTGCGTGCAAAAATAGTAATTAGAGACGAAATTATTGAACAAGTATCCCACTTTAAATATTTAGGATGTGACATCAGCTATGGGTATGATAAAGATATTGAACACAAAACACATCAGTTTCAAGCTATTTGTGGTACAATAAATAGGACATTGAATAATAAAGCCCATAAGCAAACAAAATTAAAATTTTATAAAACAATGGCTGTCCCTGTCCTTTTGTATGGGAGTCAATCTTGGATTACCACTACCAAACAAGAAAGTAAAATCCAAGCAGCCGAAATGAAATGTTTAAGAAGAGTAAAAGGCTGCACTAGAATGGACCAGGTAAGAAACGAGGATATCCGTGAAGAACTGCAGATCTACTCCATAAAAGAAAATATATTTAACAACAGGATACAGTGGAAAGAACATGTAGAAAGAATGGAAGAAAGTGGATTACCAAATAAAATCTTCCGTTATTTTCCAAGAGGAAGAAGAGATGTCGGACGTCCTCGGAAGAGATGGTCTTAGATCTATTAGTGAAGACGGAACAGGCAACTCTTGCCTAAACCAGGAAGTGAAGAAGAAGAAGATTTGCTGCTCTAGCCATTACTTCTAGCCATGTTTTTTATATATCGCAATTCCTTAGTATAATTAGTTATGTTTAATGACAATTTTAACATTCTGTTAATTAGGCTCTTAAATGGGCTGATTTTCTGTTGGTACGGATGACGTGATTTGTTGTTGATGTTGTTGTTGTAAGCATTAATAGTTGTTAGTTTTCTTGATATATCTATTTCAAATGTTTTTTTTTTCTCGTATTTTTGACTATGTTAAGATCCAAAAAGTTGATTTCGTTGTTTTGTTCAATTTCTTCTGTAAATTCTAATTTATTGTGCATGTTGTTTAATTTTGATACGGTTTCTTACTTCTTTCTGTCTTTATTTTCATAAATTATTATAATGTAATTTACGTAACTAGCAATTAATCTTATGTTGTATTTTTGTATTATATTTTTGCAGTGTGTGTTTTCTAAATTTTATAGAAATATTTCTGATATTATTCCTGAGATTGGAGATGACATAAGCATTCAATCCTCTTGTAGTGACTATTTACATATTCCATTACCATCATCCTCATGGGCTAGTGGTCAGCGTTCCTGACTACTGTTCATGAGGTCCCAGGTTCGATTCCCGGTCAAACAATAGGAATTTTTCCTTAAAGGGAATTATTCCTGTGGTTGTCCAAGGTCTGTAATGTAGGTTAAGTTTAGGTTAAGAACTCTCCTGGCGCTTCATTATCATACCCTCGGGGTAACGTAACTCCGCCATCTAGGTGCCCCAATCTAAGAAATGGATTATAATTCTGCCAATGCTAGGGGAGGAAGCCAGAAATTCATAAAAGACAACCTGGAGACCAGAAATGATTTTTTTGAGATCTGTTAAAGGGTGCACTAAGGAATACAGAATCAAGAACACAGAAATAAGACAGGGACTTGAAATATTTGCAATAACTGATAAAATAGATACATATAGACAAAAATAGAAGCAATACATAGACAGAATGAATGAAGATAGATATCCAAAACAAATAAAATACAAACCTAAAGGAATCCGAGATGTGGGCAGACCTAGAAAGATATGGGCTGAAGTCGGAACGGGTCAACAGACCTAATCCATGAATGCAGATGATGATGATGGCAACCTGGTGACATTAAAAAAAACACCATTAAATTGAAGGTAATTATGTGTCATTATGGTTTTTGTAATATTATATAATTGATTAATGTAGTCTGGGTTTAAATTACGTATTTATAATTTCTGTTTGTTCTATTGGAATATTAGTATAAGGATTTTTTATATCTAAATATGTAATTTTTGTATTATTATTCACCTCGATGTGCTATTTCGTGTTTTTATTGCATATTTATTTTCTAAGTTTTTTTTTTTTAAATTTGTGTGCAAATAATTTGGAGAGTTTATAGTTAAGAGCGTTGATGCAATTGATTATTGCCCGTATTGGAATATTTTCTTTATGTGTTTTGCGTAGAGCTTTCATTAACGGAATTGTTGGATTGTTGTTTACACATACATTATTACATTTATTAGATTCGTTCTTGTGTATAATCATAGGACATGTTTTTGTTATTTGTTCTACTGTTCAGTTATTTTAGCCGTAGGGTCTTTATTTATTTTTTGCGCGATAGAGCTTTTTTCGTACTTACAGCAATGGCGACCATGATTGAAAGTTCAACTTCCTACATTTCGCGGTTGCCAACCAAAATAACTACACTGTAATATTACATATTACAAATCACGTGTGGAAAGTAAAACCACTGCCCTCTATGTATACTACGTACAAGGCATATACAAAAAATATCCAAGAGGTAGTGTTAATATACATTATACGAAGCAAATCACTGCATTTTATATGAACTGAACTCTATTTAAAGTAATATAAAAAATAAATACGTACTTGCCGCCATTTTATCACTGATTGATGTCACGACCTCCTGTAGTTTCAACTAATAAACATTGCCCACACTATGATGATCTTGCAGACGATTTCCGGGCTGTTGGCCGTGGTCTTGAGGCTTGTAGTTCCCCAACGTTTCGCCAGAGACTGCGTCCGGCATCCTCCCAAGACAACCCTTGAGGATGCCGGACGCAGTCTCTGGCGAAACGTTGGGGAACTACAAGCCTCAAGACCACGGCCAACAGCCCGGAAATCATCTGCAAGATCATCGTAGTAACTCCGGCCGTGAAAGCCTAAGTCAATATATTGCCACACTGTTAACGTTAGTCAGTTGTTTATAATGAACGCAACTATTTCCAACAAAGATGTTATTATATTACTATCATTTATTATTTTGAAAACACCATCGCGCAAAAATTAATGTTCAACGCACGTTTGTGAAGTGTTTTACAGAATATCGGAAATTAAAAACCTTTTTTTAAACTTTTTCCTCCCTCCTGCAAAAACCACTTCCCAACCTCGCATCGTAACATACCATTTTAAATTTATTTTTATCTATGAATTTTGTTTTATCTGCTTTTATATGTACAATATCCTTGTTTTTAATTTTAGATTTTAATCTATATAAGTGTTTTAAGTTCTTTTCTTCTTTGTCTATTGTGGGTGATATTTCTTGCAGTTATGTATCTGGCAAATTCTTTATTATTAGATTGTAGTTTATCAATTGTTATTTCGCTTTCAATTATCATGCTCAATTTTATTTTAATTATATTGTATGTGAGGAAATTAAATCTCCATCCAATTTCAAGTATTTTAGTTTCTTTGAAAGGTCTTCTGGAAAAGAAAAGCACACATATATTTTTACAAGTTGAGGACGAAGTCATTGAGCAAAGAAGGTATATATTTAAAAATTGTATCATATTTAGGTAATATGTCCACCGCTGTGGTCTCGAGGTAGCGTGCTGCCTTGTCACGCAGTGGGCCCGGGTTCGATCCTCGGTCAGGACAGTTTTCTGGGTGAGGTTATTATCGGGGTTTTTCCGCACCTGTAGGACAAATGTCAGGAAAAATTTAAGGGCCAAACGGTCCCCGAAATCATATGGCCATCATTATCATAATTAATTATTAGAAATGGTATATTTTTGGTGTCTGAATACGTATAAAGTGCCTAAAGAAAGTTCAAGACCGCCAGCACATTTCATTAAAATTTTTTGATCGCATAATTCTGTTAGGAAATTTATCATAAGTAATGCCACGAGTGATTTCCAAATTATCGATAAATTCACGACTCACGAAGTGAGGAGTGAATTTATCTAGAGAATTTGGAAATCAAGAGTGGCATTGCTAGGACTATTTAACGAATAAAATTAAGCTGTTTACTCACAAATCATTATTTAACTATAGTTATTCTAAAATACTTATATATTTAATGTAAACGGCGATGTTTGAAAACAAATGAGAAACGATAGGTACGCTTCATCTGCTTCTTTTGTTTATCACTGCAACCAGATCATACTATTTATTGCCAAAGGAACGCAATATTGTAAGAATGCTCTCTAGTGGAGAAAAAATGAAACACATCAAACTGTAGGCTATATTAATTCATTTCTGATGTCGTATGATGTAAATATGACAATTATATTTTTCTGGATTGTTACCTGGGAAAAAATACATTTAAGAAAGTGCAAAGAGTGGTTTCTTTTTTTGGTGGTATAATCAATTGCTACAAATGTTTTTATATTAACTCCCGCATGCGGCATGTGTTAACATTCTTGCACTATATATACAATCTGGTAGCCGTATTTCTCGTAGGCTCAGTCACTGCAAAATAATGGTCAGACCTGTTCAGAATATTAAAAGGAGGAGCTTTCTTTAATATGGTAAATGTAACACTGATAAATATTTCGTAAAACACGACTCTGATTGGTTGTAAAACAGAAATCATTGAAACGTGATTGGTCATTGACTCCCATTTGGGGCATGAGTTAAATAGTCATCATCATCACCCTTCACCGGTGTGGAAATCAATGAGAAACTACCACACCTACAATTCCCTAGTAAAACTGCAAAGCATAACATGAAAATGCTGTGATTGCAGTGAAAGACCTGCCCTCGGGCAGCAGAATTACTATGTATGGATATAGAGAATATGTTTTAATAAATAGAGTAAGTTGGTTTATTTTAATAACTGATTTTATATAAATAGGACATTGATTGGTAAATGAAATGCAAATTTTCCTCGTCAGTTTGTGATCAAGAGAACAGTAAATTTCACAAATGGTACACACAGTAAAGTTCACGCGATCTTAACGATCTGCTGACATAACTGTATTAGCACTTCTGTTCCAGTAACTTTATTTCATGCAACCTCTCTTTATTTCAAAAGTGTAATAAAGTACGGTCGTTTATTCATGAACATTACATAATTGAATATTATTAGATCCACGTGGCACGAATGGGGAATGAAAGAGGGGCAAGCCAGAGGATAAGCGCCGAGTAGGTAAGCTAGGAACGAGATAAAATAATAATAATAATAATAATAATAATAATAATAATAATAATCATGATCAAGGAGGTATATCATAGATGGAATATTTGGAAAATATTATCTGAGGATAGAGATATATTGAGAGCTTTTATGTCCAGGCGGCTATAAACCACTGGTTCGATAAGACCAGTAAGTTAGTTTGGTACTACTACTACTACTACTACTACTACTACTACTACTAATAATAATAATAATAATAATAATAATAATAATAATGTCTGTAATGAGATGCAGGACATACCCTGATCTCCCCGTTTTAGGGTCTTACATATTGTCCTCTTCGGGTGTAAGTTGTTTTATTTGTGTGTGATTTTTATAATAATTTGTTTTCAATGACTATTTAACTCATGCCCCAATTGGGAGTCAATGACCAATCACGTTTCAATGAATTTTGTTTCATAACCAATGACAGGCTTGTTTAACCTAGCTATTTGTCGAATTCTGTTCACCAAAATAAAGAAAGCTCCTCCTTTTAACATTCTGAACCGGTCAGTACATTATTTTGCAGTGACTGACACTCTAAGAAATACGTTGAATATAGCTTCTTCTTCTTCTTCCGAATGCAGTTTAATATAGCAATTTATATATTAAGATGTAAGAATTCTATAATGTATGTGGCTCCCAGATTGTATATATAGTGCAGGAATATAACCAAATACTGCTTGCGGGATATAATAGAAAAAAATTACCAATAGATTATATCACAATAAAAAGAAACCACTGTTCGCACTTTATTAAACGTGTGATTTCCCAGGTATTTACGTTCCAGAAATATATAATTGACATATTTACATCATAGGACATCACAAATTAATCAATAACCTATAATGTTGGTTATAATTAGGGCTAGGATTTTTATGTACTAAAATGTAAGATTGCAACATAGTATAATGAGAAGTTTATTTTTATGACTGTCTTTTTTTCTTCTTCACACAAAAACAGTTAAATAATATGAGAAGTTAGATCTCTGACTGTCTTTTGTTTTGGATTCTCACACAAACAGTTGAATAATATATACTATCAGCATTGCAATCTTATCTTTTATTACATAAAAATCCTAGTCCTAGTTATAACATACAATTTGACGTGTTTATTTTTTTCTCCACTAGGGTGCATTCTTACAATATTGCGATCCTTTGGCAATAAATAATATGATCTGGTTGCAGTGGATAGACAAATAAAACATAACAAACGTTTCTCATTTGTTTTCAAACATCGCCGTTTACATTAAATATACAAATATTTTAAAATAACTATAGTTAAATAATGATTTGTGAGTAAACGGCTTCATTTTATTCGTTAAATAGTCCTAACAAATGCCACTCTTTATTTCCAAATTCTCTACATAAATTGGAAATCACTCGTGGCATTACTTATGATAACATTGATTGAATCATGACTTATAAAGAGGATGTTACAATATATTTTCTCTTTTTATACACATGGCTGTACTGAAGTTATATTTGTGTAGAAAAACTGATCTCAGGAATAAAAAAAACGTATTATTCAATGTGTTTAGTTTTATAATTATACTTTTAAATGGCGAAAATAATGAAAATGCTGAAAATGTATTTCCAACTCAGGATGTATCTTTAGATTGGAAAAACAAGCGAAAAAATGTAGTCAAGTTGGTCGGTACCGATACGTAAACTTCCATATAATAAACCCAAACCCACCATTTGATCCAACTCACACAGTACGTAAGTTATATAAAAAAGTATCTCCTCTTTTTACTAAATTGCACATTTATAAACTACACAATTAGTTCGTTGTTCTTCTCTCTTCTCCACCATAATTTAACCTCTCACCTTATAAGTATATTTATATGCCTAATATGTCGCTCGTTCCTCACAGTTGCACAACTTGTCGAGAAAGGGATATTAAACTTTGGATAACACACATATATTTTTGTCCACAAAAGGAATTGATCATCTCCCAGAATGAGTGATCAACTCAATCCAGGACTCTTCCAAGACAACACCCACATTTAAAACGAAGCACAACATTCACTCACACATTCATAACAACAATTATAGTCTAACGTTTGTGAAAAGAGTTAATAAAGTTTACTTCTGAACACCTCTGGGCAATTCCTTATATTAGAAAAAGAAACTATAAACAGACAACGGAAATTGAGAAAGCTTAACCATAGAAATCTGTGACACGTAAGTAGTAAAGTATAAAAATGACAATTTTATATAATTTATTTGTATAGAGGTATTCAATTTTTACACATATTTTTGAACCTAAAGTTTTTGAATGCGAATCTATGAGACCGGAACAAGACACAATGGGCTTAATCCGTGATTGTTGATGATGATGATGATGAAGTTTTATTTTCCTTCTACACTCGTCTCTATTCATCCACTGCATGTCCTCCAGTCCTCTTGTCCTCATTTAATTTCTTATTTCTTGCATCCATGAGTTTCGATTACTTCCTTTCTTTCTTCTTCCAGGTGGACATCATTCCATGATTTTCTGGGTAACCTTTCCATACTAATTTATATTATATATATTCTACTATTGAATATTTAATATTCATGTTTTCTCGTATGAATTCTTTTTCTTCTTCTTCTTAATAATAATTTATTAGATTTTTATCCTGTTTATTTCCAAAATCACTCCTCGGAGGAAGACGTATTAGATGTTCATTCACTTTCTATCCATATCTTGGCTGGTCTTCCTCTTGTTCTTCTCCCGTCCATTGGTCTATCTTCTTTAGCTCTGTGACTTTTTAAATAATACATATATAAAAATCTTAAGGGAATTTATCATCAGATGTTAATATGATCATATATCATCAAATGTATACGAAGTTAACATGCAACATTTTTATAGAACACGACCAATAAATTTCAGGAGGAATGGTGGAATATAACCAAGAGTAAAGTTAGCCAATAAGAGTGAAATGTGAAGTCGGATGGATGTGCCTGTAACTTCGTGCAAGTGTGTCCGTCTGTCGGTTTAGCGGTGAGTTGAGGTCGCTCCAGAGTCCGGAAGAGGAGAAACGGTCAGGAAGCCATTAACCTGGTTAAAGCCTGGTGGTAGACCTCTCCCTTTTCTATTCCCGTACAACATTCGGAGAAGGCATGGCACAGTGGCTAGGTGCTTTTACCTCTCGGATGGGGGAGAAGTGAAGCAAGTGGCTGCTACTGGCCATAACGTACAGGAAGCGGCGGATGCACACCATAGATAAGGATGAGACTACACTGGAGAGAGATTTACAATCACGGACACCTTACATTACAGGATTAATAAGTTGCTATCTTCACCCGGCTGTATAATCTCTTGCCAGATAAAACTTTCCGTCTCTTTATAAACCAGGGGTAACACAGTCAACAAGCTGTTGGTGCATCCCGCTATAACTATGCGTGCAGTGCCTACCACTGCTGCATTTTTCGTGTCTCCAGTTCCGCTCTAGGAAGACATACTTACTTACTCACTGGCACTATCGAACCCGTAGGTTCATGGCCGCACGGACATAAGCTCTCCATACATCCCTATCCTGAGCTAATGCTTTCCAATCATTCCCTGTACAATCTACCTCCTCAAATCATAGTTAATGTCGTTCTCCCACCTCATTCTTGGTCTACCAACTGGGCGTCTTCCTTCTGGCTTTCCTACAAGAAGTTTCCATGCACGTCTTTCATTCCCCATACGCGCAACATGTCCTGCCCATCGCAGTCTACGGGACTTAACTGTTCTTATTATATCTGGCTTCCTATAAAGACCGTGTAGTTCATTGTTATGTAGTCTTCTCCATTCACCTGTCTGTTCATCTCTCTTTGGTCCAAAAATTTTCCTAAGAACTTTATTCTCAAATACTCGTAATCTCCTTTCCTCCCTTAAAGTAAGAGTCCATGTTTCGCACCCATATAATATAACTGGTAGAATAATAGTTTTATATATTTTCAGCTTAACTAGGAAGACATATGATGTTAATATAGACATATGATGTTAATATATATATGTTTTTCTTTTTTGACGTAAATACCTGTTTAAACTCTCCGTGGTATCTTTACCTTGTCGTGGTGGAGTGACTTGCGTGCTTAAATGATCCCGAGAGCTATGCTGCCGATAGCGTTACCCATGCCGTACTAATCGAAGGTGATATGCCAGACGAAAAAAAGTTCCTTAGTCGAAAGAATGACGATCATTCAACGTAAAAATAAAACCATCAAGATACGCGGACATGATTCCACTGGGGTAGAATTTTCCGGAGTATAAAACTGATACTCTACCAGTTATATTATATGGATGCGAAACATGGACTCTTACTTTAAGGGAGGAAAGCAGATTACGAGTATTGGAGAATAAAGTTCTTAGGATTTTTTTTTGGAGCAAAGAGAGATGAACAGACGGGTGAATTGAGAAGACTACATAACAGTGAACTTCATGGTCTTTATAGGAAGTTGAGTCTCGTAGATTACAATGGCCAGGACATATGATACGAATTGGAAATGAAAGATGTGCATAGAATCTTCTTGTAGGAAAACGTCCTGTTTAGTAGACCAAGAATGAGGTGGGAGAATAATATTAACCATGATATGAGGGAAGTAGATTATTCAGGGAATTATTGGAAAACATTAGCTCAGGATAGCGATGTATGGAGAACTTATGTCCGCGGCCATGAATCTACGGGTTCGATAGTGTCAGTGAGTAAGTTAGTTATAATACATCTTTAAATTTGCTTCCACAGTGGGGAGGAAATTCAGAAAACTGATGATACCAAATCGGGGAATACAGTTTGGTGTTGCAGCTAAAAATCTATAATGTACATCCAAAATTTAATTAGACCACTCGATAGATAAAGGATCAAATAATTTGTTACGTTGTGTGTGTATTGTGACGCATCGTGCGCGGCGGAGAGGGAAGTCCGCAATTTTGAGGTCGTTTCGCTGCGTCATATAATTATCATTTAGTATAAATTTAGACTCGGAGAAGTTACGACGTTTGATTGAGTTCCAATCGTCAGCTCTCGTCAAGATCTATCGATTGCGTAGATAAAACATTACTGTGAAATAGTTATAGAGTATATATATATATATATATATATATATATATATATATATATATATATATGGTGTTAAAGTAAAACATTAAAATAAATAATGCAATGTATTTAAGCTCTTTCTTCAGCTTTCAATAATGTGATCGGAATTACCTAAGTGTCGGGGAACTCCGATCAAACCCATATAATATAATTTTTTCAGGTTAGTAGATAATATATTTGTATTGTTATTTATACCTAAGTAAGTAATAGAACAGTAAATAATACTCGAAATTTTAAATTCCTATTTTACGAATGTTATTGAAATTATTCGACCAATTGTTGTAAAGGGATCGATAATCCCCTCTTCATAGCTACAACTGACGTGTCGTAGTGCTTTTTGTTACGTCGTAAGCACTTGTAACGTACGGTATCCATACGCCGTAACAACCTACCCAGGAATTCGTTTGAACGCGCATTTCTTGCGCTCTTCAGCTATTGCGTAGCATTGTTTTGCTCGTGATATCAGTTCTAGTTCAAGCGATTCGAGTATCGATGCTGATTGGCGAAAAAAGATGGACAGAAGAGAACACTGCGTAGTGAGAGATGTACACTCAAGTTAAGAATGCTTTATCATTCGTTGTCAAGTTACAGAGCTGGTGTGTTCAGAAAGCATGAAAATAAATAATGAAAACATTACGTATTACAAAGTGTTAATTGTAATGTTTATATTAAAGCAAACATTAAAGAATCAGCCAATTAAAACTCACCGGGGTTTGTAGAAAAACCAACTGATGCGTATTTCAACTGAGGTCACAAACTGAAAAAATAAATAGATAAATAAATAAAATAAAAAAGAGGTGAAGTAATTAAATTGCTGTTTGTGTTAATTACAGTTCTACAATTTGTTAAATTTGTAGATCTTTTAAGTTACATTATTTACGTATTAACACAATTACTATTTATTTTCAAATGACAGCAAAAATAAAGTTAATTTTCAGTTGTAATAAATGTTTGGCTCAACTGCACTTCTACTAGAGCTTGATTTTTAAGTCATATTGTTGTTAACTATAGCTCTTCTTCTGTATTTACTAACATTATTTAATATTTTAAACTTTTCAAACAATTTTTATAAAATTATTAGACAATTTTGAAGTATTTACTTAAATATGCAAATCACGAAATTATGACACTGTTAGACAATATTGTGATACTAATTGCTATTTTCTCCACAGAGTGTATTACTTAGTCTATGATTTTTCTATTGGGGCACGCCGTAGCGTAGTGGTTAAGGCACTGAGCTACAAGACGGAGGGTCGAGGGTTCAAGTCCCGTTGGGGTCAGGATTTTTAAACTGACCCAAACCCTCTGGCGGCACTATGGCCCTGGGGTCGACTCAGCCTCTAACGGAAATGAGTACCAGGCGGCCGTCACGCAGGGCTGACAACCCGGCTGACATAAAGTGCCGATTGTCTAGAAAAAGTGGGAGCCTTAACCTCCTACTACCCCAAGGGCCTCCGGGTCTGTTGTGGGATCACTTTACTTTACTTTACTTTACTTATGATTTTTCTATCACCGTTTTGGGTTATCGCTGGTGGATCAGCGTTAGGGAGTGATAAGTAAGTGTACACCCATTTTTAATAAACGTTTGGTAATTTTATATTATTAATATATATTTTTAACATAGATTTGGGGATTTATTGCAAATATTGGTCATTTAAATTTCATAGCGACGGATAGTAATCGAGGATAATAATCAATATGTGGTTCGATTGTGGGTTATCGTTGGCTCTTTAAACTCTGGCGCATACGCACTGTTGTTCAGGACTTTGAAAATATTTCACGCTAGTTTAAGTGTAGTTTTTCCAAATGTTTTAATGTATCTGTCAAATCAACACACTTGTGTATATTAATAAATAGGAATATATTGGTGATATATTGTATTACACATTGTCAATAAAACACAAATAACCTAACTAAACTGTATATTTTGACTATTTTAAAATTTTTTTTGGTGATTTGAGGGTTTTATTGACAATGTACAATAAAAAAAACTTTTGTAATTTTTACTGTCCACCGCTGTGGTCTCGAGTAGCGCCGCTGCCTCGTACGCAGTGGCCCCATGTTCGATCCCCGTAGGAACAAATATTCTGAGTGATCTTTTTTTCGGGGTTTTCCTCATCTGTAAGGAAGCTTTAAGGCCTAATCGGTCCTCGATCATCATATGGCCAACACAATCATCACTATCATATTCTCCATGTTAAGTATGAAGTATGAAAGAATGGTGTGATTTGTTTTAAAGTTGTGTTGTCTCGGATGAGGCCGTGGATTCAGCTGATAACGAATTAGGGGAGGTTATCCATATACTTGTGGGTTCATGAAAGTAGATGTGTAAACCATAGTTAAATCTCTCTCCCGACAAGTCGTGCCACTATAATACCAAGGTGACATGTGGCACGTAAAATCACACAAAAGGGAGAGGTTAAACTAAGTGAATGGTATAACATAAATTTATCAATAAACAGTGTAAGTGACATTAATCCAATACTAATGGCATCATTCAAATTGGAAAAGTAATGTTAATGTAGGTATAAAAATGGACCATTTTAAAATATTAAATGTTTTAATGTATGCTGACGATGTGGTTATTATTCAAGAAAATGAAAATAATTTGCAGTACCCTGTACATCAATTAAATCAGTTATGTCAGAATATAATTTTAAAATATCAAAGGAAAAAACGAAAATAATGGCATATTGGGGAAATGATCATATAAGATCACAAGTCATAATAGACAACAAACCTCTGGAACAAGTACCAAATTTTAATTATTTGGGTTGTAATTTTACTATAAACACAAAAACTGAAAGAGACGTTAATGTGAAACTGTCAAGATTTCAAATGATATGTAGAACTATACATAAAACATTAAAGAATAAAACAAGAAGAGATACTAGATTTAAGTTTTATAAAATATTGGCAGTTCCTGCATTACTTTATGGGAGTGAAACTTGGGTAATGACCAAAAAATTACAAAGTAGAATACAAAGTGTAGAAATTAACTTCCTTAGAAGAACAAAAGGCTGCACAAGAATGGATCGGTTAAAGAATGAAGATATAAGAACAGAGTTAAATATATATCCATTAAATGATAAAATCAAAGGATATAGATAAAAATGGTTTAGACATGTAGAAAGAATGAACGTAACAAGATTACCAAAAGCAGCATTTAACTATAAGCCAAGAGGTTCAAGGAATGTAGGAAGGCCAGTGAAAGATGGACAGAACAAGTGTGAGGCGCAACAGGCATTTTGCCTAGCCCGTGAAGTGAAGAAGAAGAAGATAATGTTAAACAATGCACAAGGTTAATGAATTCGTTTACTGTTTAATTATGGGCCTACATAATGAATATGTTTTCAAAATGTAAAATACGTCTCTAAAGAATATTGAAAAATGATAAAGCTGATGTCTATTATTATTAAAAAAGCGTGGCATTAAGAATGACGTCTCCTCTGGATTTGTTTTCATCTTAATTAAGATATCGTAAAGCCTCCATGTTTAATGAAGATTGGCAGCAGAATCATGGGAAAATAAAACTGCGTAAAAATGTTTTTAAGTTCTCGTTTAATGTTTAAATTTTTTCAATAAAAATAAATCTTGTACAGTTAGGACCTCAACATATATCATTCAAACAAAACAACTAATATCTCTAAAATAATTGAGCAAATATTGTATTTATGTACGAATATATACAATATTCATCATCATCTTCACCTTTCACGGATTAGGTCTCTGCCTGTTCTGATCTCTATTTGTTCAGCCCGTTTTCTTGGTCTTCCCACCCATCTTCATCCTCCAGGATTATACATCAATGTCATCTTTGGTATCCTATCCTCTGTCATTCTCTGCAGATGCTCTATCCAGTTGTTCCTGTGTTCTTCTATTTGTTGAAGATATGGTTGCACTTTTAGTTCCTTTCTAATATTTCTAATTTCTAATATGTTCCTCCCTTGTACAACGTTTCACGGCCCATAGGAAGCTCATTTTCGCTGCATGAATTTTCCTTTTGTCTTTTTCCTTAAGGACCCAGGTCTCATTTCCATACATCGCCAGTAGTAGTGCCATTGTTGAGTAAAATCTTGTCTGTGTCTTCTAACTTTGTTCTTCAGTGTCCATCTGATTGTTACAGAAATATATTGAAATTCTCTTTCCTATTTATGTCTTGTTCTTCTCCGTAAGTTATATCGCAGCCCAACTACTGAAGTGTGAATTCTGTCCCAACACTTTATTTTCTATTACTAGTTTCCGTGAAACACCATTATTTTAGTTTTTGATTTTGAAATTATCATATTATATTTCTTACATATACTATTTAATTGATAGACTCCTTTTTGTAGTCTGTCCCCTCTTTTCAAAATTAATACTATATCATCAGCAAAACATAATTCATTCAATATTTTATTTAGTCAAATGTTTAATTCCTTATGAACTACTTGTTTCCATTCATCTAGAATGTCGACTAAATATATATGTATATATATATATATATATATATATATATATTAAAATCATTGGGGAAAAGCCACTTCCCTGTTTTAAACCAGAGTTTCTTCTAATTTCTCCTGTTAATTTTCCATTTATTCAATTACTATTTTTGTATCTTCATATAGACTTTGAATAATTTTTATCAGGTGTATCGGGTATCCATTTTTTGCATTGCTTTCCATAATAAAGGGCGGTTCACTTTGTCGAAGACTTTTTCTAGGTCTATGTGGGTTTCCACGCTAAACTCCCAGTGTTTTTCTTTAACCTGCTTCATTATAAAAACAATATTTTCCATACATTTTTTACAATGAAGCAGGGTTAAGTGGAGGAGATATGCAAGACTTTTACCTCTGTCGAAGCTATAACCAAGATAGTCCGTACGTGGTGAAGAACCACATCCTGCAAAGAGGTAGCCCGGCTTCAATTGAATACGGCGGATCTAGACATGGCTGTCAATAAAAGCCCCAACACACTTTACCCTAAGTTCGAATATTGGTAAGGGTGTAGGAAAAGGAAAACTCCGAAAATAAACCCGGGAAGAGGACTCTCGTGAGCCGAGAAGAAGGCAACCTTCTAGGGGAAAGGGACCCCAACAGAAAACCTTTGGTCCTCCAGGTTGGGGGTTGTGCGTCGGACTGCAAACCCACCACGTAAAAAAGATCTTTCTCAGCAATCTCACAATATGTACAAGAATTCAATATAATGTCTTTACCTCTATGCAGAGGCCCGGGTTCGATCTCTGATGGCGACAAGTTCGCTGGTGAGATATTTTCGAGAGCTCTTGTGATTATAACTTATTCTCAAATATGAAAGAACCCGCAATGAGGCATTCGATTACATTCAATAACTGATATCCATAAATATATAGATCGATCAGATGAGAGATATATCCAAAAATGGTGCTGCAGATGGAGTGCTAAATTTCCAAGGATTTCGCAACGAATAGTTGACTTCACAAGAGACTATAAAAGAAGTCCACAATGTCAAAAATAACCTAAATATTATTTGTGATGTTATAGCAGTATTGCCATTACTTATCGAATGTCCTAGAATATATATATATATATATATATATATATATATATATATTATTAATAATAATGCTTTATTTTTGCTGGCAGAGTTAAGGCCATAAGGCATTCTCTTCCACTCAACCAGCGAATAGTAAAATTATACAAAAATTACATGTTTATTACAATTTTAAGATATTATTAAAACATAGACTTAAGCAAAACACAATGGTGATGTCATCTAACACTAGCCAATACTAACACACTCATGGAATATATTTAAATTAAAATAATATAAAATAAAATTAAATAACTAAAGCTTCCTTGATGATTATTTACAAAATGCTGATATAGTTGTTACGCTGTTAATGTTTTCATTGTGTCGAACTTAAGATATAAGTTAATTTGTATTTAAATAATGATACTGATTGACAGTCCCTGACATGATTGATGTATATTGTGTAAGATTCAGAGAAAAGACATGTCCTGTGCTGTGGTACAAAGAAGACTCTTTTGATCTTGTTCCTAAATTGTGATGACTGAAATTCTGAAAACGTGTTGATAAATAACTTGGTAAATATGTGTGCAGAATTTGGAGTATTAAAGCATGTGAATGTAAAGTTCTTCTCTCATTTACGCGTAGCCATGATAAGGTCTGAAATGAAGGAGAGACGTGGTCATAACGATGGAGATTCAATACAAAATTTGTATTAGATTTAGTCTAATGCAGGCATTATGAGCACGATGTAGTCTGTCAGATACATCAGTTGTCAGATTAGTCAGTAATATGCCTCATCTAGTCGAAGTGTGGCATATATATATATATATATATGTTATTACTATATTTTTTTTGACATTTGGCAACGAAGGCAAATATGATATGAAAAGAAAAATGAATGCTTGAGTCGGGATTTGAACCCGAGTCTCTAAACTCTGTACGTTTAGTGCTCTCACCAACTGAGCTACTCAAGTATTCCAACACAAACATACATTTTTCTTATATATGTAGTATTCTCAATTCACACAAGAGGTAGCGGGAAGACGTTCCAACTACCATCTAGCGGCCACGGTAACGTAAGCATTTTTTAAGAGAATATTTATTTTTGGCAGTAACGCTTGTATATTTAGTATACAGAGTTTAGAGACTCGGTTTCAAATCCCGAGTCAAACATTCATTTTCCTATATATATATATATATATATATATATATATACGATGGTTGGGGCATAAGTCATGGCAATTTTTTGTGAGAATTTGAGCGTAGGTGAAAAATCCCAAATATACATATGAAAGAACACGGGATAAACGATTTAAAGAATTTAATAACACCCCAATCTCAATTCTGGAAATGCGTGCTATTATGCATTGCAGAGACTCTTGATGTCCCAACTCCTTTCAAAAAACGTTAAACTGAAAATATATAAAACTATTATTCTACCAGTTATATATTATATGGGTGCGAAACATGGACTCTTACTTTAAGGGACGAAAGGAGATTACAAGTATTTGAGAATAAAGTACTTAAGAACATTTTTGGACCAAAGAGAGATGAACAGACAGGTGAATGGAGAAGACTTCATAACAATGAACTTCATGGTATATATAGGAAGCCAGATATAATAAGAACAGTTAAGTCTCGTAGACTGCGATGGGCAGGACATGTTGCACGTATGGGGAATGAAAGACTTGCATGGAAGCTTCTTTTAGGAAAGCCAGAGGAAACACGCCCAATTGGTAAACCAAGAATGAGGTGGGAGAATAACATTAACTATGATTTGAGGGAAGTAGATTATACAGGGTATGATTGAAAACATTAGCTCTGGATAGGGATGTGTGGAGAGCTTATGTCCGCGCGGCCATGAACCTACGGGTTCGATAATGTCAGTGAGTAAGTAAGTAATAACACCCCAATATTTTACTCCTCATGTTTATTAAGGTAATTGTCATATAAATACAGTTTTCATGTTCCAGAATCATTACATCACACCTTTTATTTTTTCACTCCCTTTTTTTTTTTTACTCTCTTCCTCACTCACTAACTCATTCTCTCTCATTCTACAGGCCCTGAAAGTAGTCTCCTGCAACGTTTACAACACGCTGCCAACAATGTGGGGGGGGGCGCCCAATACCATCTGCTTCACCATTTTCTTCACCATTTTCTTTACCATGTGTGAATCTGATCATCTGTTGTTGAACAGCATTTCTAATGTCCATTCGTGTCCCAAACCGCAAAAAAAGAGAGTGAAGAAATAATAATAATAATAATAATAATAATAATAATAATAATAATAGCTTTATTTTACCTGGCAGAGTTAAGGCCTTAAGGCCTTGTCTACCACTCAACCAGGTTTAAAAAAATACAAACAAAAAAAAATAGTCTTAAATCTAAATTACAATATATATATATATATATATATATAAACGATAACAAGTTATGAATACAATACAATTAATATTTATAATGTATTTTGATTTACTCTTAATTTAACGAATTAAATATATAATATGTACAATATATATAAAAAACAGGAAAAGATTAATGACATAGTATAAAATTAAATAAATAGAGACAAATTAATTATTAGACAACAGGTAACTGTATAAGCGTGACTTAAAGGTACCAAGTGTGCGGCAACCCCTGATATCTTGTGGAAGGAGATTCCAGGAGCGGGCAGAGGCTACTGTGAAGGAAGTAGAATAGGAGGAAGTAAGTGCTATGAAGAGGAATTGTTAGCAGACTGCTATCTTGTGATCTAGTGTCAATATTGTGGTAAGAGGATAACTTCTCAAATCTAGACGCCAGGTAAGTAGGAATGTAGGAATTCAGAAGCTTGAAAAGTAGTGAAAGAGAGTGCAATTTACGTCTGTCAGTAAGACGGAGTCAAGAGAGGTTATTAAAGTGTTCGGAAATATGGTCATAACGGCGGATATTGAAAATGAATCGAACGCAAGCATTATGAACACGCTGCAGTCTCTGCGACAAGTCATAGTTTAGATCATTATATATAATGTCACAATAATCGAAGTGTGGTAACACAAGATTCTGCACAAGGATTTGTTTTAACGAAACTGGGAGAAAATTCTTTTAAACGTCTAAGATAATGTAAGATGGAGAAAGTCTTTTTACATATGTGTTTCACTTTGTGTTTGCCAGGTTAAATTTGCGTCTAGATGTAGTCCAAGATCTATTACTGAAGAAGAATAAGGGATAAATATATTATTTATAGTAATGTTTGGTAGTGTAGATATGTCAAAGGTTGTAAGCAGTCTTTGTTGTCCCATTAGAATTACTTGTGACTTGTTAGGATTTAGATTTAGACCGATACTTGAAGACCAGTTAAAGATGGATATGAGATCGTCATTCATTTTTGTCAAGCTGTTATAGAGAGAATGAGGAGGTGAATGTAGGTAAATTTGGAGATCATCAGCGTAGAGGTGATAACGGCAGTGCTTTAGTACAGTTGGCAAGTCATTTATGTAGATTGAGAAAAGAAGAGGTCCGAGAACACTGCCCTGGGGGACTCCAGCCGGCACGTTGCGCCAAGACGAAGATCTAGAGTTTAATGAAACGTATTGTTGACGACCGTGCAGGTATGAGTCGAACCAGGATACAGCGCTGTCAGACAAATGTAGGTGCTTGAGCTTTATCATAAGTAAGTCGTGGTCTACTGTGTCAAAAGCTTTGCTGAAGTCAAGTAAGGTTAAAGGAGTCAATTGACGTCTGTCCACGGCTTCACGAATATCTCGAATATCTTCAGTAATTTTTAGCAAAGCTGTGGTTGTGCTATGACCATATCTAAAGCCGGATTGATAAGGATCAAGGAGGTGATTTTCTTGGAGATATTCAGTCATTTGCTTATGTACAATATGTTCCAGGGCTTTAGATAATGTCGGAAGGATGTTAATCGGTCGGTAGTCATTACAGTTAGTTGGTGTACTTATTTTTGGTATAGGCCGAACTCTAGACTGTTTCCATACAGTAGGGAGATGTGATATAATGATTCTGGAACATGAAAACTGTATTTATATGACAATTACCTTAATAAACATGAGGAGCAAAATGTTGGCGTGTTGTTAAATTCCTTAAATTTCGTTTATCCCTTGTTCTTTCATATATATATATATATATATTAGATTTTTCACCCACGCTCAAATTCTCACAAAAAATAGTTGCCATGACTTATGCTCCAACCCTTATATATATGTTATAATTAAATTTTTGACATTGAGCAATGTAAGCTTAATATGACATGATAAGAAAAATAAATGCCTGGACGGGATTTTAACCCGGACCTCTGGGTTGGTACCCCAGCTTGCTATCCATTACACCATCGGGCAAGTCCAATACAAACATTTATCTTTCTTATACACACACACACACACACACACACACACACACACACACACACACACACACACACACACACACATATATATATATATATATATATATATATATATATATATATATATTCTCCATTATTACGAGATGAAGTGAGAACTCGGTCTTCACTGCTATCTGGTAGCTGGTTACTGGTTGCTTCCTTGTTTTAGTAAGATTGTTTTAACCAGAAGGCAGTGAAGACCGAGTTCTCGCTACATTTCATAATAATAACAATTTTCCCATCCATCGTAACTCTGCCCGAAGGCAGGTCCTTCACTGCAATCATAGAATGTTCATGCTATGCTTGCAGCTTTACTAGGAAATTGTAGGTTTGGTAGCTTCCCGTTGCTTTTCACACCCGTGAAAGGATGATGATAGTGATGATAATCATAAGGTTGATGATGATGATGATGATTATGGCCATATGATTTCGGGGACCGTTTGGGCCTTAAAGTTTTTCTGACATTTGTCTTACAGGTGAGGAATACCCCGATAAAAACTTCACCCAGAAAAACTGCCCCGACCGGGGATCGAACCCGGGCCCGCTGCGTGAAAAGGCAGCACGCTACCTCGAGACCACAGCGGTGGACATAATAATATATATAAGAAATATAAATATTTGTATTGAATTTGTCCGATGGTGTAATTGATAGCACGCTGGGGTACCAACTCAGAGGTTCGGGTTCAAATCCCGTCCAGGCATTTATTTTTCCTATTTATTTATATATATATATATATATATATAGTTATTTTAATCCTAAAGCTAAATAAAACCGTTAAATGCAAAACATGGAAGAGCTATTAGATGCAAGATGTATTCTTGGAATAGTGTACTTGTGCACATGACGTGAAGTAGAAAGTATGCTAGGGTATTCCTTGACGCGAGAGTATTGATTAAAATTGGATGTAACAGAATCCAGAGAGCTGTGTATGGTAATGAATCTTGTAGCCCGGCACCCAGCGAATAGCTCATCTTTCTCCTTCTCCATGTAACCATGTCTTGCCCTCGGCTCAATCACTCTGACGTCAGTAGCCGTAAAAAAATTAAATTCCACCCTCTCAGTTGTTGGATCTGGGTACACAATCCCCTCAAGTAACTGATTCCAACCCCATTTCACTTAACGAAGAAAAAAACCTCTCCAACATTATATATTTATACAACATTCACAATGAATTAACCTTTTAGCCCTTTAATTGGCAAAACGCTAATTTCCCATGCCAGTTATTTAAATGTGGCAGACCGCACTGAAAACAAAATCACGCATGATTTTTATCTCTATCTATCTATCTTCGGGTTTTTACAGCTGCTGCCGTCTTCCCGTGCCAAACCTCCAAAGCCTACGGTCTTGGGCATCTTCGATGCTTAGCCCTCTAGCTTGCATTACTTATTTACACCTGACCAAAAAGTTTGTAATTTCCTAAATAATGAATTTTCCCGATCCTTTCTTTTTTGTTTCCGTCACTGCTGCAATATCTATATTGTTCTGAAATAATTATCCTGCTACTTCATTAACTTTGTTTCTAATTCCTCCTACATTCCACGTGCCTATATTCAATGTCCGTTTTCGTTGCTTTTGTCTTTCGTACTTTTTTCTGTCCGGCTTTGATTGATTTGGTCTTTTAGCATTTTGTTTTTTTTTTTTCTAATGTGTGGGGAGCTGGCCCACAGCATAAACCCCCAACCTGGAGGACCAGGGAAATTTCTATCTGGGTTTTCCTCCCATAGCCTTTGAAGATCCCTCTTCACCGCAAGGCAGCGTTTTTCTCTATTTCCCTTAGAGATAGGGTTGCCTCTTCCGCAAGTTCCGCGTGCAGTGCGTGATGATGAGGACTCCTTCTGCGACGGGACTCTATGCCGTTGAGGTCTTCAACGTAAACCTGGCTAGGGGCCCTTAAAGAGTACTTACCGTCGGAACCAACTGAACCATCTGTTTTTTTTAACGAGGTTGTTACTCCTCCCCATCCTCATTTCTCATAAGGGCTTGGGCACGGGCCCATGGCGGAGTTGTTTTATTGTTAGGTTTAATAGAACTTAATTAGAGACACATTTTAATTATTTACTACTCGTTCGTTTTTAATCTGCTTCATGAACTTATAGTAAATAAATCGAGACAAATGATGCATCCTATAGGTTACATTGACAAATTAAAGGGTTAAGTACCACATTCACTATATTAGCTCGAAAATAAGTCATCATCATTATACTCTTTATCGTGAACATATTTTGGAAGGTCGACTCCAAATACGCTTCCAACCATCTGTTTCTTCCCATGCTTTGCTTCTGCTTAGTTCTTCCCAGTCGTATCCTCTCTCTTGTAGGCTTTTCTTCACTTGGTTAATCCATCTTATTCATAGTCTACCTCATGGTCGTTATACTTGTATCTTGAAATTTAACAGTCTTTGTGGTATTTTTCCCTTTTCCCCTCCCTTTTTTAACGGTTCAAAAAATACTAGTCTACTTTTTCATATGTCTATTCTAAGTTTTTCTACACTTAATGTTCTACATGATTTTGTCATTCTTTGATCTATCTCTCCTTGATTCTTGTACCATTTTACGTAGGAAGGTCATTTAGGTAGCTAGGATTCTGCTCAATTCCTTCTTTGTATATGTCCAAGTCTCAGCTGTAAATGTTAGAACTGGTTTGAAGAAAGTTTTATACATAATCATTTTGCTCTTGGTGAGTATATCTTTATTCCAGATTAATTGTTTAGTTACATTATAGACTTTTAAACCTTTTGTGTTCTTTACTGATTTCAGTCTGTATTTTCCCATTTGCATTTATCACTGTTTCCTAAATATGTAAAATTTTCCACGTTTTGTAGATTCATGCCTGATAACTTAACATTCCAATTATCGTTCTCTTGTGTCTACATATTTTCATGATTCTCGATATTTATTTTTAAACCATATAGGCGTCGGACATCGAAAATAAGTAGCATTCTTTTATCCAAATTTCAATTCCTAAACATCAGGTTGCAGCTTATATTTTCCTTATTTTTTATTTGGGGTACGCCGTAACGAAGTTGGTTAACGAAATACACAACTAGCTGGAAGGTTAAGGGACGAGTCCCGAAGCACCGGGATCACACCGCGATGACGTCACGATTTTAAACCTTCCGACGACACCGTGACGTTGGAGTCTACACAGTCCCTAACGGAAAGGAGTATCAGATGTTTATTCTGGGGATAAAGACGGCCGACACGCACGGCTAACAATTCGGCTAATATCTAGTGTCTAATTCTAGAAAGGTGTGTTATGCACAAATAGGTATAATCTGTGTGTGATGATAAAAGGGAGGAAGAATATGAATCTGGTTTCGGCAAGAGCCTATCATATTAAAAAAACACCAAAAGGAAAGGCTGGCCTGACGTCCACTTCCGATAGAAAAAAAAATTATCAGCACATATCTTGTAAACATAATATAATGTATTATGGAGAGATGTATAATTTGATCCAGGGACTCGTATAAAATTTAATGGTTAGAAAATGTATAATTTCACCCTAGGAATCAAATATATGTCTGTTCCCCAAAATATAATGAAGTTATGCAAAAAAAACTAAAAGAGGAATATGAAAAATGGGGACTTTATATAAATATAGAGAAAACTAAATATCTGTGTATAGGAGAAGAAATGGAAAATATAAATTTCAACAATGGAGAAGAACTAAACCTAGTATTGAATGCACTTATTTAGGAACAAAATTAGACCATTCAGGCGATAACACAGTGGAAATTAAAAAATAGAATTGCACACACAAAACAAGCAATAAATGCTTTAAACTCTGTTTGGTGGAGCAAGAATATTACAAAAATAAAAAATTACAAATATATCAAACTATAATTCAGAGCATTTTGACGTATGGTGCTGAAGTTTGACAAATTCCTACCAGGGAAATGAAAAGAATTTTAAGTATAGAAATGGATGTTCTAAGAATATCAGCTGGAGAATCTAGAATGGATAGAATGCGAAATAAAGAAATAGGGGAAATTATGGGTGTAGAAGAGGAGCCGGGCATCATAGAGATTATAGAAAAGAAAAGATTATAGTGGTATGGCCATGTCAAAAGAATGCAAGAGCAAAGTTTGCCTAAAATTGTTATGGAATGGATCCCAATGGAAAGGAAGAGGAGAGGAAGACCGAAGAAAACTTGGATAGAAGGGGTACAAGCGGCTATGAATATCAGAGGATTGGAGGAAGATCAATGTATGGACAGAGAGGAATGGCGTTTGGTTTCCGGAAGACTGCGGCAGCTGTCATGATGATGATGAATAACTTGAACGAAATAAATTGGACAGTTATTATGATTTTTCTTAAATAGAAATAAAATATTTTCAAATATACGAGGACAGTAATTCAATTGGAATGTTACTTATGTGTCACTACAATCTTTAGAAATGTTAATGTTGGAATTCACGTTATCCTATGATTCCAAGGAAGAGGAGATGGTTGCGAACAGAGGTTAGAGTAGCCAGCATTTTGATATACCTTATTTATAATCGAAAGAAATCGTTGAACTGTAGGAAACTTCAAGATTGTTCATTCAACCCTCTATTCTGTTACATTTTACGCAGTTTCCCATTCGTTTATTCTGTATGAGAGGAAATGCTATTGAAGCTTTGAGAAAAGTTCCAACAGACGTCTAGCAGAACGGAAATTGATAGGTTTTGGTACTGAAAAGGACGCACTTATAACTAACAGAAGCTCCAACAAGTAGAAAAGAAGGACATGTAACCACAAAGATTAAATCTGTTAACGTAAACTCAAAGAATACGACTGCAAGAGAATGACTTTGGAACCATTGTCAAGCATTAAAATTTGAGACTCCTACTTGTTTTAAAGATTTATTTAAAGAAGAATTAACACTGATAATAATGGAATAAATTAAATGCTGTTATTATGTAGAGGATCTACCACATCTCTTGCAATATGAACGAATTGTCTTCCAGTAGAATGTCTCTGATCAGTGAAAATTAAACACAGACCTATGGTTACACATAGAAATGATTTATTGAAAAGAAATGGAAACTTAAAAACGAATTAACGAAATTCTGAAGAAGTGGCGGAATTAAAATACTTGGAACAATAATTACAAACAGGAACGTGGTGCAAAGGAATTAAAAATGAATGCAACTCTGGAAAACTATACTATTATGCATTACAAGGACTCTTGTCATCCTAACATCTCTCAAAACCGTTAACTAAAAGTATATAGAATAATAATAATAATAATTATTATTATTATGATTATTGTTATTATATTATTATTATTATTATTATTATTATTATTATTATTATTATTATTATTATATTATTTATGGATGTGAACCTGGCATATTCGTTAAAGAGGCCAGAAAATTATAGAGTATTTGAAAACAAAGTGCCTAAGACTTTTGACAGAAGACAGATGAACAGACAGGTGAATCCTGAAAACTGCAGAACAATGAAGTTTGTGGGAAACCACATGTAATAAGAAATAAAACCACGTATATTGCGATAGACACGGCATATGGCACGAATGTGGAATAACAGAGTGGTATGTAAACTTCTAAAAGAAAAACCACAGAACAAGTGCCTAGTAGGTTGGCCAAAAATGAGGTGTAAGAATAACATTAACTATGATATCAGAGAAGTGGATTGTACAGGGAATGATTGGAAAATATATGTGAATTGTACAAGGATTGGTTATAAAATACAAACTCAAGAGAGGGAAGTATCGAGAACAGCAAGGGTTCAGTAATACATGTAAGTAGGTTTGACAAGTTTGACAACACTTCTGATCTATGAAACATTCCATCATATTCACATAAGAAACCATTATATCTAGTTTAAATTTCATACTCTGACTGAGAAATGCATTCTAAATTTTACCTGTAGAATTTATATCCCCTGATTTGAGCTTGGCTCATTTCAAGGGGTTAAAATGCTTATTCCGACTGCGAGAAATGTATTTTAAATTACAACTGTATAATTTACATACACCTGACTTCTCAACTTTAAAATGTTAATTCTGACTGAGAAATACATTTTAAATTCCATGTCCATAATATATCTGATTTCTTGAGTTTAAAGTGAATATTATCTCTGAGAAATATATTTCAAATTTCAGGTGCAGAATTTACATACCCCTGATTTCAGGTTCACTCTTCTCCTGACTGAGAAATGTATTCTAAATATCAGCAATAGATTTTACAGAACCTTATTTTTGTACGTTTCTGGAGTTTAAAGAACATATTCAGACTGAGAAATGGGTTTATAATTCAGCTGTAGAATTTACAAACTCCTGATTTCTGATCTGCACATTTCATGAATTTAAAAAGGATATTCTGATTTAGAAATTTGTTTTAAATTCCAAGTGTAGAGTTTACAAACCCCTGATTTTATGTTTGCTAGTTTCTCAAGTTGAAAATAATTGAGAAACATTTTTTTGTTTTGTTTTTAATTTCAGCTGTATATTATAAATCCCCTTATTTTAGGTTCATTTGTTTCTCGAGTTTAAAGTGTTTATTCTGACTAATAAATATATTTTAATTTCAGCTGTAGAATTTACAAACCACTGATTTTAAGTTTATTCGTTTCTCGAGTATTAAGTGACTGAGACATCTGTTTTATATTTCTTCTGTAGGATTAACAAACCCTAGATTTTATATTTGCACGTTTCAGGAGTTTAAAGTTCATATTCTGACCTGGAAATGTTTATTACATTTCATCAGTAGAATTTACAAACCCCTGATTTTAGGTACGCTCGTTTCTCGAGTTTAAAGTGCACATTTTGACTGTGAGAAATGTATTTTAAATTTTAGCTGTATACATATATATATATATGTAGGTTGCACATGTTGGTGGTCATTACAGTAGGTTGATATAGGACCACGTCTCTAGGAACGATTTCTCATTTTAAACCTCGGGAGTATCAGCACGCACTTTGCCTGCCATCTGCATTAGTCCTTATCAAACGGAACCAACCCCACTTTTCTTCATAAACATTTGTTACTATCTTTGCCTCATCTAATCCCAAATACCTACATTTTCTTGCCAAATTATCTTACGCACAGCAACTCAAGATTTTAAACATGGATTCTCATCACTAATTACTTATTTCCGTAAGTAAAAAATATTACGTTTAAACTTTATATTCTTTTATGATGAGATATGATAAAAATTATGAATATATTTTATGGTCGTTATAAGAATATGTATAAAACCCTTCAGTGCGATTTTTTCTCTTTGCTTTACGTTTTTTTTCTTTCTTATTCTCATCTTCAATTTATTTCTTCTCAACTTTTTTCTTCACATCCTATATTATGGTTCACCCAGTTCTCACATCTTCGTCCCCTTACATATTTTACTATTTCTCATTTTCCTCCAAATTATCCTTCCATTCTTCATATTTTTATCCTACTCTCTCTTCTCCAACACCTCCTTCATATTTTCCTATTATAACCTATCCCTGTTATTTTCGTTCTTTTTGTTCTCTTTTTTTCTTCTTTTTTCTTGTTTTCTTTCTCATTATACTTTTCCTTTTTATCCTCCATGTAGATTTGTCTTCTCTCTTTTTATCTGTTTTTCTTTGTTCTCCTTCTACGCGTTCTTTTTCTTGCTCTTTATCATTTTCCTTGATTTTGACCTGCTTTTGTCCCCTCTTTCTATTTCTCGTTCTCCTATTTCTTACCCTGTGAAATGAGGGGAAGACTCTACAGTTTAACTTCATCAGGTAAAATAAAGTACGATTTTAATTGCAAATAAGCCCTTGTAGAGCCACGTAAATAATGTTTTTCTTGCTTTCCTTCGAGCCCACAATACTCTATGTCTGTTAGCTTATTTTCTCTATTCTGTGTATGCTCGGTCTTTCTTCGGCTTTTCCACTCGGTCAACTATTATTATTATCATTATTATTATCATTGTTGTCGTCCTCGTTATTGTTATTATTATTATTATTAGTATTTTTTTATTATTATTATTATTATTAGTATTATTATATTATTATTATTATTATTAGTATTATTATATTATTATTATTATTATCAGTATTATTATATTATTATTATTATTATTATTAGTAGTATTATTATATTATTATTATTATTATTATTATTATTATTATTATTATTATTATTATTATTATTATTATTATTATTATTATTATTATTATTATTATTATTATTAATACTTTCTCCTTTTTTCAGACCATTAATGAGCTGCAGAAACAAATTAAACATTAGGTACAATTCTAGAAACATACGTTGTTACGCATTGCAGGGACTCTTGATATCCCAACATCTATCGAAACACGATAAACTGAAAATGTACAAAACTTTTATTCTACCAGTTATATTATATGGATGCGAAACATGGAATCTTACTTTAAAGGAGGAGAAAATATTACGAGTATTTGAGAATGAAATCCTTAGGAAAATTCTTGGATCAAAAAAAAGACGAATCTCATAGACTGCGATGGAAAGGATATGTGGGAAATGAAAGAGAGGAATGGAATCTCCTTGTAGGAAATCCAGAGGGAAAGCGTCCTGTCGGTAGGCCAAGAATGATGAGGTGGAAGAAGAATTATATTTACCATGATTTGAGGGATGTAAATTACACAGAGTACGATTGGAAACATTAACTCAGGACAAGGGTTCTTATGTCCGCGCGGCCATGAACCTTCGCATTAGATAGTCCCTGTGAATTTGTTATCTTCTCGTCATTCTTCCCTTCACTCTTAAATCCTTCTCTTCTCCCACTCCTTGTCGTATTCCTCCCCTTCGTTCAAAATCCTTTTGATCCTTTTATTCCTTCTCTCGTAGTTTTATCTTTTTTTCCCTCCACTTCAATCTCAATTCCTCCTTTTCTTCTTTCTTATCTTTTAATTTCTTTTACTCCATCTTTTTAATACTTCATCATTATCAATAAAATAAAGATGAAAAATTGTGCATTAATTGAATTGTTGTCCCGAAAAGAGATATAACCCACAAAAATTCGAAAGATAGGTTTTCAGTGGATTAGTGATCTATCCGGAGAGTATTTAAAATTATCCTTACTCTTCTCCAGACCTGTTTTATTTATTTTTAAAAATTAGCTTTCAAGCTAATAGCGATCTATATGTAACAAAATGGAGGAAGCAGTCAAGTCATTAATAACAGTGCAGAAAAACAATTATTGCACACGTGCAAATTCATTCCACCCCACCATTCCGTGAATTCTAATGAGAATCTTAGAGAAAATCGAGTGAATATAAGAAATACACAAAGAATGTAATGAAATAACATTAAATGGAAAATAAATACTGGAAACTGATTAAGTTAGAAACTTTTCTAACTGAATCAATGTTCAATACGTATTTTCTATTTCTTATTATAGCATAAAACTAAATATATGGTCACATATAGAAATATATTATATGATGGAAATGGACAGCTAATGAAAATGAGGGACATTTTGAGGAAGTGACTGAATTCAAATACCTAGGAACAATAATCACAAACAGGAATGAGATGCACAAGGAAATTAGACATAGGCTCAATTCTGGAAATATATGCTATTACGCATTACAGAGAATCTTGACGTCCCAAGTCCTTTCAAAAAAAACGTTAAACTGAAAATATATAAAACTATTATTCTACCAGTTATATTATATGGGTGCGAAACATGGACTCTTACTTTAAGGGAGGAAAGGAGAGATACGAGTATTTGAGAATAAAGTTCTTAGGAACATTTTTTGGACCAAAGAGAGATGAACAGACAGGTGAATGGAGAATACTGCATAAGAATGAATTACATGGTATTTATAGGAAGTCAGATATAATGCGATGGGCAGGACATATGGCACGAATAGGGAGTGAAAGACATGCATGGAAGCTTCTTTGTAGGAAAACCAGAGGGAAAAAACCCAATTGGTAGACCAAGAATGAGGTGGGAGAATAACATTAAATATGATTTGAGGAAAGTAGATTATACAGGAAATGATTGGAAAACATTGACTCAGGATAGTGATGTATGGAGAGCATATGTACGCGCGGCCATGAACTTACGGGTTCGATAGTGCCAGTGAGTTAGCTAGTTAGTTGCATTTTAGTTCAATATGTGTTTGATCATTTCTCCACTCTAAAGAGATAGATCACTTTTGCACTCAATTCTGTATTAAATCGTTATGTTCAGTTTGTAGCATGTTATTTTGCATTCAAATTGGCTGTATGTGATTCCAGTAGGATGAGAGATTAAAAAATATATATAATATAATAAAGATAATAGCCTCAAAATAATAGTCCACCAAGTATAATAGTCTGGGTGGAAAGGCCCTGCGGCTAGTCAAATTAATGACAAGCGGTGAGCAATTCCTTTTAGTTCTCCAGGCTGTCCTAGAAAGGAGAACCCGGGTTCCTGCTTAAGCATTAGCCCCGGTGTGATTTAGCATTAGCCCGGTGTGATTTAGAGTATGATTAAGTACCGATATGATAATAAATAATGACGAATAACCAGCATTCTAACCTGCATGGTAGCTGCGATGTGCTCCGACTTGTATTTTATTTCATGATTTTTAAATGTGGCGCTTGTGGCCGTCAGCCAATCAGAGGCTGGTGTTTTTTTAATGTGTGATTTTTTGTATTAATTTATTAGGATATCGTGATCGGATGATATCCATGGTGTTCTTAGTGATTGTTTGAAGCTAATACCGTGATATTGATTGTTTAGTTTAATTAAAAATTATTGTTATCGCGAATTATGCGTAAGCCATTCGCGTGACTGTGTGGGGATGCCACGCCCCTTTTTAGAAAAAGTGTTATTTTGGTCAATTCGAAATGTATAATTATATTATTTCTGTGATATATTATGTGGATATTTGAATGCGATTAATGTATTTTTAATTAGGTTTATTTATTTAAAGTGCCTAAAACGCAGTAGTGTTTCTGAGCCAATCAGGAGGCTGTGTGATATTGCCACGCCTATTTCGTGGACTTGTAAAATTTTTCGTTTAGATTTTTGTGGTGAAGTTTGCCTCAAAATGAACATTATACTTTTTTTCCCCAACAATTTGTAGTATGTGGTCGGATCTCTTTTCTGGGGCAACTATTCAATTATTCTTAATATTAAGATAAGAAATGTAGTATTCTATTTTCTTCATTGAGAAAGCTAAGTAAGTAGTTTGTGCAGATGTATGCTAATCCGGTTCTAATCGCAGCAGCACAAACTGAAGACAAACTTACGTGACTTGTAGAGTGCATGAACTCACCTACTCTAAATGATTCGTCGATCCGTAAACCGCTGAATCGCCAGGGTCAATATTTGCTCAACGCTATATTAGCAGACACAGACTATGAATATGAGGGAAGAAGCAAGTGCAGAACTTAGCGGAACAACTGAGTTATACAATACAACTAGGCCTACCACAATCCACCGACTCTTTTTCCAAAGGTCACTTCATGATACATATATAATATCTTTCATATATTACGCAATTTTAAAAAATGCAACAATTAGGTCAAAAATGTATCGAAATAAAGACTTATTTTTTTCATCTGTGTACACTCCCATTTAAGTGCGGAAAATTATATCAGGCATCGTCTACCTCCACTGTCTCAATAGGCAGTTTGTGATGCGCCTTTCACAGACATCTCTGTTGTTGTTATTGACGACACATTGAAATTCTTCCTTAAGTTGGAGAACTGTTCTTGGTTTGTTCACGTAAGACTTTGGACCTCACATAACCCTATAAAAAGAAGTCGCAGACTTGATAAACCGAGTAACTACCTGCCGAGACAGTGGAGGTGGATATATGCCTGATATAATTTTCCGCACTTAAATGGGAGTGTATGTAGATGAAAATAAAACAAATATATTTCGATGCATTTCTGACATAATTATTGCATTTTTTAAATTACGTAACGTATAAAATATCCTGTACATTTCTCTGATGCTAATATTCCCACGCATAAATATACAACAAATAAAAACAATGCCCATAAATTACGCTGATGAAATACTTACTTACTCACTGGCACTATCGAACCCGTAGGTTCATGGCGGCGCAGACATAAGCTCTCCATACATCCCTATTCTGAGCTAATGCTTTCTAATCATTCTCTGTATAATCTACTTCCCTCAAATCATAGTTAATATTATTCTCCCACCTCATTCTTGGTCTACCAACTGGGCGTTTTCCCTCTGGCTTTCCTACAAGAAGCTTCCATGCAAGTCTTTCCTTCCCCATACGTGTAACATGTCCTGTCCATCGCAGTCTACGAGACTTAACTGTTCTTAATATATCTGGCTTCCTATAAAGACCATGTAGTTCATTGTTATGTAGTCTTCTCCATTCACCTGTCTGTTCATCTCTCTTTGATCCAAAAATGTTCCTTAGTATTTTATTCTCAAATACTTGTAACCTCCTTTCCTCCCTTAAAGTAAGAGTCCATGTTTCGCATCCATATAATATAACTGGTAGGATAATAGTTTTATATATTTTCAGTTTAACATTTTTTTTGAAAGGAGATGGACATCGAGAGTCTCTGCAATTAGCACGCATTTCCAGAATTGAGCCTATGTTTAATTTCTTTGTGCATCTCATTCCTATTTGTGATTACTAGGTATTTGAATTCAGCCACTTCCTCAAAATTTCCCTCATTTGTCATTAGCTAGATATTTAAATCCTTACTAATAAAATGGGTGACAAAAATCCGAAACGGTATTTATCATAAAATTTTCACCACTGTGATATCGAGGTAGCGTGCTGCCTTGTCGTGCAACGAACCCAGTTCGAGTCTCAGTCCGGACAAGTTTCCTGGGTGAGGTTTCTTTCGAGGTTTTTCCTCACCTGTAAGACAAATGTCAGGATACTTTAAGGCTCAAACGGTCCCCGAACATATTCTAGCTATCATTATCATAACCATCATATTCACTTGAATAGATTAAGTTTAGGATTAAGGTCTCTCTTGGTTCATCATTGCCATCATCAAATATATCACAGGGTGAGCATAACCCCGCCTTCCGGACACCCCAATCTCAGAAGTAGGTTACATTACGCCGATGCCAGGAGAGAATTCCATAAATGTCGTTAATGACAGATTAGTATCACTGAATTATTATTATTATTCCCGGCTACACATTTAGTATTAGTATAGGCTCATTTAGAATCGTGAGGGCAATTTACCAGATTCTTTACGTTTTCCTACACAGTAAGACCTGAATTGAGGCGGAGAAGTAAAGAGATGCAGGTGTATATTCGCAAAAAATGAATTTGATGCATAATTAGGCCTACATTCTTGAAGCATACAGCAATTTCATTTAGAATTAAAATATATAATTATATGCGTCAGGAGCAGATAAAGTATTATTTTTATCCTTTTTCAATGATCTGTGATTCTCTTATAAACTTGAATTATAAACATTTTTTTCTCAATATTGCAAAACTTGCACTTGCACCCCTTTGCTTCTAACTGCCTCAATTGCGACACTAATAACCTGAATTGTTAAAAAAAGTCGTTAAATGAAATACCACTCCACACCTCTATTTTACATGCTCCACTTTAATCAATTGTCGCAGAATGTTCACCCTCTCAAATAGAGTTAAAGTATAGAAATGCGTTGGAATTAACCTATTTTTTACCTGAAGGCAGTATATTTACAGAACACAATATCAATTTGCTGGAGGAGCGAGAGAGGGTGGCTACATCTCTAACTCTGTGTCTATCTTACTATATCTCGCAGAGTTAGAGAACTCGTTATAGATCCAGCTACTTCCCCTGGAGGTTGGAAGGGCGGACGAATTCTAACATCTACCTTCTTCTGTTGATCTACCTATCTCCCTTTCTCTTCCACATGTCTAACAGAGCTCCTAACATTTACTTCACCCAAACTAGAAACTCTTCATATTAAACATTTCCTCTATAAAGATTATATACTGTATATATACTTGCATAATTGAACGATAATTCAATATCTATTGTTTATTTTGACCACTTAAAGCTGCATTTTTATTTCATTTTTAGAAATAAATTTATAAAAATCAAGGATTCATATTATAGATACATCCATCCATATGTAATTCTGCCTGAGGGCAGGTCTTTCACTGCAATCATAGCATTTTCATGCTATGCTTTGCAGCTTTACTAGGGAATTATAGGTGTGGTAGCTGCCCGTTGCTTTCCACACCGGAAGGATGATGATGATAATGATAAGGATGATGATAATGGTTGGATGATTTTCGGGGACCGTTGGGCCCTAAGCTTGTTGACATTTGTCTTACAGGTGAGGAAAATCCCTGAAAAAAACCTCACCCAGGAGCCTATCCCGACCGGGAATCGAACCCGGGCCCGCTGCGAGACAAGGCAGCACGCTACCTCGAGACCACAGCGGAGGAATATGTGTGTGTGTGTGTATATATATATTATATATATATATATACACACACACACACACATACATATATATATATATATATATTATCGGTATATATATATATATATATATATATATATATATATATATATATAATCGGTATTAAATAAATAAAAATTCAGGAAATCGAGACAATATTTATAAATTACTTATTTTTTAATGTTAATTATTTAATTTCTAGGTATAAATATATAAAATTAATAATTAGAAATTCCATAAATATTTATTTATACTGTCTATTTCGTAACTTTTATTTGTTTATTTTAGAAATAAGAATTAAGAAATTAGAGAAAATATTATTTATGTATTTCTTAGTATTATTATTTTTATTTTTTAGAAATAATTGTATTAAACTTTCAGTTATTTTAGAAATTATTATGTATTTATTTAGCAGGTTTTACAATGTTTCATATCTTCCTACACCTATTTAATCAACTGTCAATCCCACAAAATTAAAACATTTATTTATTTATTTCTGAATTTTGAGTATTATTTTAATTATCAGAAATAAATACAACATGAAGAAGAGAAGTATGACAGAAGCAGATACGCAATATTGGGAAGCGTGGAAGGAAAAAATGTATATTTTGGTTGAGGATACCTGTGTATATAATAGAAACAATCCTGAAATGAAAAAAATAATAAATAAATAAGTAAACATATATACCTAGAGATCAGAAAATATCTGTTACTTATTTTTTATGAATTTTCATTTTTTAATCTTTACAAATATATTAATAAAAATTCCTCAATTTCAGAAACAATTTATATCGTATACTTATTTATGAATACTTTTTTTCAATAAACATAACAATTCAGATATTACAGAAAATTTTGATTTATTTCTGTATTAGTTTACATTTTTGAAATCTTAAATTACAGAAAACATTTGCTATTATTTTATTTTTAATTTTTATTTATTTATTTTGGAGGAGAATAACATTAGATTAATTGGGCACAAGAAGATGTTGTGAAACTTTCCAAATAAATATTAATGCTTCGTTTAAGCTGGTAGAGTTAGGGACATAAAGTCTTCTCTTCCACTCAGCCAGCTAATAATAAAATAATAAAAATAATATGTGCTTATTATAATTTTAAATTATTATAGGTTTTGCACAATGCAATAGTAATCTAAAATTAACTCTAATAAAACAGAGAATAAAATAAAATTAAGTAAGAAAAGTTTCCTATATGTACCTATAAAATGTTGAATATAGCTGTTATGTGGTAATTTAGATTTAAGTAATAAATTAAACCGATATCAAATGATGTGTGGCACCATAAGAAGAACCCTCCGAAGACTCGAAGAGAAACTCAGCTCAGGTTTTATAAAATTATGGCTGTTCCTGTTCTTTTATATGGATCTGAATCTTCGGTGCTTACAAAGAAGAATATCTCACACATTCAAGCCCCTGGATGATTTTTTAAGATCCGTAAAAATATTACACGCATGGATAGATTACATAATAAATCAATAACAAATGAACTGGAGATATTTTCAATACTCGATAAAACTAGAAGAGCACAAATACCGATGGAATGAAGATTTAGACAGAATGGACAATACAAGATTACCGAAAACGATCAACATCTACAAACCGCATGGAAAAAAGATCTTTGGGACGGCCAAGGAAACGATAGCCTTCAGACCGGAACAGGTCGCATTGACCTAATCCTGGAAAGGAAGCAGATAATATATGTTGAGAAATATTGCAAATATAAACATGTCCTGTGCTGTGGTCCCTCCACGGTATCTTTACCTTATCGTGCTGAAGTGGCTTGCGTGCTTAAACGACTCCAAGAGCTATACCGGGGGTAGCATTGCTGCCGAAAGGTTTACCCATGCCGGACTGGTCGAAGCGATAAGCCAGACGAAAAAAGAAAAAAAGTACCTTGGTCGAAAGAGTGACGATCTTTCACCGTAAAAATACAACCATAAAAAAACGCGGACAGAGGTTACACTGGGGTAAATTTTTTCCGGAGATCAAATAGTCCCCCATTCGGTTCTCCGGGCGGAGACTACTTCAAGGAACCCATGCCAAAGGCTCAAACACAGGGACATATTCCAAGGAACGTGAAATGTTAGGACTTTATATACAATAGCGGGGCGCCAGAGGTATTAACGCGGAATTAGATAAATCACCCTTTGATATATCGGTTTATAAAAAGTTAGATGGCCAGGAGAATGAAGAATACTAGATAACAGTGAACTACATGGTCTTTATAGGAAACCAGATATAATAAGAACAGTTAAGTCTCGTAGACTGTGATGGGCAGGACATGTAGCATGAATGGAGAATGAAATACGTGCATGGAAGCTTCTTGTAGGAAAACCAGAGGGAAAACGCCCAGCTGGTAGACCAAGAATGAGCTGGGAGAATAACATTAACCATGATTTGAGGGAAGTAGATTATACAGGGTATGATTGGAAAACATTAGTTCAGAATATGGATGTATGGAGAGCTTATGTATGCGCGATCATGAACCTACGGGTTCGATGTGCCAGTGAATTAGTTAGTAGAAACCATACAAAAATAATAATTTCTATGTAATCCAGAGAACTGAACCTGGATCTCTGGAATGCTAGTAATGTTTAGCTAATCGTTGCACCACAGTGGCGTAAATAGGTACATAAATATTCAACACATTCATTATGGCACTTGCACTCTTTTGCCAGTATATATCACACATTTTTCTTCTCTCTAGACGTCATAACGCCCTTATCAACCGTTGCTCTTTGGAAGCTGTAATAGCGTCAGCTGTTGATAATGGACTACCCTCATCCTACCACCTCTCTCTCAGCTTGAGGGGGGGGGGTAACTTGGGTATAGTGTTTACGTAGTAGTGTCCCACATAACTACAATCCAAATGTTATATTGCATCGCTACTACTCATAGAAAAACACAACAATTTTAAATTTCAAAACTGCAAAGTAATTAAGGTGGGATGGGGTAAAACTATAACCCAATATTCGGTTAGAATAATATTAAGTTAAAATTTTAAAATTCGTACCTGATACCTTACTATTCCAAATTCTGCATACATATTTATCAAGTTATTTAATAAGACTTTTCAAAATTTATCGGCTCATCACAATATAGGAACAAGTTCACAAGACTCTTCTTTACTTTTGATACCACAGCACAGGACATGTCTATACTCTCAATCTTACACAATATCTGTGACTAGAGCATTGAATTCACTTCCCACTCATGTCAGGGACTGTCATCGCTATCATTATTTAAATACAAATTAACTGATATCGTTAGTTCGACACAATGAAAACATTAACTGCATAACAACTATATACAGCATTCTATAAATAATCATCTAGGAAGCTACTTACTTTATTTTATATAATTTTAATTTTATTATATTCCATGTTTTTCATAGTATTAGATCACATTATCTTTGTATTTTGTTTAGTCATTTTAATAATATATCTTAAAATTGTAATAAGTATTTTTGTATAATTCTACTATTCGCTAGTTGAGTGGTAGAAAAGGCCTTAATGGCCTTAAGTCTACCAGCTAAAATAAAGCATAATAATAATCATAATAATAATAATAATAATATTATTATTATTATTATTATTATTATTATTATTCTTATAAAACAGTCGTCCTTAATTATATTAACTTATGTTGTAAAACGTCGTCACATTATTAAAATCTAATGTGCTCATTCATGAATAAATATATGTTATCAAAATGCAATACCATTAATTATTAACAATTATATATAAATTAATTAGTGTATAATGCTATTGTGTTATATTTAATTGTAATATTAATGTGTTTTCTTTATGTAATTGTAATGTTAATGTTTTTTTAGTGTATAATGCTATTGTGTTATTAATTAATTGTAATATTATTATTGTGTTTTCTTTATGTAATTGTAATGTTATTGCTGTTTTTTGTTTATTTTTCTTTACACTAGTACCAATTATTACTTTATTGTAACGGACTGTCAACAGCACCTACGGCTTACTGCCCGTGCGACCCATATTTGTAAATAATATTGTAAATATCTTACTTTTTGTCAAATAAAGTCCTACTACTACTACTTATTAAAATCTAGATCTTTGAATTGAGCTTGCTTCATCAGGATATATCATGCTACTGAATATGAAAGGCCTAGATTTCAATACTGTGAAGACGTTGTACAACAAATGTTACTATAATTGAGGAAACTGTTTTATCAGGTACACATTTTAAAATGTTAACACTATTTTAACCTCAACGGTTTTTATCATGAATTTTAAAAGTACAGATTGACATTAAGACTCAAATCACCATGAAAGATAAATATGCCTCGATCAAATTTCGATTTACGTTCTCTAGAGATATTATATAACTCTATAACTGATAGGCCTATTATATAGATTTATTGATAGCATTATAAAATTTATTTAAATTTCATACAATGTTCATATTTTACAGTTTCTCTTGCAAGGACATTGAATTCCCTTCCATCCTATGTCAGAGACTGCCAAACTTTACCATATTTCAGAAACAAATCGAAAATAAAATTATTAACAGAAACAACTCACTAATATTACTTTTTAAAAATTAATAATTTGTTTTTTCATTATTTAATAAAAATAGTTTTAACATTTGTCAATATATTTACCTAATGCCTTGTATAATAAACGATAGATTAATTCATTACAGTTTATTACTTTCTTTGTATTTTTTTCCTTCTTTTCTTTTTATGTATAGTATATTCGAGCTGTTATTCCTTTCTGTATATATTTTCTCATTCGTTAAATTTTAATTGTATTTAATTTTATTGTATTATTAGACAATATTTTCATTATTATTCAATTTGACAGATAATTAATTGTTTAGTATGTACTATTATTGTAATTTTTTGTATTTATATATGATATATGTTTGTTCTGGTAAGTGGAAGAGAAGGCCACATGGCCTTAACTCCACCAGGCTAAATAAAAAATCTATTCTATTATAAGGAATTCAAATTTGGGGTAAGTGTATACTTGGCATAATATAACAATATGAAACATATCCTGAAATTGTAAATGGAGCATGTGTATAGAGTATCTTTTTGTGATTTTGAATGTTTTCGTATACGGAAATATCTCAATTTCACTTCAGATTATAAAATATCTAACACACTTCACTCTTTAATGTACCACAGAAGCTCAATTGTCTGTACATGTTTCATTTCAGGTACTTACATCAATGGCGACCATGACTGAAAGTACAACTTCCTATATATCGGGGTTGCCAGCCTAAATAACTATACTGTAATAAAATAACAATACTGTAATATTACAAACACGCGTGTGGGAATAAAACCACTGTCCTCTATGTATACTATATACTATGTATATACAAAAAATATCCAAATGTTAGTGTTAATATACATTATACGAAACAAATCACTGTATTTTAAATGAAACTGAACTTTAATGGAAACAATATAAAGCAAATACGTACGTACCGCCATTTTATAATTAATTGGTCTCACGGCCTCCTGTTATTTTATCACTAATTGGTCTCACGGTCTCCTGTTGTTTCAACTAATAAACATTGCTCACGCTCTTAACGATAGTCAATTGTTTATAATGAACGCGAATATTTCCAACAAAGATGTTATTTTACTATTATTTATTATTTGCAAACACCATCGCGCAAAAAATAATGTACAACGTACGTTTGTGAAGTGTTTTACAGAATCTCGCAAATTAAAAACCTCGCTATCGCTGGGTTTTAAACATTTTCGTCGATTCTGTAAAATCAACTTGCGAACCTCGCATAGTAATATACTATTTGACAATATGAGGTATTGGGGCCTAGATAAAGTTTGTCTTTTATAAATTCATATTGAAAAAATTCTAAAATATAATGTTCATCGAAAGAGAAACCAATTCATGCCCAAAGTTCATAAATAATAAAATATCATACATTATAACACTGGGATGTGCGATAAATAATAATATTATTATAATACTGGAAATTTAAAAGTGAATGGTATTTAACGGTTGAAAACTCATACACAACTAATTGCGTTACAGTAAACAAAACCGGAATATTGCGTTAATAAAGTAATTCAACTGATAAAAATATATATAAATATTCATTGGGAATTAAATGCTATATATTACCATGCTTTGTAATCAAATATACAATGCATATTTTAAAAATAATTTTTGAAAACTATCAATCCACTTTTTTTTACAGAACACAAAGTTATGAATATTTGATCCATTTATTTTGATTAAAATTCTAAATTTTACAGCGTATATTAAACCGAATTAGAATCTTCTGCTATGCTACGTTTCATTTTGGTAAACACGAAAGGCTGATATTTGCTCACTGGCTTTTATATACTTTCCCCCAATCACATTTTTTGAGTACACGATTGCACAGGAACCTGCTATTTGACATCCTACATCACACAACATCTCATTATTCTGATTCATACTCTGTATCCGGGGCACCCCACAGCGTATTTGTTTAAGCCAATATGGTACGAGCAGGAAAGTCGAGAATTCAAGTCCCGATGTTTCTGGATTTTAACCTACCCTATGCCTTCTTGCGGAACCATGTGGTTTCTGTTCTTTTCGTTTTTTATAGTAAGTAAAGATTGATTTTATTCCTTTTAATTTAAGTTTAATTTGTATAAAAATATTTATATAACTATTAATGAAATAAAAATAAAACGTAGTTTTATTTGATTTTCATATTTATTATATAATTCAGTGACAGCTGTTTCGGTACACTGTACCTTCTTCAGACATGTTAACAAATTATGAATTGTGTTCCAACTGATCTAAGCAACAATACAACAATATTTATTTAAATTTTTAAATTTAACAAAGGGGATTCATTCAAATCAAGTTGAGAATTTGACAGTTTTTTACTACTTTTAAACTTATTAATTTCTCTACAGCCTCCAAAAGATCTAACTTCTTACCCTTATCACAAATATGTAAAATTTCAATTGATAATAAGTTTGAGTTTGGTATCTTTCACAAACCATCTCATACTGATACCACTATCCATAGTTCTTCTCTTCACCCATATACTCATAAGATGGCAGCCTTTAATAGTTACATTCATAGACTTTTAAATATCCCTCTTTCACCCTTGGAATATAATAATGAATTGAATATTATTAAACAATTGGCTGTTAATAATGGATACGACCCTGAAATTATAGAATGTTTAATTAAGAAGATTAATTACAAAAAAGCAATTAACAAAGTTTTTCCTGTACCCAAAGAAAACAATAAGAAATATGTCGTAATGTCATACATAGGCCCACTTTCAAATAAAATATCTAAACACTTCAAAAAGTTGAACATTAATGTGGCATTTAAAACTAATAAAACTCTACAAAATATAATAAAAAAACAATAAAACCAAAACAAAAAAAGAAAAATTATCAGGTGTATATAAATTGAAGTGTGGCACATGTAACAATGTCTATATAGGACAAACTGGTAGACCTTTTATATCTCGGATAAAGGAACACATGAGAGCATATAACAGAAATTTAGAAAATTCAAACTATGCTAACCACCTATTCCAATTTAATCATTGTTTCGATCCAAAATTGAAATTTTACATATTTGTGATAAGGGTAAGAAGTTAGATATTTTTTTGGAGGCTGTAGAAATTAATAAGTTTAAAAGTAGTAAAAAACTGTTAAATTCTCAACTTGATTTGAATGAATCCCCTTTGTTAAATTTAAAAATTTAAATAAATATTGTTGTATTGTTGCTTAGATCAGTTGGAACACAATTCATAATTTTTAACATGTCTGAAGAAGGTACAGTGTACCGAAAAAGCTGTCACTGAATTATATAATAAATATGAAAATCAAATAAAACTACGTTTTATTTTTATTTCATTAATAAATACGGATTTTCATCACGTAAACACCAACTCAATTGATTATTTATATTAACTTTTAATCTCTTTAATACTTTTCTATCGTACGTGATACAATAGTGTTTCAATTATTTTCTCACTCTATAAAAAGTATAAATCTAAATATATGGTCACACATATAAATAAATTATACTGAGCAACAAAAAGGAAACTTTTTTTGTCTCAGATAGAGAAAAATATGTAATTCTGATAGTATTTTTTCTCCTGAATTCAAATATTATATCGGTTTTTTCTCCATCACGCAAGGTTTTCGAGAGACGCAAGTACTTTAATATTATCTACATTCGTAACTACACAATATTCTAATATTCGGACTCATATATAAAGTAAGAAATGACGAGTTTGTGCTATATTTCGCCTGTGGAGGATCTCTCTTCATGGTCCAACAATATTAGGATTCCATTTGCCTTGATATCTCTTTTCCATAGCTGAAATCTCCTGATGAAAGTGTTCCCCGTGCTCATCGCTTACTGCGGCCAAGATTTTCCGAGAAGAAATCTAGGTTTATTAAAAAAAATAATTATTTCAATCCATGAATTGAAATTGAAATAAAAAACTGTGGGTTATGCAGAAATTCCGAATACATATTTGAAAACACGATAAAAGAAACTGCGTTAAATACAACTATTGGTACTCATGAGACAAAAATCATGTTGACTTGTATTATATAATGGAAATATACAATTAATAACAAATTAGGGAAATTTTGAAGACGTGACAGGATTCAAATGCCTAGGAACAATAATAACAAACATAAATAAGGTCCATAATGATACTAAACAGCGCCTCAATTCTGGAAATGCTAGCCTATTATGCATTACATGGACTCTTGTCTCAATTTCTCTAAAAAACATAAAAGCGAAAAACATACATAATTGTTAATCTTCAAGTTATATGGATGCGAAATATGGACTCTTAATTTAAGACAGAAGAAAATATTACGAGTATTTGAGAATAAAGCTCTTAGGAAAATGTTTAGACCAAAGAGAGATGAACAGACAGGAGAATAGAGGAAATTGATTAACAGTGAGCTACATGATACTTATGGGAAACCAGATACAATAATAATAGTTAAATCTCGTAGACTTCGATGGACAAGATATGTGGCACGAATGGGGAACGAAACAGCGGTGTGAACTCGTTGTAGGAAAATCAGAGGAAAAGGTCAAGTAGGTAGATAGGTCAAGAATGAGACGAGAGACTAACCACGATTTTATACATGGGATGCTTGGAAAACTTCAGTTCAGCGTAGATATACATGGAGAGCGGCCATGAACCTGCGAGTGTGATAGTGCTAGTGAGATATTTAGGTAGTTAGTTAGTTCATTGTGATTGTTTTTATCATGATATCACATTTCAATGCACCATGCTGAAATTAAAATTTCATATATAACTGGTAAGTTTAGATGGCATTATTGTATAGATCATAATTTCCCTCTCATTTTATTATAAAAATTAAACAAATTATTTTGCTACTTGATACCTAACTCATGTAACACAAAATATCATATTACAATAAGAGATTGGGACGTGGTTTTTTACAGAAGGGAGGATATGATTAAAAACCGAGCAAAGCGATGTTTTTATTATCCGGGATTCTGTAAAACACTTCACAAACGTGCGTTGTACATTATTTTTTGCTCGATGATGTTTTCAAAATGATAAATAATGCTAAAATAATATCTTTGTTGAAAATATTTGCTTTCATTATAAACTGACTAATGTTTATACGGTAAATGCCGAGATGATAATTTGAGACTACAGCAGGCCGTTACACCAATCGGTTATAATATGGCGGCAAATACGAATTTATTGTTTTATATTGTTTCAAATAAAGTTCAGTTCATTTAAAATGCAGTGATTTGTTTCGTATAATGTATACTAGCACTACCTCTTGGATATATTTTTGTATATACATTGTATGCAGTATACATAAAGGGCAATGGTTTTACTTCCCGCACGAGGTAGGTAATATGTAATATTACAGCATAGTTATTTAGCTATTTATAAGTTGGCAACCCCGAAATTTAGGAAACTAAACTTTCAATCATGGTCGCTATTGCTGCAAGTACGACAGAAAGCACTATTGTGAAAAAACAAATATTAAATAATTCTCCAAATCAGTTTTGTTCTCACATGAAAACGCCATATTTGTAGCCGAAAAAGAGCTTTTGCTCTCAAAATGAATATTACTTTGTGCTAAAAAAAATCCGGACCATACATTCGCAGTTTAAGGCATGTTGCCTTGACACAGAGCTATAGTGCTAGTGCTGGTTCGAATCTCTGTGGGAGAATAACTTTTTTCAAGGAATTCGGCCAGTATAGACTATCTAAACGAAGCCGGTCGCTGGCGATGGTAGCGACACCTACCTGACAGCGGAAGAAACGAGACTTACAAATTTGTATATGTGGAATGAATTGTTAATGCTTGTGGCAAGTCTCGAATGGTGTAGTGGGCTGCACACTAGTCATGAGAACTAAAGGTCCACGGTTCGATTCCCGGTTCAGACATTCATTTTTCTTTTCACAATATCATTATAATATTATAATATGATTCATTATTGGAACTGTGTTAAAATAACAGTATTGGAAAATGTTAAATAGTATCGTTTACTGCTTATAAAAGTGGTGGTGTAAAATTCTCATATATGGATACTTCTAAACGAAGCCGGTCGCTGGCGATGATAGTGACACCTACCTGACAGTGGAAGAAACGAGAATTATAGATTTGTATATGTGGAAAGAATTATTGATGTTTGTGGCAAGTCTCGAATGGTGTAGTGGGCTGTACACTAGTCTGGAGAACTAGAGGTCCACGGTTCGATTCCTGGTTAGGACATTCATTTTTCTTTTTTACAATATCATTATAATATTACAGTATAGACCAGTTCCTACCCAGAATCATGAGAAATTTGGGTAGCTACAAGAAGTAGCTCCAGGTTAGAGAAATTAGAAGTAACGACTTTGAGGATACAACATGCTGACCAAATGTAACCCCTATACTAATTGGATGTTCGTCCACCTCTGTGATTAACGCTTGCGGCCGACTGGAAGGCCAAGGAATTTCTATGCTTGTCGCGCCATGGAATTGTACTAAAAAATTCTGTTTATCTCTAGGCTCAAAATATTTCCATGCGACAATGAACTGTGGGTTCGATTTCGGTAGTGAGTTAGTCTTCTATGTAAATAACTCGCGTCACTTGGACCGAATTTTCAAGATATTCACAAAATTAGAAACTTAGTAAAGTATCCACTACAAACAATGTCCATTATAAACGAAGCGAAAGCAGTTCCGGGCCTCACTCTATAATGTTTTGTGTGTCGAGGGTGGGTAGAAGGGGGTCGGTCAAGTGGACATCGCATAACGAGCGTCAATTCAATTAACAGGGACGCTGTAGCGATGAACCAGCACATTAGCTGCGCCTCCCCCCAGCGGTCAGAACCGAGCTACAGTGCTAAACCGCAGGCCCGCACTGTGCAAAACAAACCACGAAAGAAGCTACTAATATCTATATATACTTATACCGTCACGCACGCCCTCTACTTTTTTTTATATAACGAGGGATAAAACAGTGACCAACCGCACTCATTAGGCAGAATGTGTTAATTTTCACCTAACCTGCAGCGCAAAGATGTAACAAAGGAGTTATTCCAATGGCTGTATTTTATAAAAACTTCGCTCTATATGAATCCATGTTGTTTTGACAAATTAAACTATCAAAAGCAGTTAAACTAGTAGTAGTAGGACTTTATTAGACAAAAAGTAAGATATTTACAATATTATTTACAAATATGGGTCGCATGCTATTAAGTTATTTAGTAAGGAACAAACATTTCCTTTAACTTCTAATTACATTTCTTATTATTTTGCCCCTATTTTTAGTCTATTTTTGTCTTTATTATTATGAATAATCTTTCCTTATTTAAGAGGTCTTTATTCATTAGTATGACATACGTGCTGTTAACAGTCCGTTACAATAAAGTAATAATTGGTAATAGTATAAAGGAAAACAAAGAAAGAAAACCATAACATTACAATTGCATAAAGGAAACACAATAATATTACAATTACATAATAATACAATAGCATTATACATTCATTAAATTATGTATAATTATTTAGAATTAATGGTATTGTATTTTGATAACATATATTTATTCATAAGCAGCTAAACTAATTGTACAGGGCTATTCAGAAATAAGGAACAGACTTCAAACATTTATTTCTTCCAAATTACAAAAAAAAAAAAAAAAAGATACACAATTCAAATGTTCCTAGAAAGAGAAAAGTTCAAATTGCACTATTTTATGCATTCAATACGATCACCATGTGTTACACGACAAATATCAAAACGATGGCTAATTTCTTGCCACACACGAATCAGCTGGTCCCTAGTTATCGAATTAACTGCTTCAACAATTCGTTGTCGCAGATTTCCAACCGTGTCAGGCATAGGGGGATAAAAACACGGTCTTTTATGTAAAGTCACAGATCAAAATCACACGGGGTTAGGTCTGGTGACCTGGGAGGCCACCGGTGATGAAATTGATCTTCCAATCCAACAGCGCCAATGCGACCGTGATCGAAATTTCAAACTTTTCTATTTCTAGGAACGTTGGAATTGTTTCTATTTTTTGTAGTTTAGAAGAAATAAATGTTTTAAGTCTTTTTCTTCTTTCGGAATAGCCTTAGATATTATTATTAATTTAACAGTTTCTGATAGAGTTTAATTTTATTAATTAATTAATTTAATTGACGATGAATAATGACATATGGTGCGGATACAAGAGCAGATATAGTCATACGAAACAACTCATAGAACACTTTAAGAGTTATAGTAAACAAAACAAGACTTGACAGAATCAGGAACCAGGATATGAGGAAGGAATGCAATATCATAGATGTTGAGACATTTATTACAAGAAGGAAATGGAATGAAATGTACATCTGGACAGAGCTGGCGATATTAGATTCATTAAAGCAGGGAAGAACTTACGTCCTATAGGAGAAAGAGAAGTGGGCAGGCCCCTTAAATGGTGGAATGAGATGTAAACATCATTGACATAGTGTGTATAAATAAACACACACACACATATATATATATATATATATAAAAGTAAAGTGATCCCACAACAGGCCCGGAGGCCCTTGGGGTAGTAGGAGGTTAAGGCTCCCACTTTTTCTAGACAATCGGCACTTTATGTCAGCCGGGTTGTCAGCCCTGCGTGACGGCCGCCTTTACCCCCAGAACAAGCGTCTGGTACTCATTTCCGTTAGAGGCTGAGTCGACCTCAGGACCCTAGTGCCGCTAGAGGGTTTGGGTCAGTTTAAAAATCCTGACCCCAACGGGACTTGAACCCTCGACCCTCTGGCTTGTAGCTCAGTGCCTTAACCACTACGCTACGGCGTGCCCCATATATATATATATATATATATATATATATATATATATACGTTATGAAAAGAAAAATGAATGCTTGTGTCGGGATTTGAACCCGGGTCTCTAAACTCTGTACGTTTAGCGCTCTAACCAACTGAGTTTCTCAAGTATTCCAACACAAACATACATTTTTCTTATATATGTAGTATTCTCAATTCGCACAAGAGGTAGCGGGAAGTCGTTCCAACTGGCATCTAGTGGCCAACATAAGAGTTAAGCAAATTTTTAAAGAGAATATTTACTTTATAGCAGTAACGCTTGTATATTTAAATGTCATAACTATATTTTTGACATTTGGCAATGAAGGCAAATATATGAAAAGAAATATAGTGCTTGAGTCAGGGTTTGAACCGGAGTCTCTAAACTCTCTACCTCTAAGCAAGAGCTACTTAAGTATTCCAACACAAGCATACGGTTTTCTTATTTATGTAGTATTCTCAATTCGCACAAGAGGTAGCGGGAAGTCGTTCCAACTGACATCTAGTGTCCAACATCTATATCCCTATAGAACATTAGAAGAAGAATATAATAATTTCTGATAGAGTTTAATTTTATTAATAATTAATTCAATTGATGAGCAATAATAACATATGGTACGTATATAAGAGCAGGTACTAGTCAAAAGAAACAAATCATGATAACAGCACAAATTAATAATTTAAGAGTTATAGTAAACAAAACAAGATTTGACGGAGTCAAGAACCAGGATATGAAGGAGAAATGCAATATCATGGATGTTGAGACATTTATTACAAGAAGGAAAGGGAATGGAATGCATATCTGCACAGAGCTGACGATATGATATTTATTAAAGCAACGAAGAACGTACGTCCTAGAGGAAAAAGAGAAGTGGGCAGATCCCTCAAGAGATGGAATGAGATGTAATCATCATTGACATAGTGTGTAAAAACAGGGATATGCCTATAAAATGTAGAAGAAGAATATAATAATCAATTACCTGGGAAGATTAATTCCATCAGTAACTATTGTATCAGTGAGGTAAATGATCTTTATAGGAAACCAGATATTATAAGAACAGACAAGTCTCATATACTGCGATCGGCAGGACATGTGGCACGAATGGAGAATGGAAAAGGGGCATAGAAGCTTCTTGTAGGAAAACCTGAGAGAAAACGCTTAGTTGGTAGATCAAGATTGAGGTGGAAGAATAGCATTAACCATGATTTGAGGGAAGTAGCTTCTACAGTAGACAATTGCAAAACATGTGTCTTTAGCACTCTGGCGGTCACAGTTTTCGATTTTTCGAAACAAAACACGGTATATGTCATTGAAATAAAACATAGAAAGTATTTTCCAAAAATAAGCGGAATCCCAACATTAGCAATGAGAGTTTACCAGATATGTTGTTCGAAAATCGCTATAGCTGAACGCCATGTAATCAGATTACATAGAATAGAATATATTTATTTAGCCTGGTGGAGTTAAGCCCATGTGGCCTTCTCTTCCACTCATCAGGACAAACATATGTTAGATTTAAATAAAAAAAATACAATAAGAGTAGATACTAAACAATTAATTATCTGTCAAGCTGAACAATAATGAAAATAATGTCTAATCTAATATATATATAAATGAATGTTTGTTTGTTTGTTTGTTTCTTCGTACTTTATGCGCGGCCATATCAGTTGATCCGATTGTGATGGGATTTTTTGCAAAATGTTTAGGAGATTCCCGGGATGAACATAGGCTATAAGAGAGTTGAGATACTCAACTCCTACATCCTTAAAAAAACACCCTTTGTAGTGAAAAACGTGAAAAAGGTCCCTTGTTTACCATTAAATGGCTTACGCTCCAAAACCATAACAAATTCACAAAATTAATGTATACGAATTGAATATCTCAGAAAAACTGTACAAAAAATCCCGCGACAGCATATCTTTATATTTTACAGATAACACACAACAGCCATTTTTGTCTTTCATTGATGCCAAAGGAGCTCGAAATAAGTAGATTCCAGGACAAGCATGTGCTGCCATACCATTCATCCGGTTGTCATGGGATATTTTGCAAAATGTTCAGGATTTTCCCGGGAAGGTTACAGGTTATAAGAGAGTGTTAATGCGCAAGCCCTTTACCCTTAAAAATCACCTTTTGCAATGAAAAAAAAAACGTTAAAAATGTAGCTTTTTGTAAGCTTAAATGGCTTACGCTGCCTAAACCATAACAAATTCACAAAATTATTGTACACAGAATTGAATCTCTCAAAAAAAAACCCTACAGAAAAGTCCGCGATAGCATATGTTTATCTTATAAGGATAACTCACAATAAACATTCTTGTCTTTCATTAATGCCAAGAAGATCGAGATAGTAGATTCCCGGGCAATTATAACAGCGCACGGCGGGTATTCTTTTATGGATAGGCCTACTCAAAATAACGAGTTTTGTCTTTCAGCTCATTTATGCTAAGTACATCGGGATGCGTAGATTCCCGGGCAAAGCCGGGGAATTAGCACGGGGTATCAAAAAATAATGACGATATAAATTTATATTTATTTTTCCTTTTACTTATTCAACTAAATGCAAAAACACATCATTCATTTAGGTGTAGCAGCGCACGCCGGGTATTAGCTAGTAATACAATAAAATTAAATACAATTAAAATTAAACTAATGAAAGAATGTATACAGAAAGGAACAACAGCTCGAATCTACTATACATAAATAGAAATGAAAAAAAAAAATACAAAGAAAGTAATAAACTGTAATGAATTAATATATCGCTTACTCGGGTTCAAATCCCGACTCAAGCATTCATTTTTCTTTTCATATCATATATATATATATATATCCAGCTCAGGATAGGGATGTATGGAGAGCGTATGTCCGCGCGGCCATGAACCTACGGGTTCGATAGTGCCAGTGAGAAAGTGAGTATATATATATATATATATATATATATATCCATCCATCCATAGTAATTCTGCCGGAAGGCAGGTCCTTCACTGCAATCATAGCATTTTCATGCTATGCTTGCAGCTTTACTAGGGAATTGTAGGTGTGGTAGCTTCCCGTTGCTTTCCACACCGGTGAAGGATGATGATGATAAGGATGATGATGATGATGGCCATATGATTTTGGGGACCGTTTGGGCCTTAAAGTTTTCCTGATATTTGTCTTACAGGTGAGGAAAAACCCTGATAAACACCTCACCCAGAAAAACTGCCCCGACCGGGGATCGAACCCGGGCCCGCCGCGTGACAAGGCAGCACGCTACCTCGAGACCACAGCGGTGGACGCACACACACACATATATATATAATATATATATATATATATATATATAAATAAGGCATTAGGCAAGTATATCGACAAATCTTAATACTATATTTATTAAAAAATGAAAAAAAAAGTTTAGAAAGTAATATTAATGAGTTGTTTCTGTTAATAATATTATTTTCAAATTGCTTTTTAAAGATTGTAAAGTTTGACAGTATGTGATATAGGGTGGAAGAGAATTTCATGTTCTAGCAAGAGGAACTAAACGATTTCGAGTAATAGGTAATGTGACGAGGAGGGATATAAATGACAATATGCTGATGGGATTGGGTATCTAATTTATGTGTATCAGAGAGTGCATAATATTTAATTAAAATAAGAAAAAATATGTACCGTAAAACAAGAAAAACGCGCCATAAATTCGATTAACTTAGAAATGTGCTTAGTTTACGCACTTCGTATGTTAATACCTTTTCTGAATCACTCCATAGTTCTTACGTAAACATCCCCAGAGCTTCAAGAGATGAGATGTACTCCGCCCGACATCCAGACTTACAGACATAAGCAAATTTGAAGTTAGTTGATTTGCTTAAGTTAGCGAGGACGGGATGAAACGTATCAATATTTGCAGAATGTTTTGATTCCTTTACAATATAATCAATAAGACGAGACAAAGCCGGCATGGGATGTTTACATTTTTATATCGCGACGTAATGCCTGCCGCTTCACTTCACTAACTCCACCTCCCTATGCAAATAGTCTTTATTTGCTGAATTTCATATTTGCATACTTCATTCAATTATAAGCCTAGCATGTTGTTAATAAAAATGTTCATTCACTTCCGTTCGTCAATTCTAGTTGATTTTATCCAAGGAGAGACGGGCAATGTAAACTAACGAGAAAGAGAGAGAGAGAGAGAGAGAGAGAGAGAGAGAGAGAGAGAATCTAATATATTTTTGTAGTAAGAAAGTATAAATATCCTCAACTAGTGTCTAGCTTAGTGGACCAAAGAGAGATTAACGGAAAATTATACATAACAATGAACTACATGGTCTTTATAGGAAGCCAGATATAATAAGAACAGTTAAGTCTCGTAGACTGCGATGGACAGGACATGTGGAACGAATGGGGAATGAAAGACGAGCATGGAAGCTTCTTGTAGGAAAACCAGAGGGAAAACGCCCAGTTGATCGACCAAGAATGAGGTGGGTGAATAACATTAACTATGATTTGAGGGAAGTAGATTATACAGGGAATGATTGGAAAGCATTAGCTCAGGATAGAACTGAATGCAGAGTTTATTTCCGTGCTGCCACGAACCTACGGGTTTGATAGTGCCAGTGAATTAGTTAGTTAGTGTCTAACTCAGGGTCGGGTCGAGGAATGAGATGAGATGAAGCCCTATATTTTATAGGTGTCTGTGAAGTACAAGGGTGCCGGTCAATCATCCCTGACGCACCGTCACAGGGGCGGATGAACGAAATGAATGAGATAAGTACGGAGAAATGGTGGAATGAAATTTGTAGCAGGGATAAACGGGAGAAACCCCGAGAAAATCCTGCCTAAGCTCCGTTTCGTTCACCACGAAACTCACATGGAGTGACCGAGACTCGATCTCGGGACCCCAGCTGTGAGAGGCGAGCGTCTAATCACTTGCGTCACGGAGTTATGAAATATAAGGAAACATTTTTTATTAAAGCACCTATCCAAAAACAAGAAGGGAAGAAAATGACATTGGATTGGACATACTCTGCGTAAACCTTGTACTGCAATAGAAAGATGCGCACTGGATTGGAATCATCAAGGAACAAGGAGGAGAGGAAGACCAAAAATGACTTGGAGGAGGACTATTGAAGGAGAAATACGTGAAATGGGAAAAACTTGATTGTACTCCTAGAGGTTGACAGATGATAAAGCTAAACGAAGAAATTTCATTAAGGCCCTATGCTCTATCTAAGAGTGAAAGGAAATTATGATAAATTCCTATTAAGCGAATTAGAAAAAAATATTGCTCTTGTCTAGCGTAATCCCTGGTCTAGGGATAAGATGAGATTAGATGAAGGCCCTATTATACACGGATGCTTGCTGGTCACGCCTGTCGCAACATCAAATGAGCACATGAAAGAAGATGAATGAAAATGCATGATCAATTATAGAAAATTGTGGAATTACATTTTTGCAAGGGAAAACTTGAGAAACTCCAAGAAATATGTGCCTTTAATTAGTTCCCTCCACTATGAATTCTCGTGTAGCGACCGAGATGCAAACTCAGAACCCAGAGGTGTAGGCGAGTTACTTTCCACAGAAAAGCCTAAAATTTTAATTTAATTTTAAATCTGACAAAGTTATATGAGGATATTATGTAAATTCCTTCTCTATGATTGCCAGAATGCAGCAATGGCAACCCACAGTGCGAAGCAGATGGATATCCCGCTTGAATAGTGTGGAGTGTAGTAAGGCGGGGCGCGGCACGGGGGCAGGTTTGCAGGGTTATCCAATCCACCAAGTCAGGATTTGTGTTACTCCCCTGTTGTTTAAATGAGAGATTTGGCGCTGGATTCTAGTGTCTTCCAGTTAAAAGCAGCAGATTTATTTTTGGATAAGGTCATGGTGCATCAATAATCTTCTCTGAGAGAAATTTCAGGGACGTTTTCGGCATGCAATGGTTGATAATTCCTTTGTAAGAAGAGTCAGGCCTGAAAGAATTTTGAAATTCTATAAAACAAAAGCAATTCCAACGTAGTTATTTGGAACAGAAACATGGACTTCGTTATCAAATAAACTGCGAAAAATAAAAGCGACTGAGATGAGACCGCTAAGATTTCATATCGTAAACTGAATGTTGACATCCGAGAAGAATTGAATATCGCAACCAACACAGCAACCATCGTCGTTCACCGAGATAACTGGTCGGACCCGTATCACGAATGATCAGTGATAGACTATACCTCAAAAAACGGTTTGCCTAATGAGAGGAGAGACCTTGAAAGCCGAAGAAGCGATGGAGAGACTACATTCTAATTCAATCCAGGAAGTTACTACAGGCCTTACGGGATACGCCAGTGTCACCCTACGTACAGCGGTAGATGTTGCCAAACTCATAATAACGGTATTTGTTTGTTTAGGGAGGGTGGAGAGGCAAGGTTAGCAGTACTTTTTTCCAAATCTATGTACTATACATTTAAAAAACATAGTTTTTCTTTTACGGCATGCAGACTAATTTTATAGTAAATATGAGAGTGGTCACTTGCACACAGGATAGTACAGATCAGCACGAGCTCAGTGACAAGTGGTAACTTTTTTAAGGGGGGGTGGCTTGGACGGCTACAACTTACAACTCTGTACCTGCTGTGTTGCCTGCTTCAGTTTTATTTAAGGATTTATCCTAAGAAAATGCTGTTAAAATGGCAACACAGTTCCCTATTCCAAACACACAGTAACTTCCTGGGTTGAATCTGACTGTAGTTAACCTGAGGCGGAACAGATCAGAAGGCTTAATCTTTGATAGTTTTTATGCTCCTCTATATTTTATGAAAGTACTAAAAAATTGATTTTTTAAATAATTGTTTCATAAGATCCTCAAGCCAAACAAATAGGCCGCTGAACAAAATTTAACTGATGTTCTATCATCCAAGTGATACCTTTGTTACCTACTAGATGTCTCTTTAGGCAACAAGCCGATCACATGTAATTTATCTATAGGGAAATAAGCGTACCTAATCCTGCCTGATCCTAGAATTCACTCCCTCAAGATATCAAGGTTTGCCACACACTTGACACTTTAAAGTCACGCTTATACAGTTACTTGTGGTTAAATAATTAATATTTTTCTCCAGAAATAATTTTAATCTATGTCGTTAATAGTATGTTTTTCTCATTTTTCTATCTTGTACATTTCATATTTCATTCGTTAAATCTATAGTAAATCGTAATATATTGTAAATAATAATTTGTTGTAGATATACCGTGCAAGAAATAGGTTTATTTTAATTTAGAAATATGAGTATTTTGTTTTATTTTTTATACTATAGTTGAATCGTAGACAAGGCCTTAAGGCCTTAAATTTGCCAGGTAAAATAAAACTATAATAATAATAATATTAATAATAATTTTCTCTCTCCATGGCGCGACAGGCCTAGAAGGCCCTTGGCCTACCAGCCGGCTGCTGGCCTCAAATCTACATGTGTTAATCACAGAGGTAGACGATCATGCTGCCAGTATAGGGGTTACATGTGGTCAGCTTGTCGGGTTCCCCAGCCGTTATAGCTGGTTTTCTCAACCAGGAGTCGCTACTTAGTGTAGCTACCCAAATTCCTCACGATGCTGGGTGGACACCGGTCCCATACTGGCAGAAATTCCATGACAAAATGTCTTCCCCCATGGAGACTCGAACCAGCGCAAGTCCCGTAGCTCTGCGCCAAGGCGTCTTGCCTTAACCACTCGGTTACGGCGCGGGACTAACAACAATAATAACAATAATAAAAATAATAACAACAATAACAATTATTATTATTATTATTAAATCAGATTGGTTAAAAATCCCAAGGAAGGGCATAGACCTTCTCGGGCTCTAATAACTATAGGATAGATGGATGAATGGATGGATAAATGAATGAATGGACAGATGGATGGATAGATATGACATTAGTCATTTGCTCGATTTGTTTTTTAAAATCCATGCATTTTATCTATAAACGTAATATCTATGAATTTACCGGAAATGTTTGTTTGCCTAATGCCACCAGGTTGTTATACATGGTATGATATGATGGGTGGTAAATGATAACCAAGCATTGGGAAAGTCATTAAATCTAAACTTGAACTAAATTACAGACCTTGGGCGACCACAGAAAATATATCTGTATTGTGACCGGGCATCGAATCCGAGACCTCATAAATGTAGTTAGTAACTATGACCATAAAATCATGAGGCAGGTCTCTGTAACTATTACCCATAGATCAAATTCAAATGAAAATAATAATAATAATAATAATAATAATAATAATAATAATAATAATAATAATAATAATGATTTATTTTAGCTGGCAGAGTTAAGGCCATTAGGCCTTCTCTTCCACTCAACCAGCGAATAGTAAAATTATACAAAAATTACGTACATATTACAATTTTAAGATATTAAAATACAGACTAAACAAAATACAATGATGATGGATCTAATACTAGCTAATGCTAACAAAAACATAGAATATAATAAAATTAAAATGATATAAAATAAAGTAAGTAGCTTCCTACATGATTATTAATAGAATGCTCTATATAGTTGTTATGTAGTTAATGTTTTCCTAAGTTGAAGGAAAAGAGAAGACTGAAATATTGTCTTGCTTTAAACTCTATCCTTTTTCTTGGGTTGCATCGAAGATTATGAAAATTCAAAGCAGAGAATCTTTTGGATTTTTTATAAACGTGTTAGGTTGAACTTGTTCATTCTGCTTGTGCATGAGGCAAGATGTCGCGACTCTGTGAATCCGAGTGAACAAAATGTGATAAAAGGGACCTCGTTCGTAATGAGAGAGCGCATGGATTTTCATTAGCAAACGTTTGTAGTTTCCTCCATCTTCTAGTCTACTTTTATTTCTTTCTCTTTACTTTCCTTTTTAACGGGATTACAAAGTTATGAAACAGGTAATGTATTGATTGGAAGCAGCGTAAAGAAGATTCTCCGCCAAAGACCAACTCTTTATTTATTCTAACGAATTTCACGACTTTATTTTATTTACCTTTAGTTTATTTGATCGCATTCAAAGATACTAAATACAGTAGTCATTTATGTTATAGGCTCTAAGAAGGAAAGGTGAAGCTACCAGTCAACAGTCAGCGAAGGGAAGCGATGAATTCCGAGACTGATTAATACACCACACGTAACGATTGCCATATTCAAATTTATTGACTACCTCACTGGAACATTGAACGATATGTCAATGACCGCAAGAACATAAGCTCTCCAATTTCTGAATTGTGTTTTCCAATGATAACTAACACATTGACACTATCGAAACTGAAGTTACTTGGCCGCGCGGATATAAGCTTTCCATATATCCTTATTATTAGGTGATGTTTTCAAATCATTCCCTTTATAATTCAAATCTCTCAAATAATGATTAATGTTTGTCTATGTACTGGGAGGGTTCCCTTGGATTTCCTGCAAAAGGCTTCCATGTCCCTCCTTCCCTCTCCATTCTTGCCAGATGTCCTACCCATCGCAATCCACTAGTCTTAACTGTTCTTATTTCCCACGAGTATCATGTAGATCACTGTATCTTCTTAATTCACTTGTCTATTCGTCTCTTTTGGTAAAAAATAGATAAAAACTCTTGCTCTTGTCTGACGTAAAGCCCTGGTCAAGGATAAGATGAGGTTACATGAAGTCCCTATTATACACGGTTGCTGCTGATCACAAGGTATAGTTATAGTGTAGGCCACGCTTCAACGGCCTTCTCTCTCCCCCTAAGAAACATTACCATTTTATGCTATATTAACATGCACATACTTGTAAAAATATGTTTTTTTTTGTTCAAATGCCCCAGGTTTGTCTTTCGACATTCCTGGTTTCTATCCTGGCTTGGCGTACTTGTAACCCACTTCTTAGGTTGGGGCGCCTGGAAGGCGGGGTTGCGTTGCCCCGATGATATGATGGGTGATGATGATACTTGTGCGCCAGGAGAGTCCCTAATCCTAAGCTTAACCTAAGATGAATATGACTGATGATGATTGCGATGGCCATATGATTTCGGGGACCGTTTGTCTTACAGGTGAGGAAAAACCCCGATAAAAACCTCACCCAGAAAAACTGTCCCGACCGGGGTTCGAACCCGGGCCCGCTGCGTGACAAGGCAGCACGCTACTACCCCGAGACCACAGCGCTGGACACTTGTTAAAATATTTGGTTACTAGATTTGACAACTTCGGATTATTTCTGTCTCTTTCTCTCTAATGAGGGTTGAAAGGCGGCCGGCTTTTGCTAAGTGACACTCAGGAAGGTGGTTGAAACCGAAGATATTTTGACAGTTCCAGGAAATGAGGCCGTTAAGCCATGGCAAGAACAATATAGGCATTGAATTGCCTGTTCCGTCTTCAAGTACTTTACAGCCATCTTCTTCTAAATCTACGCACTGATCTGTTTGCACTAACTCCATATTTGTTTAGTTAATCATGTAGTTGGCATTTAATCTAGATGTTCTTTCCACTGTTCTTTATAATATTTTAATATATCATTTAAATTTTAAAAAAAATCTAATTCTTCTCGTATTACTTCATTTATTATGTGATATAGTTTTGTAAATCCTTTAGCGCCTCTTAAGAAATTCATTTCTGAAGCCTGTATCATACTAAAGGTATTTATGTTGTCTTAATTATTTTCAGTATTTAATAACAAAATATATAATTTCAGCAAATTAACAAAATGACAAGTTATTTGAGATATACACATACAGGTAAAAAAACAGATATTAATGATTTTATATGCATTGAAATACACTCTATATGTTTTGAAAGGAACATTCAGACATTCTGAGAAGAGTAGGCCTATATCACTGTTTCCTCCTCATGTCGTTAACTTGAGTTGATGTTCTAGGAAACAGGAACACTTCTGATTTACTGTATAAGGAAATGTTAAGATACATATCTTCGTTATGCAGCATACAAAGTTTCAAATAAAAACAAACAAAATTAATAACTGTTTATACTATCTTTCTGGTAATGAAATGTTCTTCCGGATTCTTAAATAGTTTTGTAAAAATGCACAGAATTTGATAATTCACTTCCTTAAACAATTCACAATCGTCTCTTTCAAATTGCAGACTGCGTAACTAAAATTAATTTGTTCTTCTTCTTCTTCCTTAAACATAATTTGTAGGATTTTCATCCTGTTTATTTCCAAAATCATTCCTCGGAGGAAGACATATTGGATGTGCATGCACTGTCCATCCATCTCTTGCTTGGTCGTCCTCTTGTTCTTCTCCCGTCCATTGGTCTTTCTTCTTTAGCTTTTTTTGCAAGTCGGTTTTCTTCCATTCTTTCTATATGACCCTTCCAATATTTGTGTTGCTGTAAATGTGTTTGGCTTGAAAATATTATTTTATAATTCCTGTTACTCTGTTAAATTTTATAATTTTTTGACAAATATTTTTCCTCTTCTTAAGTAACTTGGTATCCGAGATAGTTAAATGTATTAGTTTGTTCTAATATTTTATTATTAATAACAATTTTACTGCGAACGGGTCTTTTCCTAGAAAAGCCTGACCTCATATTTTACTGTTGAGATTTCCATGTTGTATTTTATTGCAATTTGGTGAAAAGAATGGACTGAACGTTGTAGGTCATCTTCTGAATTCGCTATAAACACAATATAAATAAAATATTTAATTCAAATTAATTTTATGATGTTTACCGTCATGAAAATGCTTCTTTTCGGAGTTTCCTTGTGAAATTGTTGTATTAGTGATAATAGTAATTTGTGGCATGGCTACGTTATCGAGTTCTCACTATCAGAAAATGTTGTTGTGCCGCGTGGAATTGTTGATAACCATGATGTAGGGTGAGAAGGGATATTTTGAATTGCTGCCTCTCTACCATATATCAGAATTTACAATACCGAATTAACAGCAATGCTTTTACGACCTGCCTGACTTAGTGTGTTCTATTTTGTTGTTATTTATATTCAATTTGTTTCAATTCGGCATTCGCCCGAATGCATAAATTCTTTAGTTCAATGAACAATTTTGTGCAATCAAATTGCTCGCTGCTAAGTCTATCTCAATACATTCATTAACCTTTAAACACTAGGTCGTGAAATTTAATCTAACAACATTTTGTAATTGCTGTCATCAAATTCATTGTGGCGGAAAAAATAATATTATATTCCGAAAAGTTAGTGCTTTTATGTAACTATTTAATACATTGGCGAGAACAATTACCTCGCTTTCACATATACGTTTTTTCCTTTCTTTTTCCTAGTTTATTCCCTTCATTTGTAGGTGTTTCACATGCCCTATGCCATCCGGGCCTTACAAGGAACACCTGTCGGGAAAGGATTAAAACGCTCGGGTAATACACATATTTTTTTTTAACCACAGAAATTTCGTAACGCGGCCGCACATGGACTATCACCGAGGAGGGGTATAAAGGACAATGTGCTGATGGGTTCGAATTCCTAAATTATGTGTGTCAGAGAGTCTATTGAAGTGTGTGATAAGTAATTGAAGAATGGTGTGTGTAGTATATCTATAGAGAAAAAAAATAATCCACGGTTCTAGGATCTCCTAGTCGAAGCCACGACTCTAGGGACGGTAAAACGTAATCAAATCTGCGAATATCACACATAAAACGTACGCAAAAACTATGACACATAAAATAACCTAACCTCTGAATTTAAGAGGCTTCAGACAAGAGAACTGTCAAACATTGCAAGCCGAAACGCACCTTGAAATTTCTCCCAGAGAAACGCTGTAATGTACCAAGGGGATGTCAAACAAATCTGCCGCTTTTAACTGCAAGGAACTAAAATCCAGAGTCAATTCTCTCATTTAAACTCACGGAATTAATACAACTCTGAATTGGCGGATTGAACAACCCTCACAACCTGGATCCGTGCCGCGTCCAGCCTCACTGCACTTCTCTCTACTCGTGCAGGGAGTCCATCTGCTTCGCACAGTTGGTTGCCATTGCTGGATTCTGACTTCGATTTCTGTGCTTTGCGGTTAATAAAGCACATAATATTTTAGACACGATCTTGGTATATTACAACGCTTCTCAGAGAAAATTCAAGGTAGATTTCGGTATGCAACGGTTGTCAGTTTCCTTGTGAGCAAAATTTGTCATTTCACGCCTAGATTTGGATCGCGACATATAAATTAGATATCCGATCCCTTGAGCACATTGCTCTATATATATATCCCTCCTCATCACACTACCTATTATTCGAAATCTTTTGCAGTTTCTCTTGCTAGAACATGGGATTCCCTTCCAACCTATTTCGAGACTGCCAAACTTTACCATATTTCAGAAATACATTGAAAATAAAATTAATAACAGAAACAACTCACTAATATTACTTTTCAAAAATTAATAATTTGTTTTTCATTACTTAATATAAATAGTTTTAACATTTGTCAATATATTTACCTAATGCCTTGTATAATAAGCGATAGATTAGTACATTATAGTTTATTACTTTCTTGTATGTTTTTCTTCTTTCTTTTTATGTATAGTGGATTCGAGCTGTTATTCCTTTCTGTATATATCCATCATTAGTTTTAATTTTAATTGTATTTAATTTTATTGTATTATTAGACAATATTTTTATTGTTATTCAATTTGACAGTATTATCATACTGTTTTGTATTTATATGTAACATATGTTTGTCCTGGTGAGTGGACGAGAAGGCCACATGGCCTTAACTCCACCAGACTAAATAAATATAGTCTAAATAAATCTGTTATATCTAATGACCTGACTATTAACGATACTCGTTAAATAAAATACAAGTTAACTTTGTTATATAGTTGGGATTGAAAAAGGATTAAGAAAACTGAAATGTAGGATATTTGTAAATAACATCGGGTTATGGTTAGATAAACAGAAGGCAGTTAATGGAATGACATTTATGTGGTTAAAGCTCTGAGGAAATGGTGAATTCAAAGTTGCTTTGTTCTACTGTGCGGTTTCAGAGGGGAGTTTCTGGAATCAGTGATGTTCCTTTAGAGTAAAACAGAGCAGCGTTTTACAATCTGTCGGCATGTGAATATAATCCGCGTAGTTGGTGAAACTACCTAGCTTATGAGTGTAACTACGTGATATGTAAGCTTTGTCACTGGTGCACAGTGTTTGTAACAGCGTTACTTTACCACATAATGTTCAAATTAAATAATTTTACACGCGGAAAAAGGTAAACTTGATGCTATTTAACGCCAGTTAATTCACAAATGTAATCACAGTTAATTTCTAACATTTGTTTCAAATATTTGGAAGTCAATGTAAATGGAAAAATTGCAGATTAAATTAATACGGATTATTAAATGCGGGTAGAGTACATTACGCTATAAGTAGGGTACTTCTAGACAGTTTATTAGTCAACATACAGTAGCCTACATTCTGATACTACATCATGCAAGTCTCTAATCTTTTTTTGTATTTTTCCTTGTTTTACTATTTAATCTACGTTTTTATATTGTTTTCTTATTTAACGTTCTTTATATTTTTCATAAGTACAAGACATACACCCAGACGGAAGATGGAGATTAAAATCCCCTAACCAGCCGGTAATCGAATTCGAATAACTCTGCCTCCCAGGCGCCCCAACCTCAGAAGTGGATTACAATGCCAGAAGAGAACATCAGAAATGTCCTAAAGGACAACCCCAGGGCATATAAAATATATATATATATATATATATATATATATATATATATATATATATGTTATATTGCAGATTTTCGCGGATATAGATTAGATTAGATTTATTTAGCCCTGGTGAAGTTAAGGCCATATGGCCTTCTCTTCCACTCACCAGGACAAACATATATTACATCTGAATATAACAATTTGAATTAACTCTAATATTAAATACTAAATAAAAAGTTGATCAAAAAGATAATATCTATTATATTATGATCTAATTGCAACCAGTTAATGTTAGTTAAAATTAAGACTAAAACTAATAATAAAATGTATACAAGCAAAACATATTAAATTGTCCCTGTCTAATGATGATTAAGAAAGTTTTCTTGGGTTTTCCGCGTCATGGCTTCGAGTTCGGCCTCTGGCCACTGATTCCGACGTTTCGGCATGTCGGAATCAGTGGCCAGAGGCCGAACTTGAATCCTCCATTACGCAGAGAACCCAAGAGAACTTTCTTAATCATATATATTATATCTTTACCCCCTAAAATACTGTTTAATCCATATATTGCTGCCATAATTAACTGGCACTATCGAACCCGTAGGTTTATGGCTGCGCGGACATAGGCTCTGCACACAACATTATTCTGAGCTAATGTTTTCCAATCATCCCCTGTTTAATATACTTCCCTCAAATCATGGTTAATTTTATTGTCCCACCGATTCTTGCTCTGTTAATTAGGCGTTTTCTCTTTGGATTTCCCGACAAGAAGATTCCATGTCCCTCTTTCATTCCCCATTCGTGCCATATGTCCTACCCATCGCAGTCTATGAGACTTAATTTTTCATATTATATCAGCTTTCCTATAAAGTTCAAGCAGCTCACTGTTATGTAGATTTCTCCATTTGTCTGTCTGTTCATTTCTCTTTGGTTCAAAAAGTTTCCTAAGCACTTTATATTGCTGCCCTACCTTTATTAATTCTTTAATTAATGTAATCTTAGTGATTCCCATTCTTCTTATTTTAATCCTTAAATATGGCTATTATTCTCAATGCTTTTTTTCATCATTATCATCCAGGGATTAAGCCCGTTGGCTCATTCCGATTTCATGAAAGCTAGAATTATTAAAACTGTTCTGATTATTATTAAAAAATCTTCTGTGTGGGCGTCCAACATTTCTCCTTCCGCGCGGTTTATAATTTAGCAATAAGTTTGGAAATCTTTCTCCTGGCATTCTATTAATATGTTCTTTCCAAGCGTTCCTATATTTAATTATTCGGTCTATAAGTTTGAAAATATTTAGTTCCTTTCTTATAGCTTCATTTCTTTTCTTATCCAGCAGAGTATATCGCGCTATATTTCTTAAAATCTCACATCAGCTGCTTCCAATCTTTGTTCTTGTCTTTTAGTGATCGTCCAACATTCTGATCCATACATCAATACAGGAACAGCTATTATAAAAATGTTCCCGCCAATATTATATATTTTAGATTTGGTCCTATTGATATATAATTTGTTTTCTTTATACGTATTAGCCTATTGTTCAGGAAAATGAAATCAAATTGGATAAATAAGAACAAAACTTAATGTAAAATTCATTTAAATTATTACATAATATTATACATTTTGTGGCGTTTTAGTGCAGCAAGTGGTTAGACGCTCGCCTCTCTATGCTGGGATCTCGAGATCCAGTTTAAGTCATTTCATACATCGTGGTGGCAAAACGGAACTTGGGAGGTATTTCTCGGGGTATCTTCCGTTTTCTCCTGCCACAAATTTCATTGCATTACTTCTCCGTACTCATCTCATTCATTTCGTTTCACTCCGTTTATTCGGCCCTGTCACGGTGCACCAGACGTGGTTGTCCGGCACCCTTAGCTTTTACATACCTCTGTCATATATACGAACTTAATTCCATCACATATTTTGACAACCCTGAGTTAGACATGAATTGTGGATATTATTATTATTGTTATTATTATTATTATTATAATCATCATCATCACATCGTCATCATAATGTCATAATCATCATCGTCGTCAACGTCGTCAGCATCATCATCGTCGTCAGCATCATCATCCTCGTCAGCATCATCATCGTCATCATCGTCATCATCATTATCGTCATCATCATTATCGTCATCATCATTATCGTCATCATCATTGTCGTCATCATCATTGTCGTCATCATCATTATCGTCATCATCATTATCGTCATCATCATTATGGTCATCATCATTATCGTCATCATCATTATCCTCATCATCATTGTCGTCATCATCATTGTCGTCATCATCATTATCATCATCATTATCGTCATAATCATTATCGTTATCATTATCGTCATCATCATTGTCGTCATCATCATTATCGTCATCATCATTATGGTCATCATCATTGTCGTCATCATCATTATCGTCATCATCATTATCGTCATCATCATTATCGTCATCATCATTATCGTCATCATCATTATCGTCATCATCGTTATCATTATCATTATTGTTATTAAGTCGCCCGCGGTGCTTTGGTGGATATATTTGTTGTCTCTAGTCCCGAAGGTCGCAGGTTCAAATCCGGCTGTGTTCGATGGAAAAATCCAAGGAACAAGACCTTCGGGAAGGACTTTAAGTCGTGGATCCCGAGTATGAAAGTTTCAGGCTCGTAGTAATCCCTTGGTTTTCTAGATGTCATCAGGAGACGGAACGCTGACCCCTGGCAACTTAATGACATTTATACGAAACAAGCATAACTAAATTACTATGTTTGAATTTCTCCCATGTAGGGGGAGAACGCCTAAGTCTCAATGAGAGACACAAGAACTTACCACTATAATAACATTACTGTTAGCATTATTAATATTATTTTTATTGGTGTCATACATATGGACTTCATCTCATTACATCTTTGGACAACCCTGAGTTAGACATAATATTATTACTATTATTACTACTAATGCTACTATTGCTATTATTATATTATTATTATTATTATTATTATTATTATTATTATTATTATTATTATTATTATTATTATTGTGGAAAGCAACGGGAAGCTACCACACCTACAATTCCCTAGTAAAGCTGCAAGCATAGCATGAAAATGCTAAGATTGCAGTGAAGGACCTGCCTTCGGGCAGAATTACTATGGATGGATTATTATTATTATTATTATTATTATTATTATTATTATTATTATTATTATTATTATTATTATAATTATTATTATACATTTTGTTTCTTGCGTTTTTAATAAAATAAAATATTATAATGAAAGTATTTTTAAAAATATGATTCTTAAAGTAATTTAATACTTGCATAAAACATTTAATATGAATAAACAATTTCATTTACGACTATGGAATTTCTTGTGAAAACGTCTATTCGATGTCATTATGTATGTAAAGAAAGTTCGACGTCGAAAATATCTCTTCATCCTTTTGACATTTTAACATAACGTCTATGTATTGATAGAGGGCGGGGAGGCATCGTTGTCAAGCTCCTACCAATCTGATGGGTGAAAGAAGAGTAACCTTCGTAAGAAAATTTTTAATTAAAAGTTTGACGTACACTTTTATTCTCTCTTCTATTTTATATTACCGAAATATTTTCTCGTGTGTCTTTAAAATTCCCAGATAAAGTTCTTCATAAATTTCAATGTGGTTGTTAACTAGAGCAAAGGAAAGTTATACTTTAGGTCTCAAAGTCTCTATAATTATTTTAATAAGGACGGATTTGGGTTTTTCTATTTTGAGATAAATTAAAATATTTCAGTTAGTTTAACAAATTAATAAAAACAGCTACAGAAGTTTTACGTAAGCAACAACAACAATAATAGTAATAATAATAATAATAATAATAATAATAATAATAAACGAGTTCCACAATTTAAATATCTTGGTGAAATAATTCAAGAAAATGGAATTGAAACTAAAGCCAATAAAAGTAGATGCCAAAAAATGGAAACAGAATCTCGGCTTACTCACAACACTTATAATAAAAAATGCATATCTTTACATACAATATTACGACACTATAACACTGTAATTAAACCAGAATGCCTCTATGGAGCAGAAACATTAATTTTGAGCAGAAAAAAAATCGAAAATATAGTGAAAAAAGAATGCAAACTTATAAGAAAAGTTTTAGGTCTATAAGTCACAGGTGAAGCATTTAGACTCAGAAGTAAAAAGGAAGTAAAAATATATACAGACATTCATAGTGATATTAGAAACCGAAGGTTAACATTTTATGGCCATATTAAATGAATGAACTCAAATAGGCTTACAAAACAGATAATGGAATTCTACGAAAACAGAAGTAAAGCTCCAGTGGATACTATGAAGTTGATTGATGAAGTAAAAAAGGACTTAAAATTGACAGGAATAACTAAAGAAGATATCCCAAACAGAGATATATTTAGAATTAAGGTGAATAAGTGGCAAGTTGACCAAGAGGACAAACCGAAGAAAAAACTAGAACAACTTGGACAGATGATAGAAAACAAGCTCATAGCAAGAGAATGAAAGAAATTTGGGCTCAAAGGAAACGCCTTTAAGTACTTTGCGTAGTCCTACATGGGCTCATCCGCAATAAAAAAATAATAGCAATAATAATGAAGCAACAATCATAATGCGTTATTTAATCTGGCAGATTGAAGGCAATGAGGCCTTACCTTCTATTCATCCAGCGAATAAGAAATCATACAAAAATTACATATTTACTAACTAACTCACTGGCTCTGTCGAATATGAAAGTCCATGGTAGCGCGGACATAAGCTCACCACACATCCGTATCCTGAGCTAAAGATTTCCAATCATCCCCTGTATAATGTACTTCCCTCAATTCATGTATAATGTTATTCACTTTAAAATATGAATAAAATATGGATTAAACAAAGCACAATGCGGATGTGGTCTAATATTAGCTATCACTATTGTGTTATTATTTAATTGTAATATTATTGTGTTTTCTTTATGTAATTGTAATGTTATTGCTTTTTTTGCTGTTGATTTTTCTTTACACTAGTACCAATTATTACTTTATTGTAACGGACTGTCAACAGCACGTACGGCTTAGTGCCCGTGCGACCCATATTTGTAAATAATATTGTAAATATCTTACTTTTTGTCTAATAAAGTCCTACTACTACTACTAACAAAACATGTAAACGAAACACAGTAAGAAATGCTTCCTAGATGAATATTTATAGGTAGCCCTATATACAAAATGCTGAGTATAGTTGTTATGCGGGTAGTATTTCCATTGGGTGGAACTTATGATATCAGTTAATTTGTATTTAAATAATGATAGTGATTGACGATCCCTGACATGACTGGGAAGCGAGTTCTATGCTCTAATAATTGATACTAGAGGTCGCCCAGTGGTCGAAATTCGATCACAATTAATTGCATTTTTAAGTTTGTCACAAATTATGGATTAATTTTCGATTTATTTTAAAAATGCGAACGATAGGAAATATGTGGTATAGCTTGGCTAAGCTATATTTAAAAAATAATAACACGTAATTTGACATTTGTATACTGTGTATACTGTTTCTGTCATTTATATTTGCATTTGGCCTATTATTATGTATTTCCCGTCTCATTTGTCTCTCACTCCAACCCGTCAATGTTCTATGTCAAGGCATAATGGATGGAAGTAGGTGCGAATAATTCTATTTATTTTATTTATGTATTTAGCCTGGTAAGTTAAATCCATGTAGCCTTCTCTCTTACTCACCAGGACAAACATATGTTACACCAGAATATAAAAATCACAATAACTCCAATAATAAATACTAAATGAATATGTAGGTATAACACATGTAATTAAATTACTGAAACCAAGATTAGACAGGAGTTAATTTAATTTTAAAAAATAAAATGTACTCACTATTCTCGAGAGTACGTCAATTCACATTGCTGCTGCACGATTTTTTTTTTACAACAATGCACTTTCAGCTATGGACGTAAACAAATGAATTAGTAGACAAATGAATGAGTAGACAAATGAATGAGCAATACACACAAATTCCTTAGAAAAAGTTATTTTAATTTGCTTAATTTAATATATTTGTAATACATATTATACAAAAAAATATTTTTGCGCGATAGTGTCGTACTTACAGGAATGGCGATCATGATTGAAAGTTCAACTTCCTACATTTCGGGATTGCCAGCCTAAATAATTATACTATAATATTACATTTACACCCACGTGCGGGAAGTAAAGCCACTGCCCTCTATGTATACTACGTACAATGTACATATAGAAAATATCCAAAAGTTAGTGTTAATATACATTATACAAAAAAATCACTGCATTTTAAATAAACTGAACTTTATTTGAAACAATATGAATCAATAAATACGAAGTTGCGGTCATGTTATCAATAATAATGGTCTCACGGCCTCCTGTACTTTGAACTAATAAACATTGCCCGCACTGTCAACGTTACTCAATTGTTTATAATGAACGCAAATATTTCCAACAAAGATGTTATTATTTTACTATTAATTATTATTTTGAAAACACCATCCCGCAAAAAATAATGTACAATGCACGTTTGTAAAGCGTTTTTACAGAATCTCGGAAATTAAAAACCTCTCTATCACTAGGTTTTTTAAATATTTTTCTCGATGCTGTAAATACCACTTCCCAATCTCGCATCGTAATATGCTATTTTTACACTCCTTCTCTATTATCAATGGCGGACAGCTGCTAACAGCCTTCAACAGCGCTCCTGGCTTTTTCGATTTTTCGCAGGTGTAAACAACAGTTGGGTCAGTGAAACATATATATAAGTTTATTTTAAGTGTTAGTTAATAGTTTAGTGAAATTTATTTCGTGTTTTTCAATAGTATATGATAATGGGTGGAAGAAGTAATAAATCTACTTGCTCAATTGAAGACACGGTAAAACGCGTCTTGTCCGACTCGCTCCAAGACAAGCAGTTGCTGCAGGTGTTGGCAACAATGATTAAGAACGAAGTTGTGGCGGAACTTCAAAAAACTATAGAAAGCAACACTATAGTGATTGAAAACCTTAAAAAAACAATCGAAAATAAAGATAGTGTGATAAGAAATTTACAGACAAAGGTGGATGACTTAGAGCAATATCAGAGACGACAGTGTTTACGTGTTTTCGGGGTTTAAGAAGTGGCCGGGGAGGACACTGACATTAAGTCAATAGAAATAGCCCAGAAAATCGGTGTGGATCTCAATATTACTGACATTGACAGGAGCCATCGCGTTGGTGTACGAAGAGAAGATAGGCCGCGCCCTATTATTATAAAATTTACTAGTTACCGCAAAAGAAGAGAGATGTTCGTAAATAAGAAACAACTCAAGGGATCGGGTATAACAATCCGAGAAGACTTAACAAGAATACGCCACCAAACTATTGAAAGACACTATCGATAAGTTTGGTGTACGCAATGTCTGGACATTGGACGGTGTTATATTCGCTAAAGTTGGTGAATCAAAAAAGCGTATCACCAGTGCTAGTGACCTGTGTTAATTTAAGCCTTTAGCGTATTATAGGGTATGTTTTTTTTTATATAACATATAATTTAAAAACTATTTAATTATTCTATATCTTATTTTTAATATATATCAACATTTTTTTTCAATAATTCTTAAATTAATAATTAAACTATAGCAATTTCTCTAGGCTAATTAGGTTAACATTTACTTTATTTTCTTAGAATAGTCCAATTGATTTTATTATTACTACTATTTATTTTTCTCTACTCCTAATAGTGTGTTAATTCAGTTAAAATTTTCATTATTTGTAAAGTTGGTACAATTGATCTTCCAAGTTTTAGTCAATATTTGAAGTCCCTGACATGCTTTCAACACGACCATCCCCCAGGCAAATTCCTACCCTTTCTTCAAATGACAATGCCAATGAATCCTCACGTTCTTCTCACCCCACCACTGCCTACCTGCTAAAAGAATGTTTTTTCTCCTCGTTCAACTACTCTTAAAATCGCCCATATTAATGCTCAAAGCATTCTGCCTCACATTCATGAAATTCGACATTTATTTTCCGAGATCTCTCTGCATGCGATCTTAATATCTGAGTCCTGGCTTAAACCTTCCCTTCACTCCTCACTTGTTGATATTGACGGGTACACCCTCTGTCGCAATGATAGACTAGGGAAAAGAGGTGGGGGAGTTGCGATGTATATCAAATCGAACTTAGAGCCCAAAGTCATTCTTCACTCCTCCCCTGATTACAATGCACGACCAGAATTCCTCTTCATTGAAATTTCAGCTAGTTTACAGAGATGTCTCCTGTGTGTGGTGTACAAACCTCCGAAAGTAGAATATCTTAGTGACATAGAAACACCTTTATTAAGTTTACTGCCGCATTATCAGCATGTTATAGTAATGGGCGACTTTAACTCTAACTTACTTTCTTCCTCATCATCATCATCAGAACTACTGGCACTATTTCACGCATGCAATATGTATGTCTTGCCTTTACAACCAACTCATCACACATCGACGACTGATACATTAATAGACATCATAGCCACGACAAATTCACAGAAAATTATAAACTACGGACAAATATCTGCCCCCGGCATATCAGCCCATGATGTCATATATATCGAACACTCTCTCCAGTGTCCTAGGACTCGTCCTAAATTATTAAACGTATCGAAATTTAAAAATATTAACCAGCAAGCTCTAATTGCAGACGCTATCGACATGCCGTGGCATGATATTTGGACCCTATGCACAATTGACGAAAAATTGCTTAAATTTAACAATATGATATTAGAACTTTACGACAAACATGCCCCCTTGAAGACTAGACGAATTACTAAATCCCCAGCTCCCTGGATGTCCCACGAAATTCGACTACTGATGGCTGAGAGGGATGCTGCTTTTCGAAAATATAGACGGGACAAAAGTGACGCTAACTTAAGACAATATAAGACATTAAGAAACAAACGAATCAAACATTAGGAACGCTAAGTTGCGGTATGCTCATAGTCTCATTGAACCAAACACAAATGCAAGTGATATGTGAAACGTATTAGATCAATGGGTCTACGGCAGCCGACAACCAAAGGAGAGAGCATTAACATATCACTGGACGATCTAAACCAACATTTCACATCATATGCCACACTTAACATAAACACTACGACCAAACAACAAACTATAGATGAGCTCCTATCCACACCTACTCCTTCCCGAAAAAATTCTTCTTTTCCTATATAATGCCAATCGACGTTAAACTATCCCTGGACCGCATTAGAACTAAAACACAATGTATAGACAATATAAGTATCGACTTTTAAAGAAAATACTCCATGTCATACTGTCAACTGTAACCCATATATTTAATGCCTCAATTATGACCTCAACTTACCCCGAACTCTGGAAAAAAGCTATAGTCAGACCAATCCCTAAAATTAAATTACCTGTAACACCAAACGACTTTAGACCAATCAGCATCCTCCCAGTCCTATCTGAGGCCTTGGAGCGCATTGTTCATGGATAATTAACTGATTACCTTAACACTCATAACATACTCGACCCATACCAATCAGGTTTTAGGACAGGCCATAGTACGGCAACCGCACTTCTTAAAGTTACCGAAGATGCGCGTGAAGCAATGGACAGTGGCCACATGACAATATTTACACTCTTGGACTTCAGCAAAGCTTTCGACACAGTTGACACTGACATATTAATAGAAAATTACGCGCTCTGAATCTTTCGGACAATGCTGTTAACTGGCTTGGATCCTATCTTCATGGTCGCCAGCAATGTGTATCCAATGCAGAACTTTCCTCATCCTGGCTATCACTGAAGGGTGGCGTCCAACAAGGTTCAGTGTTAGGACCACTTCTGTTCTCTATCTATGTTAACGATATATCCACTAGACTTACCTATTGTCGATATCACCTATATGCTGACGATTTGCAAATTTACATTCACTCCCATCCTGACGATGTACATGACACACTAGACAAATTAAATAGTGACCTAGACTCAATTTCCCTATGGTCGAAGAAACATGGACTTAATCTAAATACTGACAAGACACAGTGCATAATTATAGGACATCGGCGAATCCAAAGCATTATAAATTACGAAAATATCCCTACCATTCTCCTAAATGACAAAAATATCCCCTACAGCTCAGTAGTAAAAAATCTGGGTATATATATGGACCAACACCTAGACTGGAAAATCCAGGTGAATAATACCTGCAAGAAAGTGTTCTCAATTCTTCACTCCCTAAATAGTTTTAAAAACTTCCTTCCTACAAAATTAAAACAAATACTTGTACAGACTCTTATAATGCCACACTTCGACTACTGCGACATATTACTGACTAATCTTACAACTGATCTATCTGACAGACTACAGCGTGCTCACAATGCGTGCATTCGATTTATATTCAATCTCCGTCGTTATGACCACGTGTATCCTTCATTTCAGGCCTTATCATGGCTACGCCTAAATGACAGAAGAACTTTACATTCACATACCTTACTATTCAAAATTCTGCACACATATTTACCAACTTATTTAACAACACGTTTTCAACATTTATCGGCTCATCACAATTTAGGAACAAGATCACAAGACTCTTCTTTACTTTTGATACCACAACACAGGACCTGTCTGTACTCTGAATCTTACACAATATCTATGGCTAGGGCATGGAACTCACTTCCCAGTCATGTCAGGGACTGTCAATCGCTATCATTATTTAAATCCAAATTAACCCTTCAGAGTGGATGGATTTAAATGGCCGAGAATACTCTGATGCGGGAAGAAGTTCACCGGTATTTAAACTCAGCCGCTCAGTGCCAGTATTCCAATAACGCATTTAAATTGATATATCTTGAGTAATTTAAATGTTTTTGCAATTCGTTTATGGTGAACCCTTAATATAATATTTAATTAATTAAATTTGTTACGGTTCTCGCGTAACATCTCTGCGTTTTTTGCAGACTTATTTATGATTGTTGTGCCACAGTTGAAATAGGTCCTTTTTGTAAACTTCTCACATAAGTGACACAGTGTATTGCACTAGGGTTTCTTTGAAGAATTCAGAAAACCGGCTTTACCTAACAACAAAACGAAATATTTACACAAAGAAAAGGGTCTTGAAAAAAAAAGTATGAACTTCAAAAATTGGTGTGATAAATCTTCAAAATGTAAACCAGCTGTTTGACACTCGGGCAACAATAAGTGTATTTTTTTCCCCTTGTGTTTACTTTGTTCATGTTTATTACAAACACATTGCTTCTATGCGCTGACCTTCTTTCTTGTAGGGGGGGGCAGCCTTCTCCAAATGTGTCTTTCTAACACTTTGGAAACATTATTTTAGGTCGTGTGCCTTCAAAAAATGGTCTTTCTACACATCAGACCTGTTTGTACTAAGACCTTCATCAACCCTAAATTTCAATGCCTTTCTTCTGGTTTCCAAACCGAAAACAGTTGATGAAATATGACTATAATAGTTTCGCCGGAGGTGTGGACTTAAAAGATCAACATGCTACAAGCCGGAAGATCGAGGGTTTGAGTCCCGGTGGATCAGGATTTTTAAACTGAACCAAACCTTCAGGCGGCACCGTGAACCCGGGGTTGACTCAGCCTCTAACTTAAATGAGTACCAGATGCTTGTTATGGGCCGTCAGACAGAAATAAGTACTCGGCTTACATCAAGTACCGATAGTTTAGAAAAGTGGGAGCCTTAACCTCCTAATATCCCAAGAACCTTCTAAGGTCTGTAGTGGACCACTTTACCTTTTAGATACTGACTGAATTGTAGACTAACTACCTTTCCATAATGTAAGGATATCGTCATTTGAAATATATATATATATATGTATATATCTGAAATTTACTGTTGTGGTCCTGTACTGTAACGTAAATCGGAAATAACTTTGTTGGGTCTTTATATATACTGAATTTGCGACATTATTATTAAAAATGAAGAGATTTGAAAATAGATTCAATTTGATAGACAAGCTAATCTACAAAAAAAGGCTAATTTAGTTTTATAAGAAATCCTTTATCAAGTTATAAATTTAAGAAAAATGTCAGAGGCCGCAAGAATAAATGCAAATATAAAATTATTTTAACTTGTTACTGAGGGCCGTAATCAGTTAATATATACACTAATATAAACTTTGAAGTCTCTACATAAAATTTGTATAAACGGTAAATAGTTAATGTAAACACATAGGTCATAATTACAGTTTAAAGCAGTGCGTGTAGCTAGCGTACATGTCACGTCGTTCCGCATTGGGTGAAGAATTCAACTTGCGTACACGTCACGTCGCTCCACGCTGACGGGTTAACTGATATCTTAAGTTCGACACAATGAAAACATTAACTACATAACAACTATATAGAGCATTCTATTAATAATCGTGTAGGAAGCTACTTACTTTATTTTATATCATTTTAATTTTATTATATTCTATGTTTTTTGTTAGCATTAGCTAGTATTAGATCCATCATCATTGTATTTTGTTTAGTCTGTATTTTAATATCTTAAAATTGTAATATGTACGTAATTTTTGTATAATTTTACTATTCGCTGGTTGAGTGGAAGAGAAGGCCTTATGGCCTTAACTCTGCCAGCTAAAATAAATCATTATTATTATTATTATTATTATTATTATTATTATTATTATTATTATATGAACTTTAATTATGCCAAAATCACATTCCTCCGTGCCTGCAATCTGCTTAAAAATGTGTGCAAAGTTTTGCAGGTTAATTTCCTCCACGTATCAATATATAGATACTGTGTAAGATTCAGAGTATAGACATGTCCTGTGCTGTGTTATAGACAGTAAAGATGTATCTTGTGATCTTGTGCCTAATTTGTGATGAGCCGAAAAATTTTGAAAATGCGTTAATAAACAATTTATTAAATATGTGTACAGAATTTGGAATAGCAAACCATGTGAATGTAGAGTTATCTGTCATTTAGATGTACCCTTATTAAGTCAGATATAATGATATCTGATATTAGATATTATGAGAGTTATATATAATTGTAGGCTTTCACGGCCGGCGTCTTGATCCATATTTGGTTCGTCTTCCGGGCTTATAGGCCGTGGTCTGGGTGTCTTCTTACTCGACGTTTCGTCTACTGCTGCGGTAGACCTCATCAGGAGATACTGCGTGCTCTCTGTGAACTCCTCAACAGTCGGCTGCAGACTGGCTGCCAGTCTGCAGCCGACTGTTGAGGAGTTCACAGAGAGCACGCAGTATCTCCTGATGAGGTCTACCGCAGCAGTAGACGAAACGTCGAGTAAGAAGACACCCAGACCACGGCCTATAAGCCCGGAAGACGAACCAAATATGGATTATGAGAGTTGTTTTTAAGTTTGGAAAAAAATAATTCTTACTTGTATTTGGTTAAAAGTTGTAAAATATCGAAACTTTTTTTTTCTGTACAGTTAGCTACAATAAGCATGTAAAACTTATTCTTGCTTCAGTATAGATAAAAGGAAGCAAATAATGGCAAGCTAAGAGATAAAGTAAACAAAAGGAAAAACGCGCTATGTTTTAAAAGAATAAGACCAACATGGGCTCGGCTTGGCATGACAGTAATTTCTTCAAGTGTAATTCTTTACGCAGTGTTTTTATGTTGGAAACCTAGTATTTTTTTCTAGCTCACAACTGTAGGTAATCCTTCGTATATCAGTGTGATGGGGAGCCCATTCCCTGTTGTCTTGTCTCCCTTTAAACTCAACCCCGTTTCCCACCTACTATGTGTATCAGCGGCGGCTAGTTAATTCTAGAATTAAGCCTTATATTTTTCAAACATATAAATACATTATATAATGAAAATGGACAGCTAATGACACATGAGGGAAATTTTGAGGAAGTGTCTGAATTCAAATACCCAGGAACAATAATTACAAATAGAAATGAGATGCACATAGAAATTAAACATAGGCTCAATTCTGGAAATGCGTGCTGTTATGCATTACAGAGACTACTGATGTCCCAAAATCCTTTCAAGAGAACGTTAAACTGAAAACATATAAAATTTTCATTCTAACAGTTATATTCTTATCATATGTCATTGGGGCAGCGTAACTCCACTTTCCAGGTGCTCCAAACCTCAGAAGTGGGCTATATTAACGCCAATGCCAGGAGAGAATACCAGAATATTGAAATAGAATTAATTTAAGATATTTGGATAGATGCGGAAAGATATATTGGCTCCAAAATAAATACATTTCAGACGGTGTGTGGAACAATACAGAGAACATTCAAAAATAAAATTAGAAAAGAAACGAAGATAAAAATGTATAATGTTATGGCGGTTCCCACAATATTTTGTATGGATGTGAAACTTGGGCTCCAGTGAAAAAAACAGAAGGATATAATACAGACGACGGAGATGAGGTTCCTAAGACACTTAAAAGATGTACAAGACTTGATAGAATAAGAAATGAGGATATAAGAGAAGAATTGAAAGTACAGCCTTTATTGGATAAACTCACGAATTACAGACAGAAATGGATTGATCACATGGATGGAATGAGTAAGGAGAGATATCCATTGTTAGCAAGAAATTATCAAGCAAGAGGAAGACGTGATGTTGGAAGACCTAGAAGACGTTGGGCTGATGCATTATGAAGTCGGAACGGGCAATTGCCTTATCCCTGGAGTGATGATGATGATATTTGGATAGCTACTGAATAAATATTTAGTACCTGCTTCTAGTTGCATTATTCCATGGAGATGTCCTTCAAAACCTGCTGATTTCTTCTCCGCAAACCCTTAGACTCCTAAGAACTGCATTGCTATTAACCTACCGGCTGAAATATAATTATAGTCAATTAATCGTTCCTCAAGTATCGCCCATAATTTGGGGCGCACTGAACGCCCGAAATTGTCCCTAATTATTCCATTACCCCCACCTGTACAAGTGTGCTCCTGGTGGGCGGTTTATTAACCAATTTTTTCAATACCTCTATGCTTTCTCTACAACATTTCTGGAATTCTCTCCTCGAATTGGCAGAAATGTAATCAACTTCTCAGGTTGGGGCGTCTGGAAGGCGAAGTTACATCTCCTCGATTATATGATGGATAATAAATGATAATGAAGCGTCTGGGAGTCCGTAAAACTAAATTTAACATAAATTCCTGTGATCGGACCGGAAATCGAACCCCGGATCCTACTGCAATCACAAGTTCAGACCACAATACTTTGAGTCTGGTATAACCAAGTTAACTTAGTTACACTTATTTCACTATATATATATGAGCGAGCAAGAAGAAGTTATCTCATCGCCCCAAAGATACACCTAGTAGACAACTAACATATTACTTAGAAGGGAAATGCCTATTGAATTTTGCTCAATTATAATTTATGGTTGAAGTGCTTTTACGATTTCGAACATTTTCAGACACAGGACCCACAGCTTGAAGTCTCACCCGGAAGACCCTCAGGACCAGATGGAAGGATCTGTACCCCGAAAACCACCGAGGCTGATTCTTGTAGTGAATATTTCCTTATTTTATCCTCAATTAAGATATTTACGGACTGATCTATTTCTATCTCTCTATATATCTTCGGGTTTTTACAGCTGCTGCCGTCTTCCCGTGCCAAACCTCCAAAGCCTACGGTCTTGGGCATCTTCGATGCTTAGCCCTCTAGCTTGCATTACTGTCTTCATGTTTTCCTTCCATGTTAACCTTGGTCTCCCTCTTTTCTTCTTTCTGTTCGGATGCCATTCACATAGCTGCTATATATTTTTCTAACGCAAATGGTAAAATAACCGTATTCTTGGCCGAGTATCAGCCTGCTCATTTCCATAAATACAACAGTACGAGTATGATGGACCCGATTGTTGAGTTTAGATTTATGTTATTCTTTCAAAATCTTTATGTTCGATTGTCTTTTCTCAAATTCAGAGGATAGAGGGTAATGAGTTGGCCAATTGTTTGAATGCTGTCTTCTAGTCACAGAGGTTAACTACTTTGCTAAACGTGTTGCGGGCTTTTAATACACCTACTTCCTACTTCCAATTTCATACACCTCGGCCCTAAGTGGTACACTAGTAGAATTAGAACCATCGCAATGTCCATCCATCCATAGTAATTCTGGCCGAAGACATGTCCTTCACTGCAATCATAGCATTTTCATGCAATGCTTGCAACTTTACTAGGGAATTGTAGGTGTGGTAGCTTCCCGTTGCTTTCCACACCGGTGAAGGATGATGATGATGATGATAATGATAATGATAAGGGTTATTAAGATGATGGCCATATGAATTCGGGGACCGTTTGGGCCTTAAAGTTTTCCTGACATTTGTCTTACAGGTGAGGAAAACCCCCGATAAAAACCTCAGCCAGAAAAACAGCCCTGACAGGGGATCGAACCCGGGCCCGCTGCGTGACAAGGCAGCACACTACCTCGAGACCACAGCGGTGGACTATCGGAATGTGTGTAGATATATTTACTGCAGATGACATGTAACCATATACTTAACACTACCTTCAAAATAAGTACCCTGGTCAGTAACACACTTCTGCCAATGCCCGCACCACATTCCTGCAATTCATCTTTGGTCATTTCTCGCAGAGTGCGCGTCGCATTTGGCTGACGAATATCGCCGCCCCTTTAATAGGGATTTGACCTTTGGAAATAAGTAGAAATCTGCTGCAGCATTGGGGCCACAGAATAGCATATTTTATAAATCAGTTATTTTAGTTTTTGTTTCTAGGCACTTCATCATGTTACATTTTATGTTAAATGAATAAAATTGAATTAAACAATTGTGTCAAAAGAATTGAAATAAAATATTAGAAAGCTGTTACTAAATGTTTTACATTATTTATTCCAATGTACACACCAATCATGTAACTTAAATTAAAACAAATTAAATTACATTTTCCATATTTCAATCCCATTATGTTGTTTTCAAATGCTGGGCCTTGGCAATGAAGCCATTAGCGTTCTTGCTCTCCAATATTATCTATGATGGATCCAACAGGTAATACTTCACATGTTTGTAGATGTTCTTCGTTCATTTATTCATCTTTGTTGCATAGAGGACAATTTGGATTCGTGTAGACTCCTATTTTATATAAATGTTTGGCTAAATAGTCATGTTCTGTAAGCAGTCTAAATTTTGCTACTGTAGTTTTACGTGGAATATCTGGAATAATATCTGGCTTCTTTACTAAAATTCAATCCCATTATTTATTTCGAAAATTATGCTCTTAAAACACGAAGAAGAACAGATGAACATTATTTCAAGCTAGGGGGTTATATTTATTCATTGAGGATATCTTCATTTTGATGATTATATATTAATAATACGTGTATTGCTTGCTCTTGGCCTGAGGAATCTATTTCCTGCTCTTCAATCCCAGAAACGTTTCATGCTGATAAAGTCGATGATTAGGATTTATAGATTATGGTGAGAATTGCCATTGATTCTTAATGCTGTATTGTAATATCCTAAGTTACTTCATCACAACAAAATATACTTTTTATCTCAGTTATATTTTAAACTATATAATACGCGACGAGCGCTAAATAACAATTAATGTGCATTTATGTTTAGTTAAATAAGTGAAACGAATAATTTATATCGTAATTATCTTTATATACCCCGTGCTGTTTTCTCGGCGTTGTCCGGGAAACTACTCATCCCGATCTTCTTGACATAAATGAGCTGAAATACGAAAATTAATGTACTTGTTATGTTTAGTTATATAAGTAAAAGGGAATATGATTTATATCATAATTATTTTTAGATGTCCCGTGCTGATTACCCGGCGTTGTCCTGGAATCTACTCATCCCGATCTTTTTGGCATAAATGAGCTAAAAAACAAAATTCGTTATTTTGTGTTATCCGTAAGGGAATACCCGCCATGTGCTGCTATGCTTGCACAGGAATCTACGTACTTGTATCGATCATCTTGGCATCTATGAAAGTCAAAAATGGTTATTGTGAGTTATCCGTAAGAGATAAACATATGCTGTCACGTACTTTTTTCTAGAACTTATTGAGATATTCAATTCTGGGTGCATTAATTTTGTGAATTTGTTATGGTTTCAGCAGCGTAAGCCATTTAAGCATCCAAAGAGCTACTTTTTTTCACGTTTTCTACTACAAAGGGCGATTTTTAGGGCGTAGGAGTTGACTATCGCAACTCTCTTATAGCCTATGTTCATCCCGGGAATCTCCTGAACATTTTGTAAAAAGCCCCATTACAATCGGATCAATGGTATGGCGGCACATAAAGTACGAACAAGCGAACAAACAAACAAGCAAACAATCAAACAAATAATATTTTATATATATAGATTAATAGAATGAGTACTCTATCCTCTTAAATTTAGAAAAAAATCATGATATATTATTTAAATACTTCAATGGATACCTAGATATGTCGGCTTGAAAGGAAATGCAATTGCAGATAGTCTAGCAAAGAAAACACTAACAAAATTAAACTTGATTATGCAGTAGAACTACTATCCAAACTTGAAGTAATTTAAAGCAGTTGATGAATCAAGAACAAGAAGGAATTTCAGAGTAAATGAAAGGAAGAGTTTATGAATATATGCAAAAATATAAAACTTTGATGTTGAATCTAGAAGGCTGGAAATAGCTCAGTTCGGGCTGATTGTAAAACACGATTTACTTCAAGAATACGTCTTAAAAATGAAACTGACAGTGGAGAGATGCTTCCCACTCTGTGACAACCATATGTAATTCTAAACGAGGAACATCTTCTCAGCTGCAGAAAACTGGATGAAAATAAACAGAAAACTGAAATATTGGAAGCTCTTTATTGGGAAACTACAGAAAATATGAGTTGGGTCAACAATGCCGAAAGCCACTAGTAACAGCATATTATTTAAATAACTCGAACTGCTGTGAAACCAAATTATGCATAACGAAACTATTGTTATTTGTAAGAGGAGGATTTCTATGACCTAAAAAATGGAAAATTGTATACATTTTATGACCTAAAAAAAAGGTTTAAAAAAGACAAAAATATGACCTTATAATTGAATGAATTTTTTACCCATACTATATTAATTGTCCATTCATATACATTTTCAATTGTATCAGAAGAAAAAGGAAATCTTCTTCTATTGTCCAGTGCAAACGTTTGCTACCTGTTAACATAAACATTCAAACCAAGTGTTCTATGAATCTAACGATTTTTATACAGATACAAAGTTAGTTATTTCCAATCGCCTGATGACTAAGCTATTAAAAAATCCAAAATATGACCAAAATATGACTTTATCATAGAAATAAGCAGCATTATGCCCAAAGCTCTGAAAAAGTGGAAAATATTACTTTTAAAGACCCAATAAAAAAACTCTTAATCTTAATAATTCAAGCGTGTTCATAATTCTTGCGCACGGTTTCTTTGTGGTATTCGTAAATTTGACCATGTTACACCGTCCCTGGAACCCTTATCGTGGCTTCGTCTAAAGATATCGTAGAACTGTCCATTCACTATCCCTTCTCTATAAAATCCTTCACACATCATTGCCTAATTATTTATCACGCCACTTCATCAGACTATCCGACACACATAATCTTGACACTCGATCCCATCAGCACATTGTCCTTCATATCCCTCCTCATCACACTGTATATTATTCATTATCTTTTACGGTCTCGCTTACCAAAACATGGAATTCCCTTCCGCCCTATGTCAGAGACTGTCAAACTATAACATCCTTCAAAAACAAATTAAAGAATTATTTAATAACAAACTAACTTATACTCCTCACTGATAGTATTCTTTTAACAATTAATAAATTTAATTATCTATGAAAATAATATTAAGATTAACAAATATTTTCTTTTGTTTTGTTTTAAATATTGTACAAACGTAAAATTAGTTTTCTACGCCGTAGCGTAGTGGTTAAGGCACTGAGCTAACAAGCCGGAGGGTCCAGGGTTCAAGCCCCGTTGGGGTCAGGATTTTTAAACTGACCCAAACCCTCTGGCGGCACTATGGCCCTGGGGTCGACTCAGCCTCTAACGGAAATGAGTACCAGACGCTTATTCTGGGGGTAAAGGCGGCCGTCACGCAGGGCTGACAACCCGGCTGACATAAAGTGCCGATTGTCTAGAAAAAAGTGGGAGCCTTAACGTCCGACTACCCCAAGGGCCTCCGGGTCTGTTGTGGGATCACTTTACTTTTACTATATCTCATTATTTTTCTTTGTTTTATATATACATTAGACAGGGACAATTTAATATGTCTTGATTGTATACATTTTATTATTAGCTTTAGTTTTAATTTTAACTAACATTAACTAGTTGCATTATAGATCATAATACAATAGATATTATCTTTTTGATCAAATTTTTATTTAGTATTTAATATTAGAGTTCATTGTGATTGTTATATTCTGATGTAATATATGTTTGCCCTGGTGAGTGGAAGAAAAGGCCACATGGCCTTAACTCCACCAGGCTAAATAAATAAAAAAAATATAAATAAAATAAGGCTTATATAAAAGTTTTTACTTACTTGAAACTTAGAATACAGGCTTTGGTAAAAATATGACATATCATGGGAAACCGACCCTTAGTTATTAGGGTACACCTTTTAATTGGACACACTTTTAATTATTTATACCAATTATTTTATATTGTGTTATTTAAAATATTCAGTAAATTAATAAGTATGCGTATTAACTAACTCACGGACAATATCGAACCCATAGATCCACGGACATAATCTCTCCATACATCCCTTACCTGAGCTAATGTTTTCCAATCATTCCCTGTAGAATCTACTTCCTCAAACCATGGTTAATATTATTCTCCTACCTCATTCTTGGTATACTAACTCAGGTTTTCCTACAAGACGATTCCATGCTCCTCTTTCATTTCCCATTCGTGCCATATGCCCTGTCCATCACAGACTTAATGGTTTTTATTATATCTGGTTCCCTATAAAAATCATGTAGCTCTTTGTTATGTAGTCTTCAGAATTCGCCTGTCTGTTAATCTCTCTTTGGTCCATTTTTTCTAAGAACTTTATTCTAAAATAACATATGTATTAAAGGATGCAATATCAATTCAATTGATAATAGTATTTTTATAATAGTATTTTTATGGAGCAGAACTTTGGCCATTAAGAACAAAAACAAATAAGTACCTTTTGGCAACGGAAAATGGATTTTATACGAAGGGCCGCAAGAATTTCAAGAAGAGAAAAAATTAGGAACTCAGTTATAAGGGAGAAAATGAAGATTGAAGACACTATTTTAGATTATATTAAAACTCAGCAATTAAGAAGGTACGGACATGTCCAGCAAATGGAAGAGGATCGACTACCAAAATCTGTTTTGGAATGGAAACCTCAGGGAATACGAAGCAGAGGAAGACCTACAACCTCCTGGAGTCAGGGAATATGTTTATATATGAAAGAGAAACATCTACAACCAGGAGATTGGATGGACCGATAAAACTGGCTATTAGGAATCGGACGATATCAAAGACATTAATCATCTATGATCTATCTATATTATAAGATTAATTTGCTCCCTCTAAAAGAAAATTTAAATTCTAGATTCATTTCATTCAATAAGATAAATAAACCGCCACTGAGAGTGCACACCTCCCCCCACCAACTTTCTCCCTGGGGGATTCCTCGGCTCACTGCTCACCTAATTCCTCCTATTTCTCTTGGCCGCACAGAACAGAAGTGAGCAGGCAGGAGGGGAGATAGAAAACTTCTATGTCTCTGCTTTTCCGATGCAACAGAGACGGAAAGATACCGGCGCGGAACAGCTCCGCTCATGTAACCGCATACTTCGGCTTTTATACAGCTTGCAAGTGTCAATGTGGCTTCACCTCCACCTCCCATCACGTCATGCATACACTGTCTAAAAACAAGCCACGAAATCAGGTGCTCCAGTCAAACTTCCTAGTATACAATATGATTTCTAATAATCAGACTAGCGGACCCCTGCAGACTTTGTCCTGCCCGGACGATAAAAATATGTTACTTTTTACTTTTACCATAAAATATTCTTCTAGATTGTGATTAAGGCGCTTACATAACAGGGTGGACCGCTCGAATGGACCTAATTTCAATTGCTTGTTACTGGCAAACGGTTGAAGATAGAAACTTAAAACAACGTTCATATTACAGAAAAACTCACCAAGTTTTGATATCCAGATCACCACATCTCTATATGAGCCCCAGCAGTCACTGTGACGATATCAAAGCGATGAACAATTTCTTGCCAAGTACGTTGGAGTATGTCTTCTGGAATGTTCTCAATAGCCTCTATGATACGCTCACGAAGATCACGAAGGTCTTTGACTGGGGTGGTGTAAACTTTATCTTTGACATAGCCCCAGAGAAAGAAATCCAGTGGTGTTTAAATCGGGAGATCTCGGGGGCCACGCGATTGGTCCTCCCCTACCAATCCAACGGCCAGGGAAAATGTTGTCCAAAGTCGTACGAACTTCATTGGACACAGTGGGGAGGAGCACCATCTTGCTGGAAAACGATGTTAGGCTGCAGTTGTTCAATTTGTGGAAAGAAGAACTGCTCCAGCATGTCAAGATATGTGGTACCACGAACAGTTTTCTCGGCGAAGAAAAACGGTCCAATGACCTTATTATGTGACAAACTGCACCAAACATTCATCTTCGGACTATCACGACATGACATGCTCTTGAATAGCGTGAGGATTCTCCGATCCCCAGATCCGCACATTATGCCGGTTTACCTTGCCTGACAAATGGAAAATGGCTTCGTCCGAGAAGAAAATCTTGGTCATGAAGTCAGGAGTCAGCGCCGAGACGGTCCAGCATCGTATTGGCGAATTCCACTCGTTTCGGCATGTCATTCGGCTCCAGAACGTTGCACTAACTGCACTTTATATGCGTGCAGTTTGAGGCGTTTGTGGACAATCCGTTGTAATGTCGATCTTGGTATTTGAAGTTCCCGCGAAGCTCTTCTTAATGACTTCCGGGGGCTTCGCTCAAATGCGGCTTGAACATTTGCTACCATTTCATCGGATGCTCTGCGACCACCACCATGCTTCTTCAACACAGATCCTGTAGCTAATAATGTATCACGCCACTTCTTTATGCTTCTAGCAGTTGGAGCATCACGGTTAAACACACGCCGGAACTCCCTTTGAACTCTAATGATTGATTTAAACTCCGCATACCACAAAACAGCTTGCGCTTTCATCTGCGGAGTCGCCATTTTCACAAACAATTAAATCTAAGAACGAGAAACGTATCTTTGTGCCATCTACCGACAGGATTCGAAACTTGGTGAGTTTTTCTGTACTATGAACGTTGTTTTAAGTTTCTATCTTCAACCGTTTGCCAGTAACAAGCAATTGAAATTAGGTCCATTCGAGCGGTCCACCCTGTATATTTTTTTCAGCTACCTTACTCATTGTGTTTAATAATGGGCGATAATTAATTTACAACATGTTCATCGAATGGAAGATCACAGAATACCCAAACTAATGTTAAGATATCAACCTGCAGGAAGAAGAAGACCAGGACGTCCACTCAAAAGACTTCTGGATGGTGTTTCTCTTGAGGCCGAAACAGGTCAACAAATGGCCTAAATTCGTGAATGTACTATGATGATGATAATTAATTTCAAATTTAAATTCAAAACACACTACAATACAACGATTCAATTATCTGTGTGGCACGATTAAACGTACTTTATTGAATACAACTAGAAAAGAAACTATTTTTAAAATTTACAAAATATTGACAGTTCCATATCTTATCTATGGATGTGAACCCTGGACATTAACAAAGGCAGATAGTAAACAAACAGAGGCTGCAGAAATGAAGATGTTTGAGAGCAATAGTAGGATACCGAAGGATCGATAAAAAAAAACAAATATCTAAGAACAGAACTTAATATATTTAATCTCTGTGAAAGCATAAAATACTATCAAAATGCTTACCTTCAGCACGTATTACGAATGAATGAACAGCGCATAACAAGAAGAATGTATAATTATAAACCAAAAGGGAGAAGATTGTTGGGAAGACCATTGAAGAGATGGAAGGACCAATTCGACCGATAATGAGATCGGAACAGGCCATCGGGCGTAATCCTTGTTGTTGATGGTGATGCAATTCAAAACCGGGGCTAATGTATTTTACAGGAATCCGGGTTTCTACCTACAAAGGAGAACGAAAATGGTCGCTCACCACCAACACTTAAGTGATGGCCGCAGAGTTTTCCATCTATCTATCTATCCACCATAAAATTTATTAATTAAGACGTAATTGGATATTATGAAATAAGTTGGCAATAAAACTCCCGCAGCCATGTTGTGGCTCAAGAAGCGTGCATGATGACGTCATATTGTCATGCGGAATATGTCCATCTACTTATCCCGATCTTCTTAGGATAAATGGGATGAAAGGCAAATATGATTAGGCTATAATGAGTTATCCGTTTAAAGAATACGCCATGCCCGAACGCTTGATGGATGCTATTAGCGGGTTCAGAAAACGTTACCTCGATATTAAAATTATCGATAAACCCCATATTAAGTTACTTTTAACATTGAGTTTGATATTTCAATCTTTACGTTTCGTTATTGTGTGACAGACTACTTTTTCCCATAAAATTCAATAAGACGTGATTAGATATTATTAAACAAGTTCGCAAGAAAACTCCTCACCTGCATCTGTTGTGGCTCAAGAAGCTTAAATTATGACGTCACATTGTTTTCGGGCGGAATATATCGATAATGCATAAAAATAATTACTATTACCCGATCGCAGCGCCACCTATCGGGACCAGTTGTAAATATAACACAACCAGGGAGTCACTCAAACACACACACACACACACACACATAATTTTCATCAAAATCGGTGCAGTTATTTAGGCAGTTTTAATTTCGAATTACAAGTAAACCTCCAATTCTAATTGTCGAATTTAGCTGATTTCCGGATGATACATATCTCGGTTTGTTTTAATAGCATATTCCAAGTTTTGTCTGAAATATTGAAAATTGCGGCCGCTAGAGCGATTTTTAAATTTTCGTTTTAGGTGAACTCCTATACCTAATGATTTTAGAACATAATATATAACGGCTAAACACTTGTCTGGTACTCATTTCAGCTTGAAGCTGAGTCGACCAGGGTCATGTTGCCACCAGAAGGTTTGGGTCGGTTTAAAAATCCTGACCCCACCGGGACTCGAACTCTCGACCTTCCGGTTTGTATCATATTGCCTTAACTAACCAAGCTACAGCGTGCCCCCATTAACAGAGTAGTACAGTAGTATATTTTATTTATTGACGCTCTTAAAATCTCAGGTAATTATCGTCACATTTCAAATCTAGACGGAAGTACGTCTTATTGTTCTCTTCCAAAGGAACTCATACTCAGGATTTTTACGTCCCGAAAAATTCATCTACACCGGCCTGATTTGAATCCAGAAACCTCGGAACCAGAGGCGAGATTGGTAACTAATCTACCAAGGCCAAATATATTATTCAAAACAAGAAGGAAAATATGACTATCATATTGGTGTAACAAAAAAAGTGATAAATGTTACAATATGAGTTTTTAAAATAATGTATTTATTATGACCATAACTATGGAAAAATCCAAGGAGCAAGTCCTCCGGGAGGGAGGAGTCTGAAGATTTTCAGGCACGTAAAAAGATCCTTAAGCCTGAATGAAAAGGCCTCTAAGCAAAATTTACCGACATTTCCCGTCCTAGTACTAACTTAGTTTCCTAGATGTCAGTATGAGACAGAACCACTGACCACGGACCACTCAAATGACATCTATACGAAAACAACTGTAACTAAAATTAGTATGGTTTAAATTCTTTCCTGTCAAGGGAAACATGGGCTTACAAAACAATGACCACAACTAACACATTAGCGAAATGCTGAATTAATAGACTTAGAAACAAATTTAATTTGGTTATAGCGATTGTACATTTAAATAGATCTAAATGAAACATTTTTATCAATACTAAAATAGATTTCCGTGTAAAAAGATAACTCTTTATTATTTGAGCACAAATCCCAATATGTGAAATAATTACACGCTTCAGTTTAATGTAATTTTGCTTCAAACTATTGCCTTATCAGCCATTTAATAATTAATGGAGCATGACGTTATAGAGAACGAACATGTATAAAAGCAGAAAAAACAAAAGAGGAATCTAACTTTCAGAATGGAATTAATGCATTTCCATTTAATACCTCCATATTGTAAAATACAATGAGGATAATAACATTAATGGAATATTCAATATTAGTTTCATTAACATAATATATTTTGTATAATTCCACTAAAAGAAATAAGAAATTTAGAAGGGTGATTGCTGATATAACAGAAAATGCTTAATTGAAAGTTACAAGAAAAAAAAACACAATTCACCTGTTCCTTGAAAACTAGAGATAGCACTTTTAGTAATACAATACACATACTTCTGTATCTGTGTGCCAAGTACTTTGGAGATAAATAAATTCATAATTTGACTATGTGTTTTACTATTTACCACTTCTAAATTAAAGTGCTTTACATTGACTATTTAACTCATGCCCCAAATGGGAGTCAATGACCAATCACGTTTCAATGATTCCTGTTTTACAACCAATCAGAGTCGTGTTTCACCAAATATTTATCAGTGTTATAATTACCATATTAAAGAAAGCTCCTCCTTACAATATTGCGTTCATTTGGCAATAAATAGTATGATCTGGTTGCAGTGATAAACAAATGAAGCAGTAGAAGCGTACCTATCGTTTCTCATTTGTTTCAAACATCGCCGTTTACATTAAATATATAAATATTTTAAAATAACTATAGTTAAATAATGATTTGTGAGTAAACAGCTTAATTTTATTCGTTAAATAGTCCTAACAAATGCCACTCTTGATTTCCAAATTCTCTAGATAAATTCACTCCTCACTTCGTGAGTCGTGAATTTATCGATAATTTGGAAATCACTCGTGGCATTACTTATGAAAATCTAACGACACCTCAATCTTCATTTCTACAAGAAAGTGACTTATCTGCTCCTTTCTTTGTCCAATTATATTCATATAATCAGAACAGCAAAACCTCTATATTATCCCTTGTGTCTTCGAACGAAAACTAGGACGATAACACCTTAGACCTATGTAATGCCCTACTTTAACAGGAATCAACGAATGTGTTTGATACTCGGAATATATATATCATCGGGTTTTTACAGCTGCTGCCCTCTTCCCGTGCCAAACATCCATCCAAAAGCCTACGATCTTGAGCATCTTCATTGTTTAGCCCTCTCGCTTGCATTACAGTCCTCATGTTTTCCTTCCATGTTAAATTTGGTCTCCCTCTTTTCGGTTGTCATTGATATATATATATATATATATATATATATATATATAGGTATCGTCGGGTTTTTACAGCTGCTGCCGTCTTCCCGTGCCAAACATCCATCCAATGCCTACGATCTTGAGCATCTTCAATGTTTAGCCCTCTTGCTTGCATTACTATCGTCAATGTTTTCCTTCCATGTTAAATTTGGTCTCCCTCTTTTCTTCTTTCTGGTCGGTTGTCATTAATATATATATATCGTTCGGTTTTACAGCTGCTGCCGTCTTCCTGTGCCAAACATCCATCCAACGCCTACGATCTTGAGCATCTTCAATGTTCAGCCCTCTTGCTTGCATTACTATCCTCAATGTTTTCCTTCCACGTTAAATTTGGTCTCCCTCTTTTCTTCTTTCTGGTCGGTTGTCATTGATATAGCATATATATATATATATATATATATATATATATATATATATATATATATAACGAAAGAGTTTTCGGACACTTTTGAAATCCAGAATGGGTTGAAGCAAGGAGATGCACTATCTCCTCTACTATTTAATTTTGTACTAGAGCATGCCATTAAATCTTTAGAGAATGAGGAAGGCTTGCAACTGAATGGTATTAATAAGCTGTTAGTTTATGCTGATGATGTAGTACTATTGGCCGAGAGCGAGGAGATTCTAAAGGCCAACACACACACTATTGAGTAACACTAAGAAATCAGGACTGGAAGTAAATATCAGTAAAAATAAATTTATGGTCACACGTAGAAATACATTATATAATGGAAATGGACAGCTAATGACAAATGAGGGAAATTTTGAGGAAGTGGCTGAATTCAAATACCTAGGAACAATAATCACAAATAGGAATGAGATGCACAAGGAAATTAAACATAGGCTCAATTCTGGAAATGCATGCTATTATGCACTGCAGAGACTCTTGATATCCCAACTCCTTTCAAAAAACGTTAAACTGAAAATATATAAAACTATTATTCTACCAGTTATACTATATGGGTGCGAAACATGGACTCTCACTTTAAGGGAGGAAAAGAGATTACAGGTATTTGAGAATAAAGTACTTAGGAAAATTTTTGGACCAAAGAGAGATGAACAGACAGGTGAATGGAGAAAACTACATAACAATGAACTACATGGTCTTTATAGGAAGCCAGGTACAATAAGAACAGTTAAGTCACGTAGACTGCGATGGGCTGGACATGTTGCACGTATGGGGAATGAAAGACTTGCATGGAAGCTTCTTGTAGGAAAGCCAGAGGGAAAACGCCCAGTTGGTAGAGCAAGAATGAGGTGGGAGAATAACATTAACTATGATTTGAGGGAAGTACATTATACAGGGAATGATTGGAAAACATTAGCTCAGGATAGGGATATATGGAGAGCTTATGTCCGCGCGGCCATGAACCTACGGGTTCTATAGTGCCAGTGAGTAAGTAAGTAAGTAAGTATATATAACATGAAAAGAAAAATAAATGCTTGAGTGGGGATTATTTATTAATTTATTTTTCCTTTCATGTTATATTTGCCTTCGTTGGCAAATGTCAAAAATAGAGTTATAACATATATATTTATATAATGGCGTAGCATAATGTTGAGCCATAGCTTATCCTTTATTAGGAGTTGTTAGACCAAATTAATTTTTAGTTACCTTATTTGCTAGCAGATATCATGAATGGCATGCTGTCAACACACCGACCGAATGAGACATTTAACAAGCAACTAAGGTATTGCTAGGTGGTTGATTTCGGCAAATTTTGCTTAGAGACCTCTTTATTCAGGCTTAAGGATATTTTATGAGCCTGAAAATCTTCAGACTCGGGACCCACGGCATAAAGTCCCTCTTGGATTTTACCGTCCTAAAAAATCATGGATCCCGACCGAGTTTGGACCCGCGACCCTCGGAACACAGGCAAGGAGCTTACCACAAAGCAAGATACACAATGGGATTTTGGTATGGATTTAATTTTTAATATATATAACCTACAATGGTGCACAGCCCAATGTTGGGTATTAGCCTCTACTTTATTAGAAGTTACTAGGCCAAGTTAGTTTAGTTATTCTTATTTCTCTAACAGATGTCATGAATGGTATGCGGTCAACATACCGACCCAATGAGACAACCAGTAGGCAACTACAGTCAGATTCAACCCAGGAAGTTACTGTGTGTTTGGAATAGGGAACTGGGTTGCCATTTTAACAGTATTTTCTTGAGAGAAATCCTTAAATAAAACTGAAGTATGCAACGCAGCAGGTACAGAGTTGTAAGTTGTAGCCATCCAAACAACCCCCTCTTAAAGAAAAAAAACAGTTACCACTTGTCACTGAACTCGTGCGGACCTGTACTATCCTGTGTAAAAGTGTCGACTCTCATATTTACTATAAAACTAGTTTGCATGCCGTAAAAGAAAAACTATGTTTTTAAATGTATAGTATATAGATTTGGAAAACGTACTGCTAACCTTGCCCCTCCTCCCCTCCATAACAAACAAATACCGTTATTATGAGTTTGGCAACATCTACTCCCTGTATGTAGAGGGACACTGCATTAGCCCGTAAGATCTGTAATAACTTCCTGTGTTGAATTAGAATGTCTCCATGGGGGAAGACATTTTCTCATGGTATTTCGGCCAGTATGGGACCGGTGCCCACCCAGCATCGTGAGGGTATTGAGTAGCTACAATAAGTAATGGCTCCAGGTTGAGGAACCAGCTGTAACGGCTGGGGGACTCGACATGCTAACCACATGTCACCCCTACACTGGCTGTTGATCATCTACCTCTGTGATTGACACATGTGGATGTGAAGGGCCAGCAGCCGGCTGGTAAAAGGGCAACCGCTGAAAAGTGGAAAGACCCTCAATCGGAATCGGAACAAATTACCACTTCATTGTGAAACATACCTTGAACTTTCTCCCAGAAAATTTGAATTTTACAATTTTTTCACGAAGAATACAAGGAAATTATTACACAGTGTCATCGACCTTGGTGGTCTAGGGATTAGGTTCTTTGCCACTGGTCCCGAGAGTCGTAGGTTCAAATCTGGCCAGAGTCGACGGACTTTTGTAGAACAGATAAATCCAAGGGAAACGTCCTCCGGGAACGACATTAAACCGTGGATGCCGATTCTGAAGATCTTCGGACCTGCAAAGAACTCCACCTTAAATTACATCCTCTAAGCTAGATTTAAATCCCGCGCGGTAAGCCGAGCGGTTAATGCAAGATGCCCTGGCGCAGAGCTACGGGACATGCGCTGGTCCGGGTCACAAGAAATGTTTTCAGGGAATTTCGGCCAGTATGGGACCGGTGCCCACTCAGCATCATGAGGCATTTGAGTAGCTACTATTAGTAGCGGCTCCAGTATGAGAAAACCAGCTATAACGGCTGTGTGAACCCGTCATGCTGACCAAATGTTATCCCTAAACTGGCAGGATGACCATCTAATTATTTACATCATTATTACATATGGATGTAAGTCCAGCAGCAGGCTGGTAGCCAAGGGCCTACTAAGCCTATCGCGCCAATGAGTTTTTTTAAGCAAGATTTGATCCACCTTTCCTATCCATTAATGGCTTGGGCTGAACTGCACTTCTATTTACTCTTGAATTTTCAGTTTATTGTTGTAAACTATAGCTCTTCTTCTGTATTTACTAGCATTTAATATTTTAAACTTTTTCAAACTATTTTTATAACAATAAACAATTGTCAAGTATTTATTTAAATACCCAAATCACAATATTATGACACTATTAGACAATATTTTGATGCTGCTGCACAGAGTATATTACTTTGTCTATGCTTTTTCTATCGCTGGATTGGGTTATCGCTACTTGGAAATGCATTAGGAAGTGATAAGTAAGTGTACACCCATTTTTAATAAACATTTGGTAATTTTAATATTAATATATTTCTTTAACATAGTTTTGGGGATTTATTGAAAAGATCGGTCATTTAAATTTCATAGCGACGTGCTGCCATCCAGCATAAGCTGTATGAACTTTAGTACGATATTGATAATAATCGATATGTGGCAAGGATGATAATCGATACGTGGTTCGACTGTGTGATCACTGGCTCTATAAACTCTGGCGCATGCGCATTATTGTTTGAAAATATATCAAGTAAGTTTAAGTTCAGTTTTTCCATAATTTGTTGTCTACTATGTGTATTTTTTAAGGCGATTAGCTAACCACTTATCATACGCTACCATCTGTAGAGAAATAAGCTTAGCCAAACTTGTTTGGTTGAGTAACTCTTGCAAGGAAGTACCTGCCCTATGTGATATACATGGGTATATAGATTCTTCATAGTTTTAATCAATTCAATTTCAATATAATATTAATACGACGATTCGTTCTTTTATTACTCGTATTCCTATTTATTCGTATAAGTCCCGTGGCTTTAAACTGGAATCGAATTACTATTAATTGATTTAAATTATTAACAGTCCGTTTGAGGATTGAAAACCGGGTTCATCTGTTGTGATGGACACTGTAAGGTTTAATACACTGGAAAGTGCATTGAACTATTTCAATTTTACTGTAATTAGCGTGTGACATCAAATAATTAACACTAAAGTCAGTATAATTGTAGTACTCCAAGCGTAAAGAACCCCAGGCTAATTTCAAAATACTAAATTTGCATTATTGCATTTATATACATTTTAGAATTCACATTATATAATTAATCATCATTTTTATTGGTCCATGCTGTAAAATAAAATTTATTTTAATTATAATAACTAGCCAACTCACTGGCACTGTATACGGTAATCCGTAAGTTTAAAGACACGCTGAAAATCTCTCCGTACGTCCGTATCTTAACCCTAGAATGCATAAGGTAAAATCTGTTTCATGGATGCACAAGGGAGGACAAAAATTGCCGGCGATGAAATCTTGTGATTTTATGTTTGTTTTTTTAATTGTAAGTTACAACCATTTCAGTAGATGTATTTAATTTTATTGAGCTTTATGACCATTTTAAGCATTACAGTAGTAGGTTCCATAAAAGTACAATGGCTATAAAATTGATTATGCTAAACACCAACCTATGCTGAATAAAGCTGTTATAAGACAGTAAAATAAAGATTCAAAGTTTTTGCTCTGTAACTATAATTTATCATATTATTATTATTATTATTATTATTATTATTATTATTATTGTTATTGTTATTATCCTATAAAATGTTGTTTGTACATGAAATTTACATTGCTACATTTAATGTATCTTTAACTGTTTATAATTAGTATAGTGTATATATCTATATTTGTCAAATATTTATTTGTATTTGTGCTGGTTGAGTGGAAGAGAAGGCCTTATGGCCTTAACTCTGTCAGAATAAATAAATTATTATTATTATTGTTATTATTATCATTATTATTATGTATTAAAAAATTCAAATTTTTCATTGTTATATCTGTTGAATGTATTACAAATTTGAATAGCGATGATTTGTTTAAGTTATCTGGGATGCATGATATCGTACCTGCAAAATTTGGATATGGAGAAGAAATTAGGGACATTTCAACAGATATATGGTTCAATAAGGAGATATTTGAGAAATAAGACCACAAGGGAAACTCAATTGAAATTTTACAAAACAGTTAGCCGTTCCAACGTTAACATACGGGTCTGAGACTTGGCCTTTAATTATCTCTGATAAACATAAAATTGAGACAATAGAAAATGAGATTTCCGAGATCAGTTGCAGGTGCATCTTTAAGAGATCAAAAGAGAAGTCAAGATATCAGAGATGAATTACAAATATATAATATAAATGAGGGAATATACAGAAATAAATATAATTGGTTTGAACATGTACAAAGAATACCAAATAATATTTTATCAAAACAGCTGCTTTATTATAAACCCGAAGGCCGAAGAAATGTAGGAAGACCAAAACGACGTTGGAAGGACTACCTGCACCTGCAGCATATAGTGCACCGGGAAGCGGAACGGGCCAACAGGCCCATACCTTGAAGATGATGATGAATAGCGGTAAGTCTAACATCCAAGAAAAGCACTATCATAAGTAATGCCACGAGTGATTTCCAAATTATCGATAAATTCACGACTCACGAAGTGAGGAGTGAATTTATCTAGAGAATTTGGAAATCAAGAGTGGCATTTGTTAGGACTATTTAACGAATAAAATTAAGCTATTTACTCACAAATCATTATTTAAATATAGTTACTTTAAAATATTTATTTATTTAATGTAAACGGCGATGTTTGAAAACAAATGAGAAACGTTATGTTTCGTTTCTCCATCCACTGCAACAAGATCATATAATGTTTGTTATATATTGCCATCTGGCGTGGGAAACTTGAAATATCATCGCAATATTATAAAAATGCATCCTAGTGGAGAAAAAATTAAACACATCAAACTGTATATTATAACCAAAATTATAGGTTAATTTATTTTTTAGTAAACAACTCGGTAAAATCATTATTTAAAAACACAATTATTGAACACAGAATTATCAAAAAGAACTCGGTAATATCATTATTTAAAAACACAATTGTCAAATTTGTATTTCGTCTATATCTTCATTTGAAGCACAGCCAAATCTTGTTTTTGCCATTTTGAACATTCAAATATAGCGGCTTTACTGTTCCCTCAGTCACTGCAAAATAATGGTCAGACCTGTTCAGAATATTAAAAAGGAGGAGCCTTCTTTAATATGGTAATCATAACACTGATAAATATTTCGTGAAACACGCCTCTGATTGGTTGTAAAACAGAAATAATTGAAACGTGATTGGTCATTGATTTCCATTTGGGGCATGAGTTAAATAGTCACATAGATGCATGACGGGGGGGGGGGGGCAAAAAATGCCCTCCTTGTTAAACCTATCTAATTTTTTTTTTATATTTTGAAATAATTGAACCGTTGACAATACCATCCCATAACATGCACATTAATAAACAAATTCATAAACTTCTCGAAATTTCCAACACAAATAGAAACTATGGCAATGAAAATACTGAGGCGCGGACACTTTTTGCCCGCCGTTATGCATTTTAGGGTTAAGCTAATACCTTTTTCAATCATCTCCTGTATATTCCAGTTCCTATTAATCGTGGTTAATGTTATTTTTCCATCTCATTATTGGTCTACCAATTGGGTGTTTTCCTTCTGTCATTATTAAGATTCATTATAAAATCTGTTGAGGTGTTATTCACAATTTAGAATTATAATATAAAATAAATAATAGTTTTAAAAAACTAAAACAACACGCTTTATTAGAAAAGCTAACTAAAAAAATGAAAAATAATTTTAATTTCCAACACGCTTGGGATAAAATTAAAGTAGTCGACAAAAAAATCATCTCCAACACATCTAGAATAAAGCTAGTTATGTACAAAGAAAATAATTTTACCATCAAAAGCGTGGGGTGATCTATATCAATTAATACTTATATTAGTTTGTTCATCACTGAAATCAGATCATATTATTTATTGCCAAAGGATGGCAATATTGTAAGAATGCGCCCTAGTGGAGACATTTATAATCAACGTTATAGGTATTAATTAATTTGATGTCCTATGATGTAAATAGGTCAATTATATTTTTCGGCAACGTCATTTCATGGAAATTAATTCGTTTAAGAAAGTGCAAACAGTGGTTTATATTTTTTGTGGTATAATCAATTTCTACAAATGTTTTATATTATCTCCCGCTTGCGCTATCTGCTGACATTCATGCACTATGTATACAATCTGGTAGCCGTATTACTTAGGGGGTCAGTCACTGCAAAATAATGCTATGACCTATTCAGAATGTTAAAAAGGCAGGAGCTTTCTTTAATATGATAAACTTCAGTTGATAAATTCGAGGCGAAACAGACTGTGATTGGTTGTAAATAAAAAAATCATTGAAATGTGATTGGTCATTGACTCCCATTTGGGGCATGAGTTAAACAGTCTGTTTAAATTCCACAATACAGAATTATATTAGACAGGACATTGTGGTGTGAGGCACTTAAACGTAACTATAAAGGTGAGAAGTAAAACTACGCTTATGAGATTATTTAAGTTAGGAATTTTAATTAATTAAATCATTAATTATCTGTTTTAAATTCCATAATATATAATAAGATCATCATCATCCGGTATTATGGCAGCAGCCGCCGTCTTCCGGAAACCAAACGCCATTCCGCTCTGTCCATCCATTGATCTTCCTCCATTCCTCTGACATTCATAGCTGCTTGTACCCCTTCTATCCAAGTTTTCTTCGGTCTTCCTCTCTTCCTCCTTTCCATGGGATCCATTCCATAACAATATTTGGCAATTTTTGCTCTGGAATTCTTTTGACGTGGCCATACCACTGTAATCTTTTCTTTTCTATAATATCTATGATGTCCGGCTCCTCTTGTACACCCATATTTTCCCTTACTTATTTATTTCGTATTCTATCCATTCTAGATTTTCCAGCTGATCTTGTTAAAACATCCATTTCTGTACTTAAAATTATTTTCATTTCCCTGGTAGGAATTTGCCAGACTTCAGCACCATATGCTCTGAATTATGGTTTGATATATTTGTAATTTTCTATTTTTTGTAATATTTTTGCTCCACCAAACAGAGTTTAAAGCATTTATTTCTTGTTTTGTTTGTGCGATTCTATTTTTAATTTCTACTGTGTTATCGCCTGAATGGTCTAATTTTGTTCCTAAATAAGTGCATTCAATACTAGGTTTTAGTTCTTCTCCAATGTTGGAAATTATAATAATTATATTTTATCAAAACTTTGGAAGCTTAATCTGACTATATTGTTCCAATAGAAGTAGCCCTTGAGCATACTATGCTACAAATGTTATGCAATTCAAATTTCAAACTGGTTGGAAATTGAATTTAAGTGTAATTCACTAGCGACCCTCCCTCTTCGCAAGTTTACGTAAACATTATAAGTGGTTTTCATTGCTTGTGTGTACGTTGTCAAATTTCAATAGAACACCTGCAACATTCACGGGTCACATAACAAACGGGATGTTCTATCAAGACCGACAGGTGGCAGTGTGTTCTCTTAATCAGGTCCATGTGTCTTGGTCACTCCATGTCACGTTGATGCACACTCTTCATAAATTTACATCACGATTTTGGGATTGACTAATCAATTCACTCTGGTTTTTAAAATTAAGAAAATTAATTAGTTCTTCCTGAGGTAAAACCTATGAAAAATATGTTTTACTCAGAAATATACAACATTATTTAAACAAGTATGTATAACATCGAATGGGGAATGAAAGAGGTGTATGGAAACTTATTGAAGAAAAACGAGAGGAAAACGCCCAGTTGGTAGACCAAGAATGTGGTATTACCCGTTTAAGGAGCAAGTGCAGTTGTTGACGGAGGGCACTGCAGTCGTGTTTATGCAGGAATAGAACACGTGACACTGCTATCTATGAGTGCAGAGGGGAATGGACGTGGGACGCTGACAGTATACACTGCCTTATGTGACGTCACGTGTAGCAACAAAACAGAGCTTCGCAATTCTTCCGCCTGAAATATATTTTGAATGACTAATAGGATAATAACATTAACCATGGTTTGAGAGAAGTAGCGCCGTAGCCTAGTCGTTAAGGCAAGAAGCCGTGGCGCACAGCTACGGTACTTGCGTCGGTTCGAGTCTCCATGGGGGAAGGCATTTTCTCACGAAATTTCTGTCAGCAAGGGACCAGTGCTCACCCAGTGTCGTGAGGAATTTTGGTAGCTGCAATAAAGTAGCGACTTCAGGTTGAGAAAACCAGCTATAACGCTCTGGGAGACTCGACATGCTGACCACATGTCACTCCTATACTGGCATAATGATCGTCTACCTATGTGATTAACGTGTGTGGATGTGAGGCCAGCAGCCGGCTGGTAGGTCAAGGGCCTATAAGGCTTGCCGCGTCATGGAGTTTTAGTTAGTAGATTATACATGAATGATTGGAAAATATTAGCTCGGGATAGGAATGTATAGAGAGCTCATTCCGAGCGGTCATGAATCTACGGGTTCGATAGAGTGAAGTAGTTAGTGATAACAACTGTAGTGTTTGAAAAAAATATATTTATTTTTAAGTGCCTTTTCATGTTTGTAGCAGGGAAATTTAATATTACTTTTTGCGCCAAACTACATTTTGTAGCACTTACAGCAATGGCGACCATGATTGAAAGTTCAACTTTCTAACTTTCGGGGTTGCCAACCTAAATACCTATACAGTAATAAAATAACTATACTGTAAATTGCATATACAAGTAATATTGCATATACGGAAGTAAAACCACTGCCCTGTATGTACAAAGCATATGCAAAAAATATACAAAAGGCAGTGTTAATATAGGCCCTACATTGTACTAAACAAATCACTGAATTTTAAATCAACTGAACTTGATTTGAAACAATATAAAAGAATAAATACGTACTTGTCGCCATTTTATTTTAAATTTGTCTCACGGCATCCTGTTATTTTATCATTAATTGCTCTCACTGCTTACTGTTCCAAAAATTAAACATTGCCCACACTGTTAACATAAGTCAATTGTTTATAATGAACTCAAATATTTCCTACAAAGATATTATTTTACTATTATTTATTATTTAGAAAACACCATCGCGCAAAAAAAAAATGTTCAACACACGTTTGTGAAGTGTTTCACAGAATCTCGAAAATTAAAAACATCGCTGTCGCTCGGTTTTTAAATATTTTCCTCGATTCTGTAATAACCACTTCCCAACATCGCATCGTAATATACTATTAACATTTCGTTGCATTGTAAACATTAATTTTGTATATCTTAGTTTAGTTCTTGTGTGGAAACTAAATCTAAATGCGCTTAATTCCACCAGTATAAATAGCACTTTTATTATTATCATTGTTTATTTTAAGCATAAAAAATTAGAAAATGAACTGAGGAATATGAAAGATGGGGATTACAAATTAATATAAACCACTATCAATGTTTATGAACAATGTCTTACAGAAATGAACGACATTAAAAAATCAAGAAATTTAGATACAAATCTTAGAAAAATAATAATGACTGACGACGGAGAGAAATTTATTGGTATTTTCTTCTTCCTTCCAAGTATTAGGCCAAGGCCTGTTAGGATCCTATAGAAAATTTTCCCTCCAGCGTTTCATAGGACGGCCCAGTGATCTTCGTCCTCTTGGTATATAATTATAAACAGCTTTGGCGATCCGATTTGAACTCATTCTTTCTAGATGGTATTTCCAATTTACTTGTTACTGTTTAATATATTCCAAAATTGGCGTAGTCTTCAATTATTTTAAGATATCGGTGTTCCTTTTCCGATCCCATCTGGTGTAACCCGCTGTTCTGCAGATGAATCTCATTTTCACAAGCCGTTATTCTGCTTTCATGTTGTCTTTTTAGTGTCCATGCTTCACTACCATAGGTCAACACTGGTCTAGCTAAAGTGTTATATAAACGTAATCTGGTGTGTTTTTTGTACAAGGGATGGTTTCATAACTTGATTAATAATTCCCAAACTTTTATTATAACTAGTATTTTTTTCAGGGGATATCCTTTTCATCCCAGATAGAGAGATAATGTCCAAGATATTTAAATTGATTAGATCTCTCTAAAATTTTATTCTGGAGACAGATTTTACTTTGTATGGGGTCCTTCCCATGAAATGCCATAATTTTAGTTTTGTTAATTGATATTTCCATATTAAATTTGGCATTTATTTTTTGTAAATTATAAATTGATTGTTGCAAATCATTTTCGGGAAGTGCCAGAAGAGCTAAATCGTCTGCAAAAAGAATAGCATCGAGTTTGAGGTTCCTATTGATGGGTATATATCATCGTTGCGTTTTCCTCCATTTGTTTATATATAATGAAAAGCACCGGTGAAAGTCCACATCCCTGTCTTACTCCAGTGTTGATCCTTTCCCCAGAAGATAATTTGCCATCTTGTTTAACAGAGATTTCATTATCTTTATAGATGTTGAAGATATTAGTAATATATTGTTGTGGAACGTTATCATCAGCTAAAATTTGTAGTAATATATTTCTGTCTACTTTGTCAAAAGCCTTTATGAAGTCAACGAAGGCGATATGAGTTTCTATATTGAATGTCTTGTGCTTTTCTAATAGCAGTTTTAGTATTTTGAACTCTGTAAAATGGAGTAAAACATCCTCTACAGAATGCAACAGAAAATATTGTTGACTTCCTATGCGCGAGCTATAAGTTCTCTAAGTTACTGTAGGGTCTGGCTGAAATTTAGGATTTTAGCCGGTGATAGATACGGAACTGTTTAAGGTAATTAGTGAGAAAACTAATTTTAGGCGACGTGATAGAAGGAATTTATTAATTTTCTTTTCCCTCAATAGTGGGATATACACTTTGCTCTTAAAACCTGGCTCGGAAACGGCCAAACCCACGACACCAAAATAGTAGGACAACATGAAGAAAGCTTAGGAATGAAAATGGAGAACGATTGTTACATTTATGTCATCAATACAATGTTGAATAAAGACGATTAAGATGGTATAGATTATTGTTAAGCTTAATTTCACCACGCCGCGCTGATCTCAAAGTGAATACTAACTAGGTTTGGTAGATTGATTTTAAACTTTTGGATCTTACAGTTTCCCGGTAAATTCTGTCTTACACATGGATTAAAGACATCTTTTTTGGCCACTCAAGAATATGTTAATGAAATTCATATTGAATTTCAATTTATGGTATTACCCTCATTGTATTTTACGATATAGAGGAATTAAATGGAAGACGTCAAAGTACGCAAGTCAAGTAAAAAGAAAGTGATAGAATCCCTAAGAAGATCTTGGAATGGAGAATATATGAAAAAAGAAGGGGAAGGTCTAAAGAGAGCTTGATGAATAGTGTGGGAAGAAGTATGCGTGAAATCATGGTTTTGTGGATAAATTCTGAAATATAATAATAATAATAATAATAATAATAATAATAATAATAATAATTATTATTATTATTTATTATTATTATTATTATTATTATTATTATTATTATTATTATTATCATCATTATTAATGCTAAAATGATGAGTTAGATTAGAATACAAAGTGCAGAAATTACTTTTCTAAGAAGGACCAAAGGATGCTCAAAATTGGACCACATAAGAAATAAAGAAATAAGATGTCAATTAGAAATATATTCAATAAATGATAGAATGTAACAACACCGCGTCGTCTGGGAAGAACATGTTTAGAGAATGGAAGGAACAAGATTAGCCAAAATAACATATCATTATAAACCAACGATTAGCTTCATAGTCTTGTGGTTAGAGCTTCTGACTGCGGTTCGTGAGGCCCTAGGTTCGATTCCCCATTAAACTGCAATGATTTTTATCTACGATTTAAAGAGAGATCAGGGCTTGCTTGGTTCAGATTAGGGCATGGAAATTTTTAAAAATTAGCGACGATCACGATATGAGAATATGTCCAATGTGCGGGAGCTTAGAAGACGAGATACATATATTAGGAAAATGTAACGATTTTGAATATTGTAGGCGTCAGTTATTACAGGAAAGATTTCTAAATTCAAATCGTGAAAGATTGGCATGCTACGAGTTATTGGTAAGCCCAGAAAATTGGATAAACTTGGGTAGATTTCTGGACAAAACGCGGAAAATAAGAACAACACTCATCCATGAATAAATAAATATGTTAACAAATTGTAATACCATTAATTCTTAATAATTCTAATTAACTAAGTTAATGTATAATGTAATTGTAGTGTTATCTAATTGTAATATTATTATTTATTAAATAAAATAAAAAGAAGTTTTATTTGATTTTCATATTTATTATATAATTCAGTGACAGCTGAATAAATATGAAAATCAAATAAAACTATGTTTTATTTTTATTTAATTAATATATATGGATTTTCATCAAGTAAAACCAACTCAATTGATTATGTAATATTATTGTGTTTTCTTTTCTGTATTAAGTATATTATTACCAAACATCACTTTATTGTAACGGACTGTCAACAGCACGTACGGCTTACTGCCCGTGCGACCCATATTTGTAATAATTGGTACTAGTGTAAAGAAAAATAACAACAAAAAGAGCAATAACATTACAATTACATAAAGAAAACACAATAATAATATTACAATTAAATAATAACACAATAGCATTATACACTAAAAACATTACAATTACATAAAGAAAACACAATAATATTACAATTAAATAATAACACAATAGCATTATACACTAAAAAAACATTAACATTACAATTACATAAAGAAAACACATTAATATTACAATTAAATAATAACACAATAGCATTATACACTAATTAATTTATATATAATTGTTAAATAATATTGTATGTATCTTAATTTTAGTCTAATAAACTCCTCATGTACAAATAAACAAACGAGAATAAGGGATGTAGGAAGACCTAGGTAGAGATGGAAGGAATGATTGCGAATTCGGAACAGGCAAGTCGCCTAAATCTTGAAGAAAAGATTATCATTATTACTGTATGTCCATCGCTATGATCTTGGAGTAACTTTCCTGTCTCGTTCACAGCGGGCTCGGATTTGACTCCGGTCGGAAAAATTTTCCTGGGTGATGATTTTTTCGTTTTTTTTTTCCTCACCTGTAATCCAAATCTCAAGAAACTTTAAAGCTCAAATGGTCCCCGAACAACATAATCACCATTATCACATTCGTCACGTATGTGTGAATGCTGTGTTTCGCGTTAATATTATATTGTCTAGGAGGAGGCCTTGACATTGAGCTGACACTCATGTCCTTGGGTGGTCAAAAAACTATGCATATGGGGAATGAAAGACGTGTATGGAAGCATCTTGTAGGAAAACCAGAGGGAAAACGCCCAATTGGTAGACCAAGAATGAGATGGGAGAATAACATTAACAGTGATTTGAGGAAAGTAGATTATACAGGGATGATTAAAAAACGTTGGCTCAGGATAGAGATATATGGAGAGCTTATGTCCGCGCGACCATGAACCTACGAGTTCCATAGTGCCAGTGAGTTAGTTAGTTAGGTAAAATCCCTCTCCCGACAGGATGTGTCCTGTAAAGCCCGGAAAAAAAGTGACGTGTGGCACGTAAAAGTGCCTGTAAATCGAGAGGTGAAACTTCGTTAACAGAATGGTATTATTATTATTATTATTATTATTAGTAGTAGTAGTAGTAGTAGTAGTAGTAGTAGTAGTAGTAGTAGTAGTAGTAGTAGTATTAATATTATTATTATTATTATTATTATTATTACTATTCTTTATTCGATTTTTTTTACAATACAGTAGTTTTCCTACAACCCATTGTAAATTTTACTCCTCCATAAATTCCTAATCTCTGCATCACCCTCTGTTAATCCTCTCTACACAATTCTCCTATGTAATCATTGAATCCACTGTTCTTTTGGTCTCCGCTTTCTTCTGATACCCTCCGCTTTAATACTTAATATCATCTTAGGTATCCTATCATCTGACATCCTCTTTACGTGACCAAACCATTTCAGTTTTCTATCTTCAATAGCTTTTAGAACATTTTTTTGAGAATCCATTATTTCTCTGATTTCAGTATTTCTAATTTTGTCTCTTCTTGAATTTCTAGAAGCCCTTCTCCAAAAGTCCATCTTTGTCACTAATAGTTTATGTATTATTGCCATTATTATTATTATTTACTTACTTACTTACTTACTCACTGGCACTATCGAACCCGTAGGTTCATGGCCGCGCGGACATAAGCTCTCCATACATCCCTATCCTGAGCTAATGCTTTCCAATCATTCCCTGTATAATCTACTTCCCTCAAATCATAGTTAATGTTGTTCTCCCACCTCATTCTTGGCCTACCAACTGGGCGTTTTCCTTCTGGCTTTCCTACAAGAAGTTTCCATGCACGTCTTTCATTCCCCATACGCGCAACATGTCCTGCCCATCGCAGTCTACGGGACTTAACTGTTCTTATTATATCTGGCTTCCTATAAAGACCATGTAGTTCATTGTTATGTAGTCTTCTCCATTCACCTGTCTGTTCATCTCTCTTTGGTCCAAAAATTTTCCTAAGAACTTTATTCTCAAATACTCGTAATCTCCTTTCCTCCCTTAAAGTAAGAGTCCATGTTTCGCATCCATATAATATAACTGGTAGAATATAATAATAGTTTTATATATTTTCAGTTTAACGTTTTTTGAAAGGAGTTGGGACATCAAAAGTCTCTGCAATGCGTAATAGCATGCATTTCCAGAATTGAGCCTATGTTTAATTTCTTTGTGCATCTCATTCCTATTTGTGATTATTGTTCCTAGGTATTTGAATTCAGCCAATTCCTCAAAATTTCCCTCATTTGTCATTAGCTGTCCATTTCCATTATATAATGTATTTCTACGTGTGACCATATATTTAGTTTTACTGATATTTACTTCCAGTCCTAATTCCTTAGTGTTACTCAATAGTGTGTGCGTGTTGGCCTTTAGTACCTCCTCGCTATCGGCCAATAGTACTACATCATCAGCATAAACTAACAGCTTATTAATACCATTCAGTTGTAAGCCTTCCTCATTCTCTAAAGATTTAATGGCATGCTCTAGTACAAAATTAAATAGTAGAGGAGATAGTGCATCTCCTTGTTTCAACCCATTCTGGATTTCACAAGTGTCTGAAAACTGTTTGCCTACACGCACCCTACTCGTTGAGCCATTTAGACACATTCGTATAAGTCTAACTAACTTTTTGGGAATTCCGAACTCCAGCAGGATACTATATAACTTCTCCCTCTTAATTGAATCATATGCTTTTTGAAGTCTACATATAGTTGATGTACGGTACCATTATATTCCCATTTCTTTTCTAAAATCTGTCTTATACTAAAAATCTGATCTGTTTGTAGACCTGTTTCTTCTAAATGCACATTGATGATCTCCTAGAATGTCATCAATATAGGGAGCAAGTCTGCTTACTAGTATATTTGTTAGAATTTTGTACGAAGTTGAAAGTAATGAGATGCCCCTATAGTTGTTGCAATCAGTTTTATCTCCTTTCTTATAAATTGGTACGATAATTGATTCCTTCCATTCATCTGGAAGAGCTTCTTTTTGCCAAATCATACTAAGCAACCAGCGTATCTTGTCCATCAATTTTTCTCCCCCTGATTTTATCAGTTCTGCTGGGATCTCATCTGAACCTGATGCTTTATACATCTTCAATTTTTCAATTGCCATTTCAACCTCTAATGCACTTGGCTCTGCGATTAGCATTTCTGCTGTCTGTAACTTATCCTCCTCAATGTCCTGTTGTGTATGTACATTTAATAGCTGATTAAAATAACTTTTCCATCTATTTAATATACTCTTGGAATCTGCAATCATATCCCCATTTTCATTCCGAATTATGTTTGTTCTAGCCTGAAACCCTTTCTTCTCTATACTAATTCCCTGATATAATTCTCTAATGTTCCTATTTTTTCATTCATTTCAAGATCATTAATCTTCTCTCTCAAATATTCCCTCTTTTTACTCTTTAGTAACTTGGTGGTTTCCCGTCTAACACTACCCCAATTGCTCTAAATTTACCTCATTTGGCTCGTGTAACCATTTCATTTTTGCTAGCTTTCTTTTCTTTACAATGTCGGCACATTCCTCATCAAACCATTTCTTGTTTTGCCTCTTTTTTTTAAACAACCAATGCTTTCTGATGCTGACAATTTAATAGTATCTCTTATAGCCTCCCTTCTTTATTTATATCAGTTTCTTCTTCGTTTGCCACATTGTCATCTGAAGATTCCAGTACTTCAAATCTATTAGCAATTTTGATTTGGTATTCTTGCCGCATTTCATCATTTTTCAAGTTTTTAATTCATATTTTACAGAACATCTTTAGGGTTTGTTCCTCTCATAAGCGATAGCCGTTGTCTGATTTTCACCCTGACCAGATGATGATCTGAATTGCAGTCTGTCCCTCTAACTGATCTAACATCAATGATGCTACTGTGCCAGCGTTTATCCACTAATACATGATCTATCTGGTTCCGAGTTTCTCCATCTGGGGACGTCCAGGTGTATTTTGAATATCCTTATGCTGAAATGTTGTGCTCTTAACAATGAGATTCTTTGATGTGGCAAATGTGACTAATCTAACCCCGTTGTCGTTACTATCTTCGTGAAGACTGAATTTGCCTATTGTTGGTTTGAATATATCTTCCTGCCCACTTTTGCATTAAAATCTACTAAGACAATTTTGATATGATATCGTGAAAGGCTATCAAATAAGCATTCTAATTCTTTCATAGAAACTCATCCTTGATCTTGTCATCTTTATCTTCTGTGGGGGGCATGTACATGTACAATTTATAAAATAATGTCGTTTACCCTTTAGAATTATGTATGATATCCTATCACTAACAAACTTAATATCTCGGATAGCGGATAGGATCCTCCATTCTGACTTAAAAACCCGTTTCCAAATGCAGGTCTTTCTGCACCCCCAAGGTATAATGCAAAGCTTCCTGATTACTGACTACCTTTCCCTGGCCACCTAACTTCCTGTAAAGCGACTATATCCAAGGGCGATTTATCCAATTCCCGCGTTAATATCTCTAGTGCCCCGCGATTTGTTATTAAAGTCCTGACCTTCCATGTGACTAGGAACATGTCCCTTGTGTTTGGAGCCTTTGGCAAGGGTTCCCGGAAGTTAGTCCACGCCCGGAGAACCGAAATGGCGGGACTATTTTGACCTCCGGCAAATTTTACCCCAGTAGAACCCATTTCCGCATTTCTTGACGGTTGTATTTTTACGGTGAAAGATCGTCACTCTTTCGACCAACGGTAATTATTTCGTCTGGCTTATCAACTTCGACCAGTCCGGCATGGGTAACCCTATCGGCAGCAATGCTACCGCCGGCATAGCTCTCAGGATCATTTAAGCACACAAGCCACTCCACCACGACAAGATAAAGATACCATGGAGGGATTATTATTATTATTATTATTATTATTGCTATTATTATTATTATTATTATTATCATCATTATCGTTGTTATAAATCCTTGTCAATTAGAGTAATGATGTAATAGAAATAACAGGTGAATGCTAGGAAATAAATCCCTTAATTACGAGAGTACAGTCTGACCAGTGACCATAGCATCGGTAAAGCGGCTGAGTATATTGCCTCGAGCTCGCCGGGCTGGGCATTGGGGTGCGGCCTCATATCCAGGGACAGGTCGCACCCACCAAAAACCGATATACCTCTACTCTCATTTAAGTACGGTCTTTAGTTATCAAACAAACATTTACGTGACACGTGAAAGCTGGTGTCACATTCATTATGGATTCAGCTTCACTTACAATATAATATTTGAAAAAAAAAACATTGAACTATGCCTCTAAATTATTTTGTATGTGTACACATGTAAAAATTCATGGTAAACTAATATATAAAAATGAATGTTTGTTTGTTGTTTGTTTGTTCGTACTTTATGCGCGGCCATACCGTTGATCCGATTTTGATGGGGTTTTTTGCAAAATGTTCCCGGGATGAACATAGGCTATAAAAGAGTTGTGATACTCAACTCCTACGCCCTTAAAAATCGCCCTTTGTAGTGGAAAACGTGAAAAAAGTAGCTTTTGGACGTTTAAATGACTTACGCTGCCTAAACCATAACAAATACACAAAATTAACGTATACAGAATTGAATATCTCAAAACGCTCTACAGTAATGCTTTAAATAAAGCATGAGTTAATAAATGAAAAAAAACCAACCCAGCAAATCCTAAAGATAAAATTCTTATTATTAAACCCAGTTGACTTAGAGTAGAAAGAGCAATAATTTTCTTTAAGTCATATTCAAAATTTGCACCGAGACCGGCCATAAATATTGTCCGCGATAGCATAGCCTATATTTATCCCTTACGGATAACTCACAATAACCATTTCTGTCTTTCATTGATGCCAAGAAGATCGAGACAAGTACGTAGATTCCTGTGCAAGCATAGCAGCATATGCCGGGTATTCTTTTACAATAACGAATTTTATCTTTCAGCTCATTTATGCCAAGAAGATCGAGATAAGTAGACTCCCGGGCAACACCGGGTATTCAGTACGGGGAATTTTAAAATAATTACGATATACATTTATAATTATTTTTATTTTATTTTACTTATTCAACTAATCATAAGAAGTACATTAATTTTTCTCTTTCAGCTCATTTATGCCAAGAAGATCGGGATGAGTAGACTCCCGGACAACGCCGGGTAAACAGCACGGGGTATCAAAAATAATTACGATATAGATTTTTCCCTTTCACTTATTTAACTGAACATAAAACACATTGATTTTTGTATCTCAGCTCATTTATGTCAAGAAAATCGGGATAAGTAGATTCCCGGGCAACGCCAATAATCAGCATAGGGTATCTAAAAAGTGTAAATTTATAATTATCTTTCCTTTTACTAATTCAACTTAACATAAAAGAACATTAATTTTAATTTATCTAGGCGTAGCAGCGCACGCCGGGTATTAGGTAATCAGTTAATAAAATCGTCTATCAAACCCTTAGAGGATAAGGAAGACGTAAAACTCAAGCATATTAATAAGCTCTTTGTAACTGCTGATGACGTATTATATCATGGTACTAGATTATAGTGAGGGAATACTAAAAGCCAACATGCAAATCCTATTAAATAGCACTATGAAACTGGGGCTGGAAGTAAATATCAATAAAATAAAAAAACATATGATTAAATGTAGAAATATATAATGGGAATGGAAAGTTATTGCAAAATCAGGAAAATTTTGAAGAAGTGACCGATTTCAAATGCCAATGAACAAACATTACAAATAATACTGTCTTATTTTTCTTCTTCACTTGCTGGTTTAGGCATTAGTTGCCTGTTCCGTCTTAATTAATAGATCTAAGAGCATCTCTTCCGAGGACGTCCGACATCTCTTCTTCCTCTCGGAAATATTAATGTAAGATTTTGTTTGGTAATCTACTTTCTTCCATTCTTTCTGCATGTTCTTTCAACTGAATCTTGTTGTTAAATATAATATTTTCTTTTATGGAGTAGATCTGAAGTTCTTCACGGATATCATCGTTCCTTATCTGGTCCATTCTAGTGCATCCTTTTACTTTTTTAAAAATTCCATCTCGGCTACTTGGATTTTACTTTCTTGTTTGGTAGTGATAATCCAAGATTCACTCCCATAAAAAAGGGCAGGGACTGCCATTGATTTATAAAAAAAATAGTTTTGTTTCTTTATGGGCTTTATTATTCAATGTTCTTTTTAAGACTGATGTGCAGAAAGAAATTAAACATAGACTCAATTTTGAAAGCATGCTATTAATCATTATGGGGATTCTTGTCATCCTAATTTATATAAAGAAATAACTTAAAATACATAAAACGGTTATTCTTCAAGTTATATTATATGGATGCGAAATACGGTCTCTTACTTTAAGGAAGGAGGAAAGATTACAAGTATTTGAGAATAAAGTTCTTAGGAAAAATTTTGGATGAATAGACGGAAATAAGAGGAGATTACATAACAGTGAGCTACATGGTCTTTATAATAGTAATAATAATAATAATATATATATATATATTTCCGGTTTTAACAATGTTGATACATTTCTCCGACACCAATGATTTGTCTTCAATTTCGCTTTATAATTTCCCTCTATTCCTCTCTATTATAACACATTCCTTCCTCTATTTCCCAGTCCTTCAAAGTTTCTCTAATTCCTTGGATCCACGTGTGATTTGGTCGTCCTCTCCTTCTCGTTCCTGATGGTGACCATTCCATTACTTTTTTTTTTTGATAATCTTTCATCCTCCATTCGCCTAATATGCCCGCACCATTTTAGTTGTTTTTCTTGGATAAATTCTAAAGCTGAGTTTTGTACATCCATGATCTCTTTTATAACTTCATTTTTAATTTTCTCTCTCCTTGATATCCTAGGTGATCTTCTCCAATAGTCCATTTCTGCTACCATTTGTTTTCTTTTCATTTAATAATATATTCCAAACCTCTGAATCATAAGTTTTAATAGTTGTAACTATTGTTCTTAAAATTTTAACTTTGGTTTCTTTTTTGATATGTTTATCCCATAATATTCCATTCAAGGCAGACATTACATATGTTTTTGAATTTATCTTTGATCTTATTTCCTTTTCCTGCTTCCCATCTTCTGCAATATTTACTCCCAAATAGTTGTATTCATCTATAACCCTGCAGACGCAGGAGGCCCTTGCCTGAAATGGGATGATTATGGGCTAATTCTAATGTGTTTAATTATCCCATTTCATCTTCCAGTATCAAATCGTGATGAATGTCTCCTGTAGCCATATACTTGGATTTTTCCATATTCATCTTTAGTCCCCATTTATTATGTTCTTGAATCAATTTTCGGGTAATATGTTCAATGTGAAAGTAATAATAATAATAAAAATAATAATAATAATAATAATAATAATAATAATAATAATAATAATAATAATAATAATAATAATAATAATAATAATAATAATAATGCTTCATAATGGATGTTTTAAGAAGATCAGCTGTAAAATCTAGAATGTATAGAATACGAAATAAAGAAATAAGGGAAATGATGGGTGTACAAGAGGAGCCGGACATCATAGATATTATAGAAAATAAAATATTGCAGTGGTATGGTCATGTCAATAGAATGTCATAGCAAAGATTGCCAAAAATTGTTATGGAATGGATCCCAATGGAAAGGAGGAAGAGAGGAAGACCGAAGAAAACTTGGATAGAAGGGGTACAAGCAGCTATGAATATCAGAGGAATGGAGGAAGATCAATGGATGAACAGAGAGGAATGGCGTTTGGTTTCCGGAAGACGGCGGCAGCTGCCATGATACCGGATGATGATGATGATGAATAATGCTTCATTTTTGCTGGCAGAATTAAGGTCATAATGTCTTCTCTTCCACTCAACCAACGAGTAGTAAAATTATACAAAAAATACGTAGGCTACATATTACAATTTTAAAATATTATTAAAATATAGACTAAACAAATGACAATGGGGAAATGGTCTAATACTAACTAATACTAACAAAACATGGAATACAATAAAATTGAAATAAAATAAATATAAAATTAAGTCAGTGAAGCTTACTAGATGAATATTTGTAGGTAAACCAGATGTAATAAGAACAATAAGTTGACAAGGAAAAAGTAGTAAGTAATAAAAAGCAAATTTTACAGGGGAAGCAAAAAACAATATTCCCAACATAAATTTTAATATAATTATGACACTACTAAACAAGAAATTTTATTTGCAAAATAGTTACAATATATCCATATTAGCTTTACAAAGTATATTTAAATTTAAAAGTGTCAAAATTGTTTTATGCTTCTCCTGTAAGATTAGCTTTACTACTTTTCTCATGTCAACGCCTCAATTAAGTCTCATAGACAGCGATGGGCAAGATATGTGACACTAATGTGGAATGCATATGGCTTATTTAAGGCGATGAGGAAGGAAGGGACAATGCTTGGGCGGGCCTGGTTAGAAGATTTCTTATGTACAACCCTGAATGAATTTGTGAAACCGATAGTACTGTTAATATTCTATTTAAACTGGGGGAAGGGGGACAGAATGCACTAGTAATGCGACCTGATAGATCTAATCGATTTTACCCCTATGGGGAATAAAATCTATTGTACAGTGTTATGTGATCTGTTATGCTGTTCCTGGTTTCAACACACATCAAGCATTCATACTTGACTCATACCGCCATTTTATTTAGGCTGGGCATAGGATCTCGAGGAGGGGTTACAATCCTCAATTTGGCCCTATTCTGCCCTACGTTGGTACCAAGTCTCGGCGTCATGAGGGTGTAAACGAGTTTGCCTTCCATTAAAATACCACAACCACGTATTTTAACAGGGGGGGTGATGGGTGAAATTCTATTTTCTACATTTTTTGAGCTAGAGACTTGATTATTTGTAAAAACATTTACTGCATGATACATAATGATATGTATAAGTTTCATTTTTGTGAGACATTTATTTTACGAGTTATTAAAATATTATATTTTTAAAAATTGCATATTTTATAATTAAATGGGTTACACAATGTTTTATTAAAATGTCTGATTTTTTTAACAAGACCCCTAAAATATTTTGAAAAACATCATGCATTAGAATTCTTATAATGTGAATACAAAGGGAGAAAAAAAAGTGTTGTACATCATGCGTGGAATTACCAAAAAAAATAATAATTGCGTATATTTTTTTTATTTCTTAAGATACTATTTCAATCATAAAACCCATGCACTACTTTATTACCCATCTTTTTAGGACATGCAGTAAAAATTTGAACCTTCTAGGACAAAATTTCTAAATTCCATTCAATTTTGAATATACAAAAATGCACTGAACATAAAAGTGTGGAAAAACAAGTTCGAATATTTGCATGCAGGTGGCATTTAACTGGCGCAGTCTTTTAACTCTGACGTAATTTAGGGCACTTAGAAGCATCATAGGCCTCTGAAATTTTGCTAACTTATACATTAGAGTATATGCTATTTTTAGTACAAAAACAAACAAAAATGTCAATTTTGATCTCAAGTGGTCAATTTTTCATCCATCACCTCCCTTAAACACCAGTGGTTTGCTAGATCAGATTATTTTTACCTAACATGAGATAAGGTAAAAGGTGATGGGAAATGAATGAATAAAAATGATATATGATATGATGGCTAACGGAAGAGGATTGGAAAGTGTTTGCATGATGTAATTCGGGAAACAGGAGAATCCTGAGAGAAACGTGAAAAATATCGATGTGTACAACCAACAATACACCTCCGGAATCGCCAGGATTTGAACCTGGCATCCCTTATGTTCAGAAGAGAGCAGTATTTATACGTCGACAGAGACTGCTCCAATCTGTTGCAAGATTCACAGACTAGGATCTGTACTATAGAAGAATTGCCAACTTATGGAAAACATACTAATAAATATGAAGGTCGCCGAATACGTACCTAATCTTACCTTAAGGTCGGTTTACACGCTACCTTTTATTTTACGTTTTATAGGACAGGACAAATCTTCTTCTTGTATCTTGTAAGCCCATGTTTCCCTTAACAGAGATTTAAGCGCTCTCCCCCTACAGGGAAGTATTTGAACCATGCTAATTTATTACACTTTGTAAATAACATTGTATGTATCTTGCGTTTAGTTTAATAAAGTCCGTATGTATTGTATTGTATTGTAGTTACACTTGTTTTCGTATAGATGTCATTTAAGTGGTCCGTGGTCAGCGTTCCGCCTCATACTGACATCTAGGAAACCAAGGAAGTATTAGGACAGGAAAATGTGGTAAATTTTGCTTAGAGGCCTTTTAATTCAGGCTTAAATATATTTTACGAGCGCCAAAATCATCAGACTCGGGACCCACGGCTTAAAGTCCCTCCCGGAGGACTTGCTCCTTGGATTTTTCCATCCTAAAAAAGCCATCGACCCCGGCCGGGTTTGAATCCGCGACCCTCGGGACCAGAGGCAAGGAGTATAACCACTAATCCACCGCGGCCGATTATATGACAAATCCTATTCGATAAAATATGGCATGTAAACAACAAAACATACATCTCGTCGAGTGAGAAAGAAATCCAAGGTCAGATTGAAGAACTGACGGGAGAAGCATCATTTTGTGACAAAACGTACGTTTTGCATTCCATTTTGTACATTTAGTTTAAACGACTTTTCTCATGCAGGTGTCTTGTTTCTGTACGTATGGTGTTATCAACTCCAGCAATTGACAGCAGGCTGAGGTGTCCATTCACAAATAATTGCGCCAGTCATCATGTACACCTCTCAGTTCTTTCAGTAACAGGACATGGGAATACCGACTTCTTTTCAGAAGCCACTCCCTTGACCATCTTGTCTTTTTCCTCTTCATCACTTTTCCTCCCAATCGTTGACTCCTTACGAGGAAAAACAAAAATAAAAGGGAGCAACTGGGCTTCCTCCATAATCAAATTAATGATCTCTTTCTCAATTTTAATAGGAAAAAAAAATCACCGACAATACACTACAACTCGAGTATGGATTGGAACTGTGGTTGAAAATGGAGGGGAAAACGTTACTGTGTAAACACTGGTCAAAACGTACGTTTTATATAATCGACAAAACATACAATAATACGTAGCGTGTAAAACCGGCCTTAACCTTTTCACTGCTGAGATATTTCCAGCCTTTAAAACCCTCCTTGCTCAATGCAGGGAGAAATATGGAAAAAGTTTATTTAGGTTCCTAGGAGACGGCAGTATATGCCTGCTTAGTTTGAAAGCAATGCAATACGTATTATATAACTAGCAGGCGTTTGGATTTGAGAATGGATATACACACCCATAGCACAGCAAGTATTTTCTTTGCCAACGGATATACCCGTTCGTAGCAGTGTAAAGGTTAATACCATTTATAGTATGTATTGAAACAATTAGAAACATAATTCGACCCGGGACCTTGATATACATAACCTAACTTGAATAAACATGTCTACTATAGCACAGGCTGTTAATAAGTGCTCATTAGGTGTGAGAAGACGTCCCTCCCTTCCTTATTCAACCCCGCCCCTTCTATTCAACCCAACGTCGGATAGGCTACTCATTTTTCAGTTGCGTTATTTCTTTGGGAGTGCACTTCTACGTGGTTAAGAGGGGAGACCGCCTTTTTACACCTGGTGAGAACTTATTAATAGTTCTACTCTAGCGGAAATAAGAATAAACATGTTGGTAAGCATGTAGCTAACACGAATGTTAAACTCTGTATCATGAGTGAAGGCCGATCATATACCAGAAGTTTTACAAGGCAATGACTGTCGCAGATATCAATTATAAGAAAATCCCTCAACCTGGAGGATTAAAATAGGTATTGGAAAGTCCACAACTTTTTGCCTGTTTGTTTAAATAGCATATCTTACAGGAATAGCAAAAATAGTACTTTATCTAATGAAATTTATATATCTATGAACCATGGTATTTTTTTTTGCTTTCATTAACATATTATCTGTACAGCGTGGCCTTAAGTTTAAACTGTATTTAATTTATTCCCGCAGCGAGAGAATCGACATAATTCTGGAACATCCAGTAGTCCTATCCTTTAAATAATTCTCTTACCCACCCCTCAGAACTTCCAGATAAACTACCGGCTTTCACTGGTGAAACAGATTGTATCCGATTAGTATCGATAACTATCGATGCAGTTAGTATAGTCGGCTCGGTCATTTAGTTTACAGGCGCTTTGCTTTCTGGTCGGATAGGTCTATTTTGCACGCATAAATATTTAACATATCAAGGGGCGTTGTCACGTTTTATTCATTAGAATAAATTTTTACCAACTAAAGATACTGCAAAAGACAAAAGTTGTTGAACGCTGTTAACATAATTATATCCACGTGGAGTAGACATGGAAACGTCATTTAAAATGCGAAGACATTATTGGCAGAGAACTGTTTTTAATTTTTGGTGAACAGCGTCTTAGAAGCCTCTAACGACAACTCCCCAGCTCTACCTGGCAGTAATAATGTACAGCCTTTAAAAAAATCATGGCGCAATTCTTGATGATGGAAAGTTAGAGTTTTGAAGAGCGATTCACACCAGTACGTTGTTACACGTTCTGACTCGTTTGAGTATAAAGCGGACGGCGTAAGTTTCTCTTCATGCGGCATTCGTATCGTTAGCTTTGGTGTAGCAGTCGGTAAGATGCTCTTTTTTACCGACGATGCGGGCCCACGTTCAATTCTGGCCAGGGATATTTTAATTTTTTTTATTTATTATTATTTAAAAACGTCGTTAATTTTCATAATGCCTACATGTTACCATGCTTAGTTATATAAACAAATTTGTATATATATATATATATATATATATATATATATATATATATATATATATATATATTCCCGGTCAGAACAGGCTATTGGGTGAGATTTTTTTGGGGTTTTTCCTCACCTATAAGATAAATGTCAGGAAGCTTAGGGCCTAACGGTCCCCGATAATCATCCGGCCATCATCATCATCCTTATCATTATCGTCGTCATTCTTCACCAGTGTGGAAACAAACAGGAAGCTACCACACCTACAGTTCCCTAGTAAGGCTGCAAAGCATGGCATGGAAATGCTATGATTGCAGTGAAAGACCTGCCCTCGGACAGAATTACAATGGAATGGAATATATGGAAGTAAATAAATTAAAGGAAACAGCTTATATATATATAATGAATAACGATTGTAACGTCTAATTACTTTGTTTATAAAATACATGACATAATAAAATTATTGATGTCCATTATTAATACAAAATGCGTCTGATTAATTTAAATTAAGTTAATTTCTAATTTCATTATACAAGTAAATCCTGATGTACTGAATTGCTTCATACAGACAATTTCTAGGAGAGATGGTTGTGGTCTACTGGAGGGAGCTTCTGCTTCCCTTGCATGAGGTCGCGTGTTTGATCCTGCCGTCATGTTTTTTTTTTTTCTCTCGTCCTTATTTCAATTAATTTTCTTTCTTTTGATTAATTTATTTTGCTTTGTTTTATTTTCAGTATTTACCACACTACTTATTTACACGAAATTGTTTTCCATTGCACGACACACTACGAAATAGTTGTATGCTTGTGAACCAAATAGCTGATCTCTGATCATGCGCAATTGCTTCGTTATGAGACTTGAAAAATTATCTGTGCGCCATCAATTATTTCAAAGGCTGTACGTATTTTTTAAACCAGATGGAAACAGTTGCTTTTGATGCCGCCTGTAAACTAAATGACAGAGTCGACAATAACTAGAGGTCCCTTGCATTATTCAAATACTAGAATATCGTATTGAATAGCACAAGCATGTTCAATTCTCCATTGATTTCTACTTTCCCGCGACTCGTAGTTCACGTATATGAGGTCAGTTCCTTAGAGACGATAAAGGAGAGAAGAAACCTACTCTGGAAGATGTGGTTCGATACCGGGCTATTTTATCGGCCAGTTCAGTGTTAAAGCATCTGTGGTTGCATTCTGGGGGGGGGAGGGTAGAAGTGAAGCAATGGAATTCAACATTCCTATGCCTCCACCCATTTTGCAACCTCCAACCCTACCTCATACCTCTCTTCCCACTCCCCCCAAAACCCTTCTTCGCGCGACATTGGAATCAATATCGCCCCTTGCACAATCTACAAACACCCCCACACAAACAAGTATGTGCTCCTGCTTTCTCTCTCTTTCTACTTTTTTTTCTCCAGTCCAGGAAAATGTGACCTTGTTTTCTCTACGGAAGGAAACAAGAAAATGTATTTTCTATAAAGTATAAATAATTTATTCTGAATTGAATAACGTTAAAATCGATATTCAGGATCCAGAAAATAAATCTGATAAAAACATACATCATTATGTGCTCTATTTACTTCTGTGACGTGATATTTCAGAACAAATCAAATCGTTAACATTGTTTGTTCAAGATTATGCGCTGGTAATCTCCAAAAAATATTATTATTATTATTATTATTATTGTTATTATTATTATTAACTAACTCACTGGCACTATCGAACCCGTAAGTTCATGGCCGCGTGGACATAAGCTCTCCATACATCCCTATCCTGAGTCAATGTTTTCCAATCATCCCCTGTATAATCTATTTTCCCTCAAATCATAGTTAATGTTATTCTCCCATCTAATTCTTGGTCTACCAACTGGGCGTTTTCCCTCTGGTTTTCATACAAGAAGCTTCCATGCACGTCTTTCATTCCCCATTCGTACCACGTGTCCTGCCCATCGCAGTCTACGAGACTTAACTGTTCTCATTATATCTGGCTTCCTATAAAGACCATGTAATTCACTGTTAAGCAGTCTTCTCCATTCACCTGTCTGTTCATCTCTCTTTGGTCCAAAAATTTTTCTAAGAACTTTATTCTCAAATACTCGTAATCTCCCTTCCTCCCTTAAAGTAAGAGTCCATGTTCCGCATCCATACAATATAACTGGTAGAATAACATTTATCCGGTAAATTTTACCCCAGTTGAATCCATGTCCGCATTTCTTGACGGTTGTATTTTTACGGTGAAAGATCGTCACTCTTTCGACCAAGGTACTTTTTTCGTCTGGCTTATCACCTTCGACCAATCCGGCATGGGTAACCCTATCGGTAGCAATGCTACCGCCGGCATAGCTCTCGGGATCATTTAAGCACGCAAGCCACTCCACCACGACAAGGTAAAGGTACCATGGAGGGATTATTATTATTATTATTATTATTACTATGATTATTATTATTATTATTACTATTATTATTATTACTATTATTATTATTATATATTTATTATTATTATTATTATTATAAAATTGGAATAGAAATGTATAATACCAAATACGATATTAAGGAAATCAACTGTGTGCCAAACAGGAGTGTCAAATGTTACCAGTACTTTCTATTATCATTTTTGACGACATTGTAAATCATTGGGAGAATGTTTTAAAAACTTACTTTTTTTATTCATTGCCACCATGTTGTTATTTCGACATTCTGGTATTCTCTCCTGATATTGTGTTATTGTAACCCACTTCTGAAGTTGGGGAGCCTTGACGGCCAAGAGCACGATTGAGAGATCAGTTTTCTGTGCGAGACCGGAACGGATCTTTTCTTTTGCAGTTCAATCGGTGAATAAAGTTATAATTAACTTATTATTATTATTAATTATTATTATTAATTATTATTATTATTATTATTAATTATTATTATTATTAATTATTATTGTTATTAACAATGTTATTAATAATGTTGGACAATATTGTTATGCTAACTGCTATTTTCTCCACAGAGTATATTACTTAGTCTATGATTTTTCTATCGCTGTTTTGGGTTATCGCTGGTTGGATCGGTGTGAGGGAGTGATAAGAAAGTGTACACACATTTTTAATAAACATTTGGTAATTTTAATATTATTAATATATTTCTTGAACATGGATTTGGTGATGTATTGCAAAGATTGGTCATTTAAATTTCATAGCTACATGCTGCCATCTAGCATAAGATTTTTGAACTTTAGTACGATATCGGTAATAATCGAGGATGATAATCGATGTGGTTCGATGGTGGGTTATCGCTGGCTCTATAAACTCTGGCGCATGCGCACTGTTGTTCTATATTTCACTAAGTTTACGTGCAGTTTTACGAAGTGCAGTTCAGCCCGACTTTTTTAGGCTTGCCTTACCGAGGAGTTTTATGTTATGCAGTAAAATTGTAATTTATCTCTACCCATTCTTCCGCACATGTTACCTTGAGGGAGTTACTTAACCAAAATAATGTAGATACGCATATTTTCCTGCAGATGGCAACGAGTTGCAAGTGGTTAGCTCATTGCCTTAGATATCTGGTAGGCAACTAAATAATACCCGGATGGAAAAGGTCGAATAAAATTTTCTCAGAGGCTAAAATCTAGTACCCGCGCCGTGGCCGAGTGGATAAGGTGCAGAGCTACGGGACTTGCGCTGGTTCGAGTCTCCTTAGGAGAAGAAATTTTCTCATGGAATTTCGGCCAGTATGGGACCGGTGCCCACCCTGCATCGTGAGGCATTTGGATAGCTACAATAAGTAGCGACTTCAGGTTGAGAAAACCACCTATAACGGCCGGTGGATCGGACATGCTGACCACATATCACCCTACACTGGCTGGATGATCGTCCACTTCTGTGATGAACATATGTGGACGTGAGGCCACCAGCCGGATGGTAGGCTAAAGGCCTCCTAAGCCTGTCGTGCCATGGAGTTAGTTAGTTTAATTTAGGCTTTATATTAATTAACGAATCCGAAATCATGGAATATGTGCAAAAATACAGAAAAAACTGGAAATCTCACGGAAGAAGAAATAGCAGAACAAGAATACCACTTCAAATCTTAAAATTACCAGCCACCAGGCAAGAGATCATTGAACAGACCCTTCAAATGTTGGATTGAGACCGTAACAGACCGCTAGGTATATCACATGAAAGGAAGAAGAAGAAGAAGAACTAATCCGAAAATATTCTGACTCGGGACCCACGCCTTATAAGTCCTTACTGGAAGATTTTTCTTGGGTTTTCCAATCCTAAAAAAAATATTCAACCCGCCTAGGTTTGAACCCATGGACCTCGAAACCAGAGCTAAGGTACTTAACCCCTAAACCACAGAGGTCGATAGAAAAACTACATGTAATAAGATTTTGGAAATAAATTTTCATCTCTATGCGGTACTCCATTAAAAATTTAATATCATAATGTTATAAAAGAAATAAAAGAATGATCCAATAGAAGATTGGAGAAATAATACATCAAGAAAGCTCTAGCCTTTATCAGTCAAAGCTGGAGAAGATGTTTCTTTGTCATGCCAATAAAAATCGTTGAGCACTTATGTTTTATTGCAATTCTCTCGAGAAAACATTCTCTCGACACGAAATGAAAATCTGTAATACATAAAAGAACAAAAACGCTTCAAGTATTGTTGTTATGTACTTCATTAACCATGCTGCAGTATACAGTTTATTACAAAGCCATATACATTGTCTTAGACTCTTATTGCTTTATATCTTTTTTGGAAAGCAGATTTATTAGAGAATTTTTTCTTTCCTTTGGAACATATGAACCTCGTATGTTGTAGCGTTTCATGGATCTTAATAATAATAGCTTTATTTTATTTTACCTGGCAGAGTTAAGGCCTTAAGGCCTTGTTTGCCACTCAACCAGGTTTTAAAAAATACAAAAAAATAGTCTTACATCTAAATTACAATATACATAAACGATTACATGTTATAAATACAATACAATTAATATTTATAATGTATTATGATATAGGCCTACTCTAAATTTAACGAATTAAATATATAATATGTACAAGATATATAAAAAAACGAGAAAAAGATTATTAATGACATAGTATAAATTTAAATAAATAAAGATAAATTAATTATTAGACAACAGGTAACTGAATGAGCGTGACTTAAAGGTGCCAAGTGTGCGGCAATCTCTGATATCTTGAAGAAGGAAATTCCAGGAGCGGGCAGAAGCTACTGTGAAGGAAGTAGAATAAGAGGAAGTGCTATGAAGAGGAATTGTTAGCAGACTGTTATCTTGTTACCTAGTGTCAATATTGTGGTAAGAAGATAACTTCTCAAATCTGGACGCCAGGTAAGTAAGAATGTAGGAATTCAGAAGCTTGAAAAGTAGTGAAAGATAGTGAAATTTACGTCTGTCAGTAAAACGGAGCCAAGAGAGGTTATTAAAGTGTTCAGAAATATGGTCATAACGGCGGATATTGAAAATGAATCGAACGCAAGCATTATGAACACGCTGCAGTCTTTGCGACAAGTCATAGTTTAGATCATTATACATAATGTCACAATACTCGAAGTGTGGCAACACAAGATTCTGCACAAGGATTTGTTTTAACGAAGCTGGGAGAAAATTCTTTAAACGTCTAAGATAATGTAAGATGGAGAAAGTCTGTTTACATATGTGTTTCACTTTGGGGTGTACACTCAGAGTCACATCAAAACATCATGAAAATAAAACAAAAATTGGCGATTTGTATTAATCTACAAAGGTCGGAATAGGAAAGGCGTGTTTTGGAACTACGGCTTGTAATATACAGTCTACATTACAATTACTTAACCCGTTCGCTTCAGAAGAAGAGGTACACTCGCTTAACTGTCCCTGTTATATATTTTGCAATTTTTGTACATCCCTTGGCAGGGTAATGTTTTGTTAACATGTATAAATAGTAGAGCAATGTGTTTTGGCTTTCACCCTTATTGAGATATCAGGTACCATTACCTTTTGTTCGTTTTGAATATCTGAAAATAAACATTATAATTTATGGTGACTTAAGTCCGGTTTCTGGCGAAATGATTTGAGCATTTAAACTTGAAGTGAGTGGGTTAAGTTTCTTTTCTACTTTAGGCCTAATTCATTCGTGTACGTGACGGTGTTTGGTTCAACTCTCACGCCGCGAGTGAGGAAGGAAGTACTGCATAGTCAAGCTAGGCAGATTATATACAATGTAAATAAGTGCTCTAGTTAAATGAAAAATAAGAATTTGTGGCCTTAACTCTGCCAGAATAAATATATAATAATAATAACAATAATAATAATTATTATTATTATTGTTCTTGTTGTCAAACGTTATTGTAATTTGTTTCGTGGTTTATTTCGTATTCACTGGTGAAAAGAGTCGATTATGAACATTATGATTGAACAAGAGGAAAAACTGGACTTATACTTACCTGATATATTTTCAAAGTCCTATAGAACAACAGTGTGCATGCGTCAGAGTTTATACAGCAAGCGATAACCCTTAATCGAATCACACATCGAGTATCATCCTTGCCACATATCGATTATTTTAGATATCGTACTAAAGTTCATACAGCTTATGCTAGATGGAAGCACGTCGCTATTAAATTTGAATGACCAATCTTTGCAATAAATCTCCAAATCTATATTAAAGAAATATATTAATAATATTAAAATTACCAAACGCTTATTAAAAGTGGGTGTACACTTACTTATCACTTCCTAACGCCGTTCCAACCAGCGATAACCCAAACCATCGATAGACAAATCATAGACTAAGTAATTTACTCTGTGGAAAAAATAGCGGTTAGCATCACAACGTTGTCTAACAATGTCATAATATTGTGATTTGCGTATTTAAATAAATACTTGAAAATTGTCTAATAATGTTATAAAAATTGTACCGTATGAAAAAGTTTAAAATATTTAAAAAGTTGGTAAATACAGAAGAGCTATAGTTTACAACAATAAACAAAAAAATCAAGGGTAAGTAGAAGTGCAGTTGAGCCGAATTGGAAAATGTAGTATCAATTATGAAACAACCTTGAGATTAATTTAATAATAGTTAATACAAACAAATATTCTATGGTGATCGCAAAAGTAATTTGTAAAGTACAAATTCAAGTTTAATGTTTTATGACACTACAGAAAATAATTAAAAATAACTGAGACGTATAACAGTGAGCTACATGATCTTTATAGGAAACCAGATATAATAGGAAGAACTAAGTTTCGTAGACTGTAATGGGCAGGTCACATGACAGGATTAATATTGAAAATGAGGCTCAACTGTACTTCTACTAGCGCTTGATTTTTCAGTTATATTGTTGTAAACTACAGCTCTTCTTCTGTATTTACTAACATTATTAAATATTTTTAATTTTTTCAAACAATTTTATAAACATTGTTAGACAATTTTGAAGTATTTATTTAAATATGCAAATCACAATATTATGACACTGTTAGACAATATTCTGATGCTAACTGCCATTTTCTCCACAGAGTATATTACTTAGACAATTATTTTTCTATCGCTGTTTTGGGTTGTCACGTTGGATCAGCGTTAGGGAGTGATAAGTAAGTGTACACCCATTTTTAATAAACGTTTGGTAATTTTAATATTATTAATATATTTTTTAACATAGATTTGTTGATTTATTGCAAACATTGGTCATTTAAATTTTATAGCGACGGATAGTAATCGAGGATGATAATCGATATGTGGTTCGATTGTGGATTATCGCTGGTTCTATAAACTCTGACGCATGCGCACTGTTATTCTACAGGACTTTGAAAATATTTCACGCTAGTTTAAAGTGCAGTTTTTCCAAATACGTGTTGTATATAGGCATGTATGGAGAACTTAGATCCTCCGTATGGCAACAAATCTCCGATATCGATAAAAGTCAGTTAGTAAGTAAATAAGAGTTATTTTTAAACCAAACCTGGTTATAACGGGGAATCCATTTTATGCGGAAACCCTTTTACAGCGTTGCAGCGGCTCTCACTTACCCGCTATTGTGCTTGCACCGGTGGGGAACGTGTTCCGTTACTATCGGCAAATGAAGACAGAAGCTACAAAATACAAAATAACTCAACTAATTTAGATTATTATAAAAGTAGGCCTACACACAGATGCTTATTATTCACCATTTATTTGAGATACTGTTGAAAATAACCCCCGTCCGCAGTAAGACATGCTTCACCCGAATATACTCGAGTTTTTCTAGCGTTAAATCGTGCCTTTCTCGCTTCTTCGGTATGACACAAACTGAATCTGTTGTATGCCACTTTTCATCAGCTTCGAAAGTCACGATTTTGTACGAATCGTATTGTCAGGATTTTTTGAGAAAATCTCCGAACGCACTTTCTATGGTTATTTCTCAATAAGTAACATTCCACCAGACAAATTCGCTGTTGAACCGTATACTTCATTTTCGATTACTCTCTTATATAACACACGACAACAAGCGTCATGCGTCCCGTCACAACACACTGAAGCAACTAACCGCTGGGATGTTGTGTACAACTTGTCTCCCACGCTGCGATCGTACTGCTCACAGTACGCAATGGCAGAATGATACGAGGTTTCCTCTTAAAATGGATTACCTATATTAATCAGTCTCGTAGTACTGAAATATGAGCAAACAAAAACGAATTAATATTTACAATATTTTAAATAGAAACCCGATATATAAACATTTGGAGTAGGCAGATCTACCATCATTACCAATATACGGTAAAATAAATTACAGAGCTTACATTTCAGAAACGGTTAAAAAGAATAATACCAAGATAATTAAATGGATTGGGCATATAATGAGATCGTTAGAGTTTACAATCATTATGATGAAAATACAAAATATATTAATTTTTCTAATATCATAGGCACGAATAACTTAAAAGAAACATTTGTGGTATAGTTTCTTTTCTTTTCTCTTTGGCACTTGCAGAGCAAGTCGAGTAGGAAATTAAGTGTTCTCGGCCGTTTCTTTTTGGTCAGCGGGAAGAGAGGGGAGAAGAGGAAGGGACACTAACTCAACCACTGTCTTTCAGCTAGTCCAGTAATTCGGTTGAGTAGCTAACTGTGCTGAGAGGCTGGACAAAAGAGAAAACAATTCCGAATTCCGTGATAAAATCCTCCAATGGCAACGCTTCCTTTCATAATTCAACAATTGTAACACACACACACAGATACATATATATATATATATATATATATATATATATACACTTGTGTGATTGTGTAGAGGTTAAGTTGTAATACATATGTACCTGGTAAAAATTAAATATAAACAGAAGTAACTATTTTCCATTATTGGGCTGGAAGCAAATATTAATAAAACTAAAATCATGACCACGCGTAGAAATACAAGAAATGATTAGATGTAAATACCTAAGAACAATAATAAAAACAGTTAAACTAAAAATATATAAAACTGTTATTCTGTGTGTGTGTAAAGAGATGAAGTCGAAATACATATGTACCTGGTAAAAATTAAATTTAAATAGATGTAACTATTTTCCATTATTCGGCTGGAAGCAAATATTAATAAAACTAAAAACGTGGCCACATATAGAAATACAAGAAATAGTTCGATTTAATAAAACAAAATAAAGTTAAAATGTACCTTCTTAGGTCAGAGCCGTCGTCCTCAACTTATAAAATATGCATGCTTTTTGTCTGAAGGCCCTTCAGAATATCCATTCCATCTTCAGCAGGTCTTTCTTCGCTACATTACTTGATGTGGTGGTTGATGGTGCTGGTCCTAATGTAGTGTTGTCGTGACTAAAGCTTCTTCCTGACGATATCGTATACTTTACTACATTACTTGATGTGGTGGTTGATGGAAGAAGCAATGGCTACAGTAGCAAAATTATAGATTTAAACTTGTAAGCAAACAAAAGAAGAAAACCGACATCAATAAAATAACGAAACTCGAAAGGGAAACAAATATTAATTGTACATGGATTACACTAACATATACAGGCCACTAAATCATAAAATTGGCAAAAACATTGAGGAAAATAAGCAAAAATTTAAACATATCCTACAAAACTAATAATATATTTAATAATGTAATAAATAGCAATATAGAAAAACATGATAAATTTAATATCAAGGAAGTATACAAATTTACATGCAAGTATTGTGACAAGTTCTATATAGGTAGAACGAAAAGAACCTTCAACATACGGTTTAATGAGTATCGTAACGATTTCGTATACGCTAACGGAAAATCTAATTACGCAAAACGCATAATAAACGCCTGTCATAGAATGAACTCAATAGAAGACACCCTTACAATAGTACATAAAGAGGGGAATCCCGACAAAAATAAACACGTTGGAAGACCTTGAAATTACCAAGAAGATAGATAGCAAGTTGTTAATAAGTGAAAGCACTCCATGACCAAACAACCCGCTGTACAATATCATCAGAAAGAACACGTCAGTTACGGACAACACTACATTAAGACCAACATAATCGAGAACATCTCAACAAATGTAGCGAAGAAATATACCTGCTGATGATGGAATAGATATTCTGAAGGGCCTTCAGGAAAAGAAAACATACATATAGTTTTACACGTTGAGGACGACGGCACTGACCTAAGAAGGTCACCATCATCATCATCGAACATTCACGAAATTTAGGCCATTTGTTGACCTGTTTTCGGCCTCAAGAGAAACACCATCCAAAAGTCTTTTGAGTGGACGTCCTGGTCTTCTTCTTCCTGCAGGTTGATATCTTAACATACCTAAGAAGGTACATATATTAATTTTATTTTATGACTATCAACCTCAACGGTTTAAAACAATGAATTTTATTAGTATTGATTTTATATCCAGTCAAGCCAAAACGAAGCTATATTATATGGATAGTAACATGGATTCTTGCTTTAGAGAGGGGAAAGATTAGAGCATTTGTGAATAAAGTACTTAGGAGCCTTTTTGGACCAAAGAGAGATGAGTTGGCAGGCGAATGGAGAAGTCTACTTAACAGTGAACTGCATGCTCTTTATAGGAACCAGATATAATAAAAATAGTTAACTCTCGTAAACTGCGATTGGCAGAGCATGTGGCATGAATGGGGAATGAAAGACGGTTATGTAATCTTCATCATATAGGAAAACCAGAGGAAAAACTTCCAGTTGGTAGACCAAGAATGAGGCGGGAGAATAAATTTAACCATGATCTGAGAGATGTAGATTACACAGGGGGTGATTGGAAAGCACTAGCTGAGGAGGGGGATATATGGAGATCTTATGTCCCCGCGGTCATGAACCTACGGGTTCGATAGTGACAGTAAGTTAGCTGATTTCATACTATTTCACATCTTCCTGCACCCAATTAATTATCTGCAATTTTCCATTACATGTCTTTGTCATTCCGATCTCCATTGCCCAGTACTTTTCTCCTTATGCTGCTTAAGATACCATAAATCCACATTCTTTTTGGCCGTTCTCTTCTTATTCTACCATGTGGATCTCATTCTAGTATTTTTCTTGAGCATCTGTCATCTGTCATTCTTTTTACCTGACCATACCATTTTGATTGCTTTTTTTATGAAATCCACAATTGAAGTATGGACACTCAGATTTGTTTTATTTCACTGTTTCTTATTGTGTATCTTCTAGAAATTCCAGCTGATCTCTTCCAAAAAATTATTTCTGCAGAATTAAATTTACTTATTCTTGATTTTAATTCCCATTTTTCTGATCCTATATCATTGCTCTCGATATATTAAAAATGTAAACATGTTTTATATCTTATATTATGATCTCATGAGATACAATTTAATTTTGATATTGCAGATTTACCCTAGTATTGTAATATTTATTTAGAGAATACACAATCCATGATGTTTCCGGCATCGTTTCCTTTCGTATACAACGACTCTCAGCTTCTTGAATAAAAAAAATGATGCTTCCGGATTTGAACCTGCAAAATTCGAAACCAGAAGCTATCCTGGTAAATGTGTACTAGTTCATCTTGACCGATAACGGAGTGTTAAATATACAAAATTTAATATATGGATATATTTTTCTTCTACAATTTTTTTATTTTGAATATATTTTCAATATTTATACAATGACGTTAACAAATATGGAGTTTACTTTTTGCTGGTCCAACGCTTTTAAATTGAAACGTTTTAAAACAGCGGGAGAATGAGGTTGCTGTAAAACATACAATACGAAACATTTAACTAAAGGCTTGGAATATTATTACGGGATGTTTCAGTACATTGCTAAGCAATTTAAGGAGATGTAATGAAAAACAGAAGTTTAATCTCTCATAAAATATGTTTGTATATATGCAGAATAAACAGGTACGTTTTCTAAATAATTTCTCGTAAAATTACTTGGTTAGTATTTGAACACTGTTTCATTTTTTTCTTAATTTTAATAAAATTATATATTGAAGTGTAAGAGCATAAAGGAATATCGCAGAATTATCTCAAGTGGCGAAAACCAATTTCGCTTCATTCACAGAAAAAAATACAATTTAATAATTTTCTTCTTAATCTTTAAACTGCCAAGACACTAACTTCTCGTGTAAATGTGACGAACCGCAGTGAAAACGAAATCATACATAACTGTTAATATTAGATACACTGTGTAATTTAACACAAATTTAAGTAAGTTCTATTCCTGCCTTGTCTTCTTTTTATTAAAAATATTAAATAAAATCAATTGTTGTATCATGTAAGATACATTGCTAATTTAAGGGTAAATTATATTTGTATTCATAGTAGCTTGTAATCATAACTAACTACAACTATCACATTTGTATTATATTGTCTTCCGTCCTTATTACAACTATTATTATTATTATTATTATTATTGTTGTTGTTGTTACTATTATTATTATTATTACTATTACTATTATTATTACTATTACTATTATTATTACTATTATTATTATTTATTATTATTATTTATTATTATTATTAATTATTATTATTATTATTAATTATTATTATTATTATTAATTATTATTATTATTAATTATTATTATTATTAATTATTATTATTTATTATTATTATTATCATTATTATTATTAATTATTATTATTATTACTATTACTATTACTATTACTATTACTATTACTATTACTATTACTATTACTATTACTGTTACTATTACTATTACTATTACTGTTACTATTACTATTATTATTACTAATTACTATTGCTATTACTATTACTATTACTATCACTATTACTATTATTATTACTATTACTATTATTATTACTATTATTATTACTGTTATTATTATTAATTATTATTATTATTACTATTACTATTAATATTACTATTACTATTACTGGTACTATTACTATTACTATTACTGTTACTATTACTATTACTGTTACTATTACTATTACTATTACTATTACTGTTACTATTACTATTACTGTTACTATTACTATTATTATTACTAATTACTATTGCTATTACTATTACTATTACTATCACTATTACTATTATTATTACTATTACTATTATTATTACTATTATTATTACTGTTATTATTATTAATTATTATTATTATTATTACTATTACTATTAATATTACTATTACTATTACTGGTACTATTACTATTACTATTACTGTTACTATTACTATTACTGTTACTATTACTATTACTATTATTATTACTATTACTATTGCTATTACTATTACTATTACTATTACTGTTACTATTACTATTACTGTTACTATTACTATTACTATTATTATTACTATTACTATTGCTATTACTATTACTATTACTATTATTACTATTACTATTATTATTATTACTATTATTATTACTACTATTATTATTATTATTTATTATTATTAATTATTATTATATTAATATTATTATATTAATATTTGTACTGTTATTATTATTATTAGTATTATTATTATTATTATTATTATTATTATTATCATTAGGAATGAGATGGAGGAAGAAATTAAAGTCATTGGCAACACATGCTATTCAGCATTTCAGGAACTGTCATAACAAATTCTCTCAAAAACAGTCAATAAAATATACGACAGAGTGATTCTTGCACTTATATGAATGCGGAATTAATCTCTTACTTTAAGAGAGAAACAGACTACGAGCACTTAAAATAAAGTACATCATCATCATAGTACATTCACGAATTTAGGCCATTTGTTGACCTGTTTCGGCCTCAAGAGGAACACCATCCAAAAGTCTTTTGAGTGGACGTCCTGGTTTTCTTCTTCCTGCAGGTTGATATCTTAACATTTGTTTGGGTATTCTGTGATCTTCCGTTCGGTGAACATGTTGCATCCATCTTGCCTTATAATCAGAAATTTTGTTTTCTAAAGGTTCTCCATAGGAAAACATTTGGAGCAACGAGAAACATCACTCTTTGCGTTTCTATTGTTAGGTATGTGAATTTTTTTTATTAGCCGATTTGAATTTTAATCATAAGTAATGCCACGAGTGATTTACAAATAATCGATAAATTCACGACTCAAGAAATGAGAATTGAATTTATCTAGAGGATTTGGAAATCAAGAGTGGCATTTGTCAGGACTATTTAACGAATAAAATTAAGCTGTTTATTCACAAATCATCATATAAATATAGTTATTTTAAAATATTTATATATTTCATGTAAAAGGCGATGTTTGAAAACAAATGAGAAACGATTGTTATGTTTCATTTGTTCATCACTGCAACCAGATCATATTATTTATTGCCAAAGGATCGCGATAATGTAAGAATGCACCCTATTGTAGAAGTTTATAACCAACATTATAGGTTATTAATTAATTTCTGATGTCCTATGATGTAAATATGTCAATTATATTTTTTTGGAATGTAAATTCCTGGGAAATAATAGTTTAAGAAAGTGCAATCAGTGGTTTATTTTATTTTTTGGTGGTATAATCAATTTCTACAAATGTTTTTATATTACCTCCGCAAGCACTATCTGATTACATTCGTGCACTATATATACAATCTGCTAGCCACATGCATTCTAGAATTCTTACATCTTAATATTTAAATTGCTATATTCAACGTATTTCTTAGAAAGTCAGTCACTGCAAAAATAATACCATGACCTATTCAGAATGTTAAAAATGAGGAGCTTGATTTCAAAGTGATAAAATTAAATTGATAAAATCGAAGTGAAAAATAACTGTGATTGATTGTAAATCAAAATTAATTGAAATGTCATTTGTCATTGACTCCCATTAGGGGCATGAGTTAAATAGTCATAGAAAAATGACAATGAAATCGATCAAGATAATGATATTGCAATCTATAAATTGTCTCCATGATTAACGAAAACCAGGATAAATCTCAGTGAAATTATCGGTACCATGGTATAAGCTCAGGAACTCCCAATTTCGAGTCCGATACTCGACGGGCTCAAAATGCTCGGAGAATTAAGTCCATATCTACCTACAGAGAAAAGTTGCGGGGATGAAAGAGTACTTGAAGGCATACATCTGCGGTTGTGTTATCGGAAACCAGCAAGAGTTCCAAGGCAAGCTTGATGGATAGCGAAGACTGGAGAATGACTATGAAGAATTGCTCCAATCAATGTTTCCTCCTAGATGAATTCTTCCTACAAACTTTCTGTTTACCAGGCTCTCAGTTTCCAATTCTCCATATAGGATCCATCTTCTTAAATCTATGACTAAACCCTGAAAATATGCATAGAAATGTTTTTATGAATTTGTTTATCAAAATTATAGTACATATATTCCTGAGTCACATCTTATTTTAGTGATTTTTTCTGGAAATGCCCGAGGTTGTCTTTCGACATTCCTCGTGTTCTCTCCTGGCATGGCGTACTTGTAACCCACTTCTGAGGTTGGGGCTCCTGGAAGGCGGGGTTACGTTGCCCCGATGATATGACGGGTGATGATGATGATAGTGGTGCGCCAGGAGAGTCCCTAATATTAAGCTTAATCTAAGATGAATATGAATTATGACAACTGTGCAGGCCATATGATTTCGGGGACCGTTTATGCTTTAAAGTTTTCCTGACACTTGTCTTAAAGGTGAGTAAAAACCCCGATGGAAACCTCACCCAGAAAAACTGTCCCGACCGGGGATCGAACCCGGGCCCGCTACGTGACAAGGCAGCACGCTACCTCGAGACCACAGCGGTGGACATTTTAGTGAATACAAGTCCTTTCATAATAAATTTATGATTTATAAGAAATGTTTGATAACTTTTAATTGATTTGGTCTCATATCTTATGATTCCTTCAACTTCATTTGAAATTATTTAAAAATTGCTCTAGCGGCCGAACAATTATTTTCTTTCTTGTAACGAAATCCTGTATTTCCAATAGAAGTAAAACGAAAAAATATTCTTCGAAAATAAGCGGAATCTGATCATTAGGATTAGGGGTTCACTTGAAATACAAACTTAAAAACCAACCTAGCAGCTGTTTTTTTTCGTAAAAGTACTGGACATGTAAAATTTGAATTAACACATTTAACAATGAGTTCATTGTACAGCAAAACGGACCATGAGGAATGCAGGTTAATCTGAAAGCTGATTAATGTAATGGAGACAATTTTAACGCTATAACGGCAACAATTAATTTTTCGTAAGGAAACTGGGTATATATGTAATTAACTAAATGAAGATATTCTTTAACTCAGCGAAATTAAGCGATTAGGAGTGAATGTTTACATGGAACTAATTAACTCATGCATCAAATAGGAACCAATTACCAATCACAATCACGTATCAATGAATTCTGTTATAAAACCAATTAAAGTCCTGTTTCACCTCACTATTTATCGACTTCAGTTTACCAAAATAGAAGAGGCGTTAACTCTACTCAAGTGCCAAGCCCTCCCAAGCGTAGAGCGATAACCCTTCTCAAGTATCATGCCCTCCCAATCGTTGAGCGTTAACCCTCATCAAGTATCATGCCCTCCCAAGCGTTGAGCGTTAACTCTTCTCAAGTGTCATGCCTTCCCAAGCTTTAAGCGTTAACCCTCCTCATGTTGCATGCCCTCCCAAGCGTTGAGCGTTAACCCTCTCAAATGCTATCCACTCCCAAGCTTTGAACGTTACCCCTTCTTCAGTGTCATGCCCTCCCAAACGTTGAGCGTTAGCCCTTCTGAAGTGTCATGTCCTCTCAATTGTTGAGTGTTAAATCTTCTCAAGTGTCATGCCCTCCGAATCGTAGATCGTTATCCTTTCTCAAGTACCATGCCCTAACAAGCTTTGTGCCTTAACCCTTCTCCAGTGTCATGCCCTCCTAAACGTTAAGCGTTAGCCCTTCTGAAGTGTCATGCCCTCTCAATTGTTCAGTGTTAAATCTTCTCAGTGCCATGTACTCCCAAGCGTTGAGCGTTAACCCTTCTCAAGTGTCATGTCCTCCTAAGCGTTGATTGTTCAGTTCTTCAAGTGCCATGCCCTTCCAAATGTTTGCGTTAACCCTTCTCAAGTGGCATGCCTTGCAAAAATTAAGCGTTAACTCCCAAGCATTGAGCGTTGATCCTTCTCCAGTGTCATGCCCTCCCAAGCGTTGAGCGTTAACCCTTCTCATGTGTCATGTCCTCCTAAGCGTTTAGCGTTAACCCTTCTCAAGTGTCATGGCCTCCTAAGTGTAGAGCGATAAACCTTCTCAAGTGCATTGCTTTCCAACCGTTGAGCGTTGTGTGTTTGTGTGTGTTTGCGTGAGTGTGTTTTTTGGTGTATTGGTAAGTGTGTGGTGTTTCGTTTGGTGTATGTATATGTGGGTTGTTTGTGGTGTGTGTGTTTTTTGTTGTGTGTGTTTTCTTGATGAGGGAGTGTGTGTATTTTTGTTGTGTGTTTGTGTGATTTTCGGTGTGTGTGTTTTTATGTGTGTTTTTTGGTGTGTGTATTTTTTGGATGTGTCATTTTTGGTGAGTTTTTTCTGTGTGAGAGTGTCTTTGTGTGTTTTTGGTGTGTGTTTTGTGTGTGAGTGTGATTTTTTTGTGTGTTTTTTGGTGTGTGTGTTTATTGGTGTGTGTGTTTATTGGTGTGTGTGTTTATTGGTGTGTGTGTTTATTGGTGTGTGTTTATGGTGTAAGTGTTTGTTTTATTTTTTGGTGTGTCTGATTTTTGTGTGTATGTGTTTCTTTTGTGCGTGTGTTTGAGTGTATTTTTTGGTGTGTGTTTTTGTAGTGTGTTTTTGGTGTTCGTGTGTGTTTTGGTATGCATGTGTGTGTGTGTGTGCATGTGTGTGTGTTTTTGGACTGTGTGTTCTTCTAGTGTGTGTGTATGGGGGTGTGTTTTTTTATTTGTGTTTCTTTTTTAGTGTGTTTGTGTCTTTTTCTGGTGTGTCTGTGTTTTTTGGTGTGTGTGTGTGTCTGTATGCTTTTTGTAGTGTGTGTGAGTATTGTTTGGTGTGTTTGTGTGTTTTTTGTCTGTATGTTTTTTGGTGTGTGTGTTTTGTTGGTGTGTGTTTTTTGTTTGTGTTTGCGTTGATTTGGTGTTTGTTTTTGTTTTATTGTTGTGTGTTTTGGTGTGCGTGTATTTTGTGCTTGTGTGTTTTTTTGTGTGTGTGTGTGTGTTTTTTTTGGGGTGTATATATTTATTTGATGTGCGTTTTGTGTGTGTGGGCTTTTTTGTTGTGTGTGTCGCTTTATTTTGGTATGTGTGCTTTTTTGTGTGTGTTAAGTTTGTGTGTGCCTTATTTTCTTGGTGAGTGTGTTTTCGTGTGTTTGGGTTTTTTATGTGTGAGTGTGTGTTTTTTGGTCTGGGTTTTTTGTTGTGCGTGTGAGTGTGTTTTTGGTGGGTTTGTGTATGTGTGTGAGATTTTTTGATGTGTTTGTTTTTTATGGTAAGTGTGTTCTTTTTCGTGTGTGTATTTTTTGGTGTGCGTGTTCTTTTTTGGCCTGTGTGTTTTTTGTGTTTTTTGATGTGTGTGCCTTTTTCTGGTTTGTTGTGTGTGTATGCGTGTGCGTCTTTTTGGTTATTGTATGTTGTGCGTTGTGTGTGTGTGCGTTTTTTCTTGTGGCGTGTGTTGTGCGATATGTGTGTGTGTGTGTTGTGCGTGTGCGTTCTTTTTTTGGTGTGTTGTGTATGTGCGTGCGTTTCGTTTGTATGTATGTGCGTGTGTTTGGTTTGTGTGTTGGTGTTGTACGTTGTGTGTATGCATGTGTGCGTTTTTTTGTGTTGTTAGTTGTCCATTGTGAGTGTGTGTTTGTGCGTTTTCTTTGGTGTGTTGTTTTTATGTAGGTTGTGTGTTGTGCGTTGTGTGTGCGTGCGTTTTTTGATATATTGAGTGTTTTACGTTGTGTGTGTGCGATTTTTGGTGTGTTGTGTGTTGTATGTGTGTGTGTGTATGTGTACGTTTTTAGGTGTGTTGAGTGTTGTACGTTATGTGTGTGTGCTTTTTTGGTGTGTTGTGCGTTGTGTGTGTTTGTGAGTTTTTTGGTATGTTTTGTGTTGTGCGTTGTGTGTGTGTGCGTTTTGTGGTGTGTTTGTGCGTTTTTGGTGTATTGTGTTGTGGGCGTATTTCTTTGTGGTGTGTTGTGTGTAGTGCAATTGTTGTGTGTGCGTTTGGGTGTGTGTGTGTGTGTGTGTGCGTGTGCGTTTTTTGTGCGGTTTTTGTATGCGGTTTTTGTGTGCGGTTTTTAGTGTGCGGTTTTGTGTGTGCGGTTTTGTGTGTTTTATGTGTGGTTAGTGTGTGTTTGCGTGCGGTTACGTGCGTTTAGGTGTGTGTTTAGTGTATGTTTGTGTGTTTGTGAGTGTGTTTGTGAGTGTGTTTGTGAGTGTTTTTTTCGTGTGTTTGTGTGTATGCGTGTGTCACCCCTCCTAACCCCAAGATTAAAAATGTTAGAATTAATATTATTTTATATATAAAATATACAACCCCGCCGGGTATCGATTCCGTGCACGCTACTCAGGAAGCAGATATGTTACCACATAAGCCAGCACGAAGACTTGTCACTACTGAAATTCAATTCATATCGTATGTTACTTTACGATATACAAAGCAAGGCATGTCTACGAAGGGCCTGACAAAATTGTAACTAGGTAAGTAACTGTAGGAAATGGTATCCGTTATTACTCTGACATTAATAGTTCGCCTATAGACAACTTAGTTATGGACCACCTGTTCGTGACAGCGCGAACACTTGCCTCCGCCTACATCTTCAATAACACTGAGGCCATTTTCCATTCCTGGAAGAAGGGTCTTGCACCCCTTCATCTTTCACCACTCCCATCTCTATCCGGATCGTTTAAGTCTAGGTGCTGGTAATTAATGCGTGAATTATTGATTTCAAGTCTGCCTTTGAGGAGATATTACGTTCTAGAACGACCAAACACCTGCGTATGCATTTTGAAAATAGGGGAGGGGTGACTGTTTTGTGTGAGAAGTTACAATCTGAAAGATTCATTTTCCTTTTATCTTTTCATGCCACTGCTAACAACTCAGATCGTATCGAATCTCTTTCATTCTTGCTTTCTCTCTCTCAGCCGGATTAGCATCTTCTTTGTGAGCTGAATTCTAGTTAAAAATTGCCTACAGGCGTGCCTCCATTGTGTCCATACTAGTTCCTTGGACTCTTCAGCTTCCTGCAGAATGTGTGAAAATACTTTCTAGGGATAAAATCAATATGTTGTAAAATATTCCTTCATCCTAAAGTTAGATGTACTTTTATATATCAATTCCCTATCCAGTGCCATTTAAAGTTGGCGTAAGTCAGGCGCGGTGGACTGCTGGTTATGCTCCTTGCTTCTGATCCCGAATGTCATGGTTCCAAACCCAATCGGGGTTGATACAAGTCCTCTGGGAGGAAATTTAAGGGTCAATTTCACAACTGTATTACGCCAGTTTTCTCCGTGTAAAATGCATAGTTCAAACTGGCATAATACAGTTACCTCTGTTGGTGAAACCGATCCTAAGTCTGAAGATTTTCAAGTTCGTTCAATTCCCTAAATAAAGAGGCCTTCTTCACTCTGCTAATACCTTAGTTGCCTACTAGATGTCTCATTGGGTCATATGTTGACCGCATAACATTCAATATATCTTTAGAAAATAAGCGTAACAAAATTAACTTAGTCTAGTAACAGAGGAGAGGCTACGACCCAACATTTGGCTGTTACGCTATTGTAGATCAGATAGGTACATAGATAGATAATGTGAATAAATTTTTAATCTCTGAATTCTTAAAATAACGAAGTTTGCTTGCTGTATTAATTTGACTATGAGTAAATGAAATAAATAAATAAATACCTGCTACAAAACCATTGTTGAATGTAGCTGAAACCACAACTATCACAAACAAATATGAAATTTTGTTTTATTTCTTTTGAAAATAACATGTTATGACAATTTTTTTGCGAAGTTAAAGAAAATGAGGGCTGAAGAAAAACATAAGAATGATATGATGAGCCGGAAATGGAAACAAAAGTGAAAATTAGAAGATAACGATGGTTTGATAGTTCAAAGGGAAAGTGTATATACTATCCTGTTGTATTTCGGAATTACTAAAAGTTAGTATTTTGGACGTTAGTAAAATATGTTTTTGCGCGATAGTGCGTTTTGTTGCACTTATAGCAATGGTGACCATTATTGAAAGTTCAGCTTTCTACATTTCGGGGTTGCCAACCTAAATAACTACACTGTAATAAGTAGTAGTAGTAGTAGGACTTTATTAGACAAAAAGTAAGATATTTACAATATTATTTACAAATATGGGTCGCACGGGCAGTAAGCCGTACGTGCTGTTGACAGTCCGTTACAATAAAGTAATAATTGGTACTAGTGTAAAGAAAAATAAACAAAATAATATGCAGCACCACTAATAGGTGCTCGTGGATCTTTTATTACTATGATACTTAAGTGATTCACAAAGATAAATTATATCTACAATCCTTTGCCTGGGCCCACGAGAGGCAAATATTGATCCATCTTTCGTATACTGTTTATGTAAATTATTATATCAATTACCATGAAATATTAAATACATTCCAGTAATTTATAAAGTTGTACCTGATTCCTCGTGCGGAATGTAAAACCACTGTCCTACATGCATACTATGTACAATGTATATACAAAAAAATACCCAGAAGTTAGTATCAATATACATTATACGAAACAAATCACTGCATTTTAAATGAACTGAACTTTATTTGAAATAATATAAAACAATAAATACCTACTTGCTGCCTTTTTATGACTGATCGGTGTCACGGCCTGCTGTAGTCTCAACTAATAAACATTGCTCACACTCTTATCGTTGGTCAACTGTTTATAATGAACGCAAATATTTCCAACAAATATATTATTTTACTATTATGTATTATTTTGAAAACACCATCGCGCAAACAATAATGTAGCCTGTCATACAACGAATGATTGTGAAGAGTTTTACTAAATCTCGAAAATTAAAAGCCATGCTATCACTCGGTTTTTAAACATTTCCTTGCTTCTGTAAAAACCACTTCCCAACCTCGCATCGTAATATACTGTTAATTACAGCATCACTTTTTATACACACTGTGTAACATTAAATATGCTCTTCATCATCATCTTGGGGCGCGACAACTTCAAAAGTGAAAGTTTTGACCTTCCCAACAATCCTCCTCCATGCCAATCTGTCTCTTGCCATATTCAAATTAGTCACTTTCATTTTCTTCAGATCGTTCATTGTGTCATCTTCCAATCTGATCTTCGGTCTTCCAACAGCTCTGCCTCCCATAGGTTTCCATTTGTAGAGCCTCTTGCCCAGTCTCTGATCATCCATTCTTATCAAATGTCCAAGCCAAACAATTCTGAGAGATCTTATATGGTTTACTATGTTCTGATTTTTTATTAATTTTTTTAGTTCGTAATTTGTTTTGATTCTACAACAGTTATCAGTTCCTCTATTTGGTCCAAATATTATTCTTAACATTTTCTATCAAAAATTAATAATTTCTGTTTTATTGTTTCTTCTTAGTTGTTTTATTTTATGAATGAATAGTGATGATCCCTTGAATAAGGTTATAATTCTGACAATTATGTATCTTGTTTTATCAAGTTCAGAGATTACAAGGATATTTATCATTTTTGTGCGTGTATAGTGTAAAATAATGCAGATTATCAGACCAGCGTATGTTTTTGTTCACATTATAGTCATTATCATAATACATAATAATGCGGAAATGCTGTAATTCGTAATTAAATTTTCCTGATACTGTTTAACACAGGCCGGAAAGTTATGCTGAGGAGTTCATAAATGGAAATTGAGTTATTAATCATACAAAAACTTACCTAGAACACGAGACGAGGCAACTCTCTCTGCTCCATCTTCATTTCTTCTCTACGTGCCATAAGACATGGAAACAACCCCATTTTGCACCAATCAATAATCTGAAACAAACAAAAGCAGTATTCCAAGTTAATAGTTTTCAATTATATTAGCAGTACAATAAATTACAATAGGCATCAAGTGAAATGTAGATTTTATAGGATCTAAGTAGAACAATGGATAATTATAAATCTTTAAGTGTGTATTTTTTAATTAATTTATTTATTTAGCAGGTTTCATAATGCTTCAGTACATCTTCCTGCGACCAAAACACCATGAATTCGCTTTATTTTTGGATCTTCTTCTTCTACCAAGAGGCACACATTCTAGAATATTTATTGGGAATCTGTATTCTGTCATTCTATAACAAATAAGCAAATTACCTAAACTAACTAACTTAGGTAATGGAAGTGCAGGACAACCTTTTAAGTTCCCATGCACGCTCTCCACTCCGCCAGCCAAGCGTACACCCAGTTTGACCTGGGGGTCCACTCGGCAACAAAGTGGAATTAACGTGCAGGGCCCGTAGCCTGTCACTTCCGGCTGTTTTAGGGACTTAAATGCCCTCTTCAGCCCATAGACATAATATTTTGAAGAGAATGTTTACTTTATAGCAGTGGCGGTTCTTTATTTCTATGTATAATAACCATGAGAGGGCGGTGAGACCGAGTTCTCGCTATCTCTCATGATAGAGAGTATATATCAAAGAAAAAATAAATGTTTATGTTAGGAGCCTGGATAGAATAACTGGTAGCGCACTAATGTATCGAATTCGAGGTCCTGGGTACAAATCCCGGTTCAGGCGTTTATTTTTCTTTCATGTCTCATTAGGCCTGCATTGCTAAATGTCAAATTGAATTACAGTACTGAGTGGTGTGTGTTTTCAGGGAAAACCTTAGGTCGAAAAATGACCATTATGAGCTCAGGGTACTATGATTACCTCTCAAGACTTTTGTAACTGTGAAGAAATTGGCAACCAGGGCTCTAATAATTCCTAATTAGTTTCTTAGTGTCTCCAAAGAACAAATGCATGTTTTCACTTAAAAAGTACTCACTGAAATACAGCGATTTTACTCTGAACAATTTATTCACAGTGTTCACAGATATATTAGTCATAATTTGAGCATGTACAAAACAACAATATGACCTATAACGGCGATATCCTTCCGAAATATGGCATCTAGAGAAGTTATAAAATTATTATTGTAAAACTGAAATGTATAGTAAACCAAACATTCATATCAGAACAGAAATTAAAAGACTATCCTGATTGGCTGATGTATTCATATGGTATCCTTATATTGTTCGTGGTACAGAACGTATGTAATTAAATGATCCGGCGAACATTGTCGGCGCTATCGTTATAACTTTTTTCACTTTTGTGAAATCAAATATTTCCTGTGCAATTGATGGGTGAACGTTTGCTTAAAACCATCGAAAAAGGCCATCTTTTCTCTGAGCTTCAAGAAAAGGTCATCCCCAAATCAATATTAAATATTGGTAGGCCTATATACATATATTTGGTGGGACCTTTCCTTGAAGCTCAGTGGAATGAAGGCCTTTTTCAATGGTTTTAAGTAAAAATTCAGACATTCATTGCACAGGAAATATTTTATTTCACAAAAGTCCAAAAAGTTATAACCCAAGAGGGTAAAAACGTTTTTGGACTTTTGTGAATTATAAAATATTTCCCGTACAATGAATGGGTGAACTTTTACTTAGAATCATTGAAAAAGGCCTTCATTTCACTGAGCTTCAAGAATAGGTCACCCCCAAATCAATATTAAATATTGATACATAAATACATTTGGGGGTGGCCTTTTCTTGACGCTCAGTGAAATTAAGGCCTTTTCCAATGGTTTTAAGTAAAAGTTAACCCATTCATTGTACAGGAAATATTTTATTTCACAAAAGTCCAAAAAAGTTATAACCCTCTTACACATACAGAACAGGTAAAGGGCGATATGCCAGATTAAACGAGGTAGCTTTGTAGCAAGATAGTCATATACACAGTAAAAAGAAACATAATATGTCCTTATGAATCGCAGTTGAAAATACTGGAAAAGAGACTATTGAAAGTACGTAAGAGTTATTGAAGATAAAATAAGAAATCAGTCAAAGTTTCTATTCACTTCATGATAGAAAACTATTTCTGAATCGTATAATTTTTCAATTCCAAGTTGGCTATATCCAACATGAAAAGACACTTTACTTGACATTTGATTAAACAAATGCCATTGGCAGGGAAATATGTGTATTCCAGGATACGAAAAACATTGGGGAGAAAAGTTGGGTGTCTCCGCGGGTCTACGAGTTCCTGTCCATGTCAAATCGAGACGCGGCTTTCCAATTTCCTGGTTACTTGGATAGCCGCCAGAATGCTCTCAAACACTTCTCCTGGCTACTTTTCTTATTATCTTCTGAGTATTCTCTTTTTCCGGAGGTTTCATTTTCAATTTCCCTCAAACTGCTGTTTCGATTTTCTTCACCTTAGTACTTTATTCTCTCTTTTGTTCATATTCAACTTGCATGAGTGTGTGGTGGAAAAGAAGTTTCTAGATTGATAATGCAGTTCAATTCAGAAACCTCAGAACTGGTCTCCAAAATTCATTAAAAAAAATATTGGAAGAAACTTTTATATAATTTCTCGTATGTTATAATTATTTAATACAATTTGCCCTTTAAGGACCTTCATAATTTATATAATAATTCGTTTTTTTATAATTCAAGATAAATGGGATTGGTGGTTTAGGAGGATATGTTCCTTGCCTCTAGTACCAAGGGTTACAGGTTCTAACCCGGTCGGGTTCGATGGATTTTTAGAATGGAGAAATCCAACTGACAAGTTTCCGGGAGGGACTTCAGGCCATGAACCACGAATCTAAAGAGTTTAGGGATCGTAAAAGAACCTCAAGCCTATAATAATGCCTCTGAGCAACATTTAATCGATCTTCCCTATCCAATTAATACTTCAATTGTCTACTAGATGTCTCATTGAGATGATATATTGATCACATGTCAGTCACTGACATATGTAGAGAAATAATCGCATATAAATTAACTTATCAATAAACTGCCGTTAGGAGTACCCGTAACTACAAGCGGGTGGCATGGAGATAACTACTAATAATTCGTCATACCAGTTTCTACTGACAGTAAATATAAAAGAGAATACAAAAAATATATAAATAAATAAAAAATTATAAAGATTGATAAATACTCTCAAAATCAGTAAAATTTGATTTACATTAAATATATAAATATTTTAAAACACCGGCAACTATATTTAAATAATGATTTTTGAGTAAAAAGCTTAATTTTATTCGTTAAATAGTCCCAACAAATGCCACTCTCGATTTGGAAATCACTCGTTATTTTACTTATGATAAAGTAAACTCCATGGCACGACAGACCAAGAAGGCACTTGGCCTACCAGCCGGCTGCTGGCCTCATATCTACATATGTTAATCACAGAGGTATAGATCATCCTGCCTGTGTAGGTGCGCATGTGGTCTGGATGCCGGGTCCCGCAGCCATATAGCTTGTTTTCCATACCTGGAGCCATTACTTATTGTAGCTGCCCAAATTCTAAACGAGGCTGGGCACATAGATGAATGAATGCACTAAAGTGGGTTTCCATAATTAACAAATTTAAGATAAATATGAGATATTATATTTAATTACCCGAACTATCATCCGAATTTTGTTTTCTATTGCAGTCTACATTAAATTATTATTTTTAAGTTTTTGCGTTAATCGTCTCATGTAGTTCCGTTCATTTCAAATATTAATTTTTCTGTACCTATTTTCTTTACAAAAATAATGCTTTGGATACGAATTGGCATCTAATAGGAAAAGCAAATCGAAGTTTCTATAAATATGCCGAACACTAACATAATATAGATATGTTGATTTAGGCCTATTTTAAAAATGGGTAAATGTGCTGTTACATACAACTTAAAACCATGTTTAACAAATTTAAAAAGTAATGATAGTAAAAAATACATCAACATGTAGATGTAAGTCCTGGGACAAATCTGAGGATGTACTAACATTTAATTTTATCAGAGCTGCATTCTAAGTATTTCTTTCCGTTTCAGTTTACTATAAATAAATATTTTAAGTATTTCCATAGTTTCCATAATCTCCTATCACAAAATAATGTTTTCTATAAGAATTAAATTAATCGTCATAGTGATTTTCATTATAAAAGTTCAATTTAAGTAACGTCTCCTGCTTGTATAGGAATTCAAAATGGCCGACGCAGACAGAACTTCAATATCTGATTTTAACGTAAATGTTCTGGGTTATATAAAGATGCTAAAAATATTCACAAATTTAAGATAAAAAAGACGAAAAAAGGATGATTCATATTAGATTTATAAATAGATGTTTAGATTTGGATATATTACCTACATTTGTAAGAAAAGCAATTCAAGACAATAATGGAACCACATAATACAATGTAGCTGATAAGAAGATTTTAAACATGGAAATAAAAAATAAACATAAAATTATTAACAATGTGAACACTGAGTAATTTTGTTTCATTTAAAAATCGCCACAAATGTAGGAAATATTTATTGGGAAAGGCTAAAAAAGTAAGAAGCAGTTCTCCTCAACTACATAACATCGGTTGAGGTATTACTGAAGATGAAACCACCTAGGTCTTGAAACCGGTTTAATTAGATGATTCGATATGAGGTAAATCTTAAATTAAATTTCACAGCTATTATTCTTACAACATTTCAATCTTTTTTGTATATTTATCTTCTTCACAAAATGTTTGGGAAAAGAAGTAGCATTTAAAAGGGAAATAAAGTAAAATCCTTATTAATATGTCTTTCAGATGCCACAATTATCATGAACTTGTTTATGTTTAGATAGTTTAAGCCGTTCCTATGAGATTTCAAGATGTGGTTGGTGAGTCCATCTTAATTTTGGTCTTCCTTTATCTCGAAGTCCTGTAAGTTGATGCCGTAATGCAGATTTAGGAAGTCAACATTAACAGGATTCATGATGTTCCGTTGAGGCATTATTCAAGTTTAAAATGTAAACTTATGAAATACTTACCTAAAAGTTCCGTCTCCTCAACTTTATTAGTTATTTATCTGTAGCGTTTTCGGGACTAGTCCCATCATCAGCAGGATTCAAAACCAAGTTTCGAATCTTGCTGATGATGGGCTAGAGATAAATAACTAATAGAGTTGAGGAAACCGACCTTTTAGGTAAATATTTCATAATTTAATATTTTCGATTTAGGAAGGAGAGATGAGTCAATTCTTTGTCTTGTAGGCGACCCTGTCATTGAGGGTTCTTCACGTCCATGTGTGGCCAAAGAAATATGTATGAGATCTAGAGCTGAAACTCTCTCCCTACAGGACATGATCTAATCAATTGCTTTGACTATTTAACTCATGCCCCAAATGGGAGTCAATGACCAATCACGTTTCAATTATTTCTGTTTTACAACCAATCAGAGTCGTGTTTCACTAAATATTTATCAGTGTTATAATTACCATATTAAAGAAAGCTCCTCCTTACAATATTGCGTTCCTTTGGCAATAAATAGTATGATCTCGTTGCAGTGATAAACAAAAGAAGCAGTAGAAGCGTACCTATCGTTTCTCATTTGTTATCAAACATCGCCGTTTACATTAAATATATAAATATTTTAAAATAACTATAGTTAAATAATGATTTGTGAGTAAACATCTTAATTTTATTCGTTAAATAGTCCTAACAAATGCCACTCTTGATTTCCAAATTCTCTAGATAAATTCACTCCTCACTTCGTGAGTCGTGAATTTATCGATAATTTGGAAATCACTCGTGGCATTACTTATGATAATTCTGAATTTCTTCAACTACATTATGAAATTTTAATTTACCGTGTATATCTGTGTTACTTTGCTTGTCCATTTTTGTCAATGCTAGGAGTGGACATTAAATTCTCATTTGTACAGCTTAAAATTTTCTTTATAGATTTAAAACTAACTCACTGGCACTATCGAACCCGTAGGTTCATGGCCGCGCGGACATAAGCTCTTCATATATCCATATCCTGAGCTAATGTTTTCGAATCATTCCCTGTACAATCTACTTCCCTCAAATCACGGTTAATATTATCCCCGCACCTCTTTCATGATCTACCAGTTGCGCGTTTTCCCTCAGGTTTTCCTACAAGAAGATTCCACGCACGTCTTTCACTCCCCATTCGTGTCACTTGTCCTGCCCATCGCGGTCTACGAGACTTAACTATTCTTATAGATTTATCATCATCATCTCCAGGGATTAAGCCTGTTGGTTCGTTCCGGTTTCATGAAAGCTAGAATTGTTCAGACTTATAGATTTATATTATTAAAAATATGTTGGATTGAAAATGGGAAAATTTCCAGTTGTCTGTAAATTAAAAAGCATGTTTAACACTCTGAAAAGTAAAGATACGTACAAAAATGTATAAGCATACGGATTTACATACTGTGACTATTTAACTCATGCCCCAAATGGGAGTCAATGACCAATCACGTTTCAATGATTTCTGTTTTACAACCAATCAGAGTCGTGTTTCACGAAATATTTATCAGTGTTATAATTACCATATTAAAGAAAGCTCCTCCTTTTTAATATTCTGAACAGATCTGAATCTGACCATTACGTATTTTGCAGTGACTGAGCCTGTGAGAAAGACGGCTACCAGATTGTATATATAGTGCATGAATGTCAACACATAGCACATGCGGGAGTTAATATAAAAACATTTGTAGCAATTTATTATACCACCAAAAAAAGAAACCACTGTTTGCACTTTCTTAAATGTATTTTTTCCCAGGTAACAATCCAGAAAAAATATAATTGTCATATTTACATCATACGACATCAGAAATGAATTAATATACAGTTTGATGTGTTTCATTTTTTCTCCACTAAAGAGCATTCTTACAATATTGCATTCCTTTGGCAATAAATAGTATGATCTGGTTGCAGTGATAAACAAAAGAAGCAGATGAAGCGTACTTATCGCTTCTCATTTGTTTTCAAACATCGCAGTTTACATTAAATATATAAATATTTTAAAATAACTATAGTTAAATAATGATTTGTGAGTAAACAGCTTAATTTTATTCGTTAAATAGTCCTAACAAATGCCACTATTGATTTCCAAATTCTCTAGATAAATTCACGACTCACGAATCACTCCTCACTTCGTGAGTCGTGAATTTATCGATAATTTGGAAATCACTTGTGGCATTACTTATGAAAACTACAATCGTAGAGGCGCATGAAATTCCGTAATATATATGAGAAGGTGATGTAAAAGTTACACCCCTGATTACTTAGTATACGTAATTTTTCACTTTCTGGAACTTTCAGAGAAGCAAGTTTTTTGTTTCTTCTTTTTAAATCTGTGTGGATTAAAAATGGTGAAAATGAGCGTAAGGGTAGATTGGTCTCGACCCCATGTTTATGTTGTGAAGTAACAGTACTGGCTAAGTGTTCCTCTTTTTTCTCTCCTCTTCCGTCCCCTGGGTTATTGCCAAAACATTCTCCCGGTGTTTGGATTATAAACATCCCTTCTCCCTCTTTTGCTCTTTTGTTTAAACTTCCATTCTCTCTCTCTCTTTCCCTGTTCTCTCCTCTGTTTCTTTCCATTTTAAACTTATTTCTTTGGCGGGAGTCCAGAGGGGGATACCATTTACCACCTTTCCGAGAAAATAAGGGTCCTCACCTTTGTCAACCGTTTTTAACTGTGATACATAAACATATTGGGTTATTTTACAGATTTCCAAATAGAATATCAATTTCATGTACAACTGGCATTACATATACAGTATCTTTAGGTGACCATAAATATCAGCGATCTGGGAACACTGTATTCCTTATTTAAGTAATTTCTGCTCGTTAAATGGAAGAGAAAGCCTTATGGCATTAATTCTGCCAGAATAAAAAAAAACATTGTTATTAATATTGTCGTTATCGTCGTAGTCGTAGCCGTCGTTACCATCGCTATTATTATTATTATTATTATTATTATTATTATTATTATTATTATTATTATTATTAGCCTCCAGCCTATTACTATTGTTTCCTTTCGAGTGGTTTTTGTGTGGACAGTTAATCACCTGGCGTACGACTTCAGACAAAGAGGACGAAGACATAATGATCAAGCAGGATATAGAATAATTTATTATCCTCGGAACAAATATAGCGGCATAATCTTTAGTGATCAGAAGAAAACAAAATATTATAACTAATATTTTTATTATTATTTCCATTATTATTATATTTGTGTAGGATAAATAATAAAATTTTTATAACACATCTGACAGAATAAATCAAGTACTCGTATTATGTTATTATAATTTATTATTATTATTATTATTATTATTATTATTATTATTATTATTATTATTATTATTATAGCATCATTGCAGTATTATAATAATTGTGCAGGATAACTGGCAGATAATCTCTTATACCCTTAATCTGTTAGAATATGTAGAACGTTATTATACTCTCTAAGAGACGATATATAAAAATTCAGATGGTCATCCAAGTTGGGAGTTACTGCTGCGGGCTAGAAACCCGGCCTTAATAAAAGTATAAAGATGCTAAAGTACCCAATGAAGAAACAGAACACGGGCACCGGACAATTGTTCACATTGTTAAACCGATTCTAGATAGAATATTATTATTGTAATTAATGTTATTATAGTATTATTATTATTATTATTATTATTATTATTATTATTATTATTATTATTATTATTATACTTTAAATGTAACAGAAAAACGTTGAACACCATGAAAGGGAATGGATGAACCATATTAACACAATGGAAAATAGTTGACTCCTTAAATTACACTGGTCTATAAAATCAAACTTTCTTAAATCATCAGAAATAAAAATATGCGATCCTAGACCATTTTTTCATGCTGATTACGAAAATACCTTTAAATTTTTTTCTAGCAAGCACAATTTTTACTGTATGTTGTATGTTATTGCGGTAGGTTTGCACTGATATTCGTAAATCTAATAACTAAAACATTATGAAATGATAAATAAACATACATTCTATGATTTAAAAGTAACTTCTCTGGTACATGGCTTCTGAAACATCCAGCAGTGATCTATTTTTATGGAATCATTCCAGAAACCTAGGTAACTTTGCTCCACTATCTTCCTGTCCAGGTGAAACTTCCCCTTGCTCATCACTTTACAAAGGTTTCCGGGAAGAATTCGAGTGGGATTGCAGGAAATGCACCTTTAATTGAATCAGTCATTTCGAAAAGGGATCATCTACAGCTGATCAAATTTTACAAGAGAGAAAGAAAAACTGATTCAACTAGTTGAGGACAAAGCATTGAATCTGAAATTGCTACTGAATAAAGTCAGGAAGTGGAAAAGGAATAGTGTAGTTGATCCATTCTCACACGGAAACTATGGAAGTAGGTATCTAAATATGGAATAATGAAAGAAATGGATTTCAAAAAAATTGGAGATGATCCCTTTTCGAAATGACTGATTCAATTATATATGACATTCAAGTTCTTTGTATGATTGAAGAAGTTTGCTAATATCATTCTTGAAAAAATGAGCTATCTTCATAGCTAAGAAATTGCTACAAACCCATTTCAAATTTTCCCAAGTTACTTGTTTATCTATCGGAGTATTAAAGAAAGTTTCATCTTTAATTGTTTCTTGAATTTGAAATCCAATAAACAAACCTTCCTTTAATTTCATTTCGCTAAGTCGAGGAAATTTGTTTCTCAGAAATCCTCAAAAATTTGTCTTCCCCATAGGTTTTACTATGAACTTTATCAATCCCAATTTTATATGTTGAGGAGGAAGAAATACATTCTTGGGATTCACAAGGGGTTGAATTTAAAGGAATGATCTCCTGATTCATAAATCATCCTTAGTTCCCAGATATGTTTAACATACAGCTGGTCCATATTACAATTATCCCAAGACACACGACACAGCAAAACCTTGTGAAGCCAGTTTGAATACCCATTAGCATGAGTCATGAATAGTCTCCAGTCTGATGATGTGTGTGCTCTTGATTAAGTTCCCTAAATATATCATTAATTTTATGACATCAAACCATTAGATTACACTGGTCTACAAAAATGAACTTTTTTTTCACAAGAATAAAAATAATATATTCTGTAAGTATTTTTCATGCTGAATTCAAATATCATTTCAGTTTTTCCCGATCAGGAAGGAGTTTTGTATATATGTTCGGGCATATTTTGTATCTGAAACATCTCTGTTCTTGGTCCAACAGTAGTCAGCCAGCATATTAGAACTCAACTTGCCTTGGTACTTGTTTTCCATTGTAGAAATTTGCTGATGATAATTCTCACTGTGCTCATCGCTGACAGCCCCTAGAATATCCGGGAAGAAGTCTAAGTGAGAGTCCAAGAAGTGAATTTTTAAATACTGGTACATGTTGCTTCATTAGAATCCAGGAGATCAGCCACTAGACCACGATAGTTTTCTGCTCTATGGTTTCCACGGAAATTGCAACATATATTTTTGGAAAATTGCCAGGTTGCTTTTTTCAAGTGGTTTTAACAGTCCTCAGAATGTTCATCAGCCATTAATTATCGTATTTGTGGTTCTATAAAATTGTCTTCTTTCAGTTTAGCCTCGCAGATTTTGGGAAAAATTTTTATTTGAAGTACAAGAATCCTTCAGAAAATTTATCCATTACTTTGACGAAATGTTTCATTACTCCTAATTTAATATGCAATGGAGGTAAATATATTTTTTCAGGATTCACTAAAAAGACATATGTGGCACATGTTTCTGGCCAGGGATAAGAGATTCACGTTCAGGCCATTATTTTAACGTAGTGAGACTGGCACATCACAATGCCAGATTAACAGGTCTGAGCATGTTAAAACATGAATGAACCTGAGCAGTCTTGTGTTTTGATGCTTCAGCATGACATTATATATAATTTCCTTGAATATAAATTGAATAAAATCACTAAATATAGAGAAAAGATTCCTATGAAAGGTCAAAGAGAATTCTAAAATAAGATTTTAAAAAGTAGCTGTCACAAAAGAACTGTGCCTGATGGAAAAAACTTCTCACTACATTTCTGATTTCAGCATGAAACAATGCGCTAGATTCACTAATCAGATTTCTTGTGAAGAAAACCTTGTCGACCAGTGTTATCAATCATAAAAAAATGTATTTAAGTTGTATTTCCTAACACAACAATCGCAAACACCAACTTCATTCTTTAACATATTTTATTTCAGTTTATAAGCGATACGTTCTACATTATATTTCAATAAATAAATATCTCTAATTAAACCATTCATAATAATCTAAACGTTGACCATGTAAGGAAGAATCATTATCACGGTTTAGTTCTTCGAGTACCAAAGAAGGAACAAGAACTGATGAAATGGCTCATCTGAGATTGGCTTTCTTGCAGAGTCTAAGTTTAAATAAACAATTTTCATTTATTCTTTGTGGAGAAACCTGCAATATCGACACAGCAAAAGTATGTGATTCTTTGACACTCGTCACACCAAGGGAATAGCAAAAGGCAATTACATTTTTCTCCCTTTGACCCAACCACGAAATCCATTTAAACATAACATCGGCCTGTGTATTAAATGCAGTGCCCAGTCTTTGTCCTGATTTTCCAGTGGCTTTTAAAAATATAACATATGATACAAATGCCTAAGGTCTGATGTAAACCTACACTGCTGAGACTTCTATGCGAATCAACACATAATAGTAAAAACTATTTGAATCGTTCTTGTAATTATCAGCCATTATAAACAAGTCGTAAAACTATACAAACCACGATATATATTTCAGCAATGTCCCAAATAAAATATACACTTAATTTACAATTTTCAAGGTAGATAGTTTTTTACCTATCTGTTGTATAAATGCAATGTGATAAAATAGTATGGCAAAATCGGTGCAGTGTTATGGGAATTTAACAATATAACAATTTTTTAACAATTATGTAGATAAAGAATTCAATATGTTTGTACGAAGCTTATATTCTGAAGTTTATAGCATTTTCATATGGATGACAGCCTGTCATCTCATCCAATTATCTAAAAAAACTATACGTGCTATGGAAAAACTAATTACATATTTTAAATCAGCACATCGTTATTAGTAAATTCCACCTATTTTTATTTCTGATAATGTTTTGTTGTTGAACAGTTTTTTTTACCGAAGTGTGTGATTTATTTAGTTAGATTTAGATACATGTAAAATAGTGTACACCAGATGAGTGAAATCTAATATGTAATTTATTTTGTTTGATTCAGTGAATTAATTTTGTCGCTGTTCATATTCGAGTATATAAGATGGCGAATCTGTTGTCGACAATATATTTCATTCTTATTTTAAAGAAGCTTTAAATATCTAGTTCATGTAACATCAATTTATATTATTTATTTATATTTAACGATATTATAAACTGTTGAATGTTGTGAAGTAAGTACTGGTAATGAAATTCCAAACCTGTATTTGTCTTGACGTAATGAGGAAAACCAAGAATAAACTTTAGTCGGTCGGCACTGGGATTTGAACTCAGTCCTCCCCGGAATTCGAATATCAAATGCTATCATTTAAGACAACTCACACGGTAAAATGCATATACAATAATTCTTGTTAATCCTTTATTGAACAAAAAATAATGAATAAAAATAGCTCATGAATCTCAACAAAATAAATTTCGAAATTTGAACGTCGCGGTTCAATAATGGCATCAGGATTAATCCATGGTTACAAGAATAATTTCCATTTTTTGACTATATTTTGAAATTTCTCTTGCTATAAATTTAATTACAATTTCGTGGTGTTTTAATTTCAGGAATTATCGAGATTATACAAACAATTAATAACTATTTTTTTAATACTTACAAATATAAAAATGTAAAATATTTCATTCTACCAACATAATTGAAAGACCGAAAACGGCAAATGGTATTGCAGATTTAAAAGTTTTAGATTTAAATTTCACTAAAAATATAAGGTAAGTTCTATTTAGTCCTGATAAAATGGAGTTAGTGTAGACAAATAGAATTACAACGTATATATAGATGTGTGATAGAGGTGAATTAGATATTAGAGTAGATTAATAAAAAATACAAATCGAGAAGGAAAGAAAAAATAATGTAATTCTATATGGTTCATTCCTGTTGTTCTATTATTTTTGTACGAAATTATATAATTAATTACAAAGACAACAAAAATAGAACACAATAGTAGTAAAACCCTAATTAAATATATCATTAAAAACTTGTACACATAAAAGAGAAAACATTCTCATATGTCTAATAACAAAAGGCACAGCAATTTTTATTAACATATCATTGGTTGACAAATAAATAATTACCATATATTAATTACAGTAAGTGCTAGTGTTAAAGGGAGATGGAGGCGCTATGTTGAAGCTATTTCATCAGAAAGTAACTATTTTAATGGATTTTTTGATCCTATACATACCAGACATCATCAATGGAGTGATGTCTGATGCGTAAAGGGCCCACAAAATCAATTAAAGTGGTTCTTTCCTGAAGAAACAGCTCCATACGCCTTTAACCATCACACTAACTATGCATCTGTAGATTTTCATTTGTACAAAAAATTCCAGGTTGGTAGATAAAGAATTTAGGGGCAAGGCCGAATTATCATCAGATACTTCGAATTTTTAGGCACTAGGAATTGCAGTTTTGGGTTTCTAAAATAAGCTCAAAATTTAACAAATTAGTCCCTCAGTAAAACTTGAAATATTAGACACTATTATTAAGGCTTCAAACCTATTCTTTTCACTGAAATTAATAAATTATACTCTAAATTCACAAATTTTTACACAAAAAGTATGTTTAAGAAATGGAGGCAGGCAATTGTATTACGTAAAACAGAACTGCACAAACTTTATATACCCTAAACAAATTAGTTTTCGAAATTCGGTTCCATCCTCAATCTCTTTCACAATTGACAGCACAAAATGTAAAAATAGCTAACTTTCGATTAACTATAATAGAAACATTCATGAAAATTCTAATGTTCTATAGGCTATTTTTTTTTTTGCTGCTTTTAGTTACTTCTCATCTTATTTTCTTAGCTTTAATATCAGTTTAAAATGTTTATGCGTGATAAAATAACGTAGAATTTACATTTAAAATGCCTTTTTAAAGAAGATGGTAAGTAAAATATAACATGTAAGAATGTAAACATATATTTTTTTTATGCTAGGTTTGTTCGGTATAGCATAGATTCAATGAAAATATAGTGTATAGAAAAAGTATATAGTGTATAGAAAGTATAGAAAATTCAATGAATTAAAATATATAGGGCTTTATTTTCATGAATGTATGATATATTGACCTTCTTTATGAAATATTCTTGTTTGCTATTATCGTTGACCTTCTTTATGAAATATTCTTGTTTGCTATTATCGTTTAAGTTCTTTGAATTCCGTCTCTTTAAACTTCCTTCCTTTGTTGTTATGTTGCCCATAGATTATGCAATTTCTGCAATACTATGAACGTGTTATTAATGTTAGTTTACTGATCAGGTGTAATATTTTACCTTTTTAGGATGCTATTTTTCAAAATAAGAAATTAGACGGAGAAAGCCAGGCCAAATTTAATATTATGATATTGAAAATAATATAAGATGAAAGTCATTCAAATAATGCCAAGGTAGTGAGTGAAATAATAAATTAAATGACAAAGGAAACTTATAGAGGAATATACCGGTAAGTATATCATGACAAGGGGTTTGTAGCCCGGCTGGACATAATACCAAGTAAGGAAATTTATCTGCTATTTAATACTTTTTATTTAAATTAACACATTTCAACGAAACTGATGATTTTTATGTAATATGTAAATTGTGTAAATTGAAGCTGCGAAGTCGGTCATTTTATATCAATTTAACTATTTTATAACAATTTTTAATTGCAGCTTGTGTTCTGCGGCCATATTGTGTTTAATTTTGTTTATATTTTACGTTTTGTATTGACTTTTGAGAAGATATTGATTTTCGTTGGTATTCAATTTATGAAGAAGAATTTAATGAAATTAGAAACTCGAAAATAAGATGAAAGATAATTTGAATGGATTGAGTTTCTCTGAATTAAAAATCTGTAGTAACAGAAAAATGCCAAGGAGTACATCTGTGCTACCCCGATTCCCGAGGGGACATAAATATCGAGATACCCGAGTGTTGTGCCTGGGTCAGAATAACCACACCGCGGATTTTTATTTTCATTCTTGTCGTGTGTTTCTCTCATATTTTTGACAGAATATTTATTTTTTACTCTTCGTTTAACAGAAGACGAAAACAATTTCCTAAAGATATAAATGTAACAACGATTTAACTACAACCCTATGAAACCGATTGAAGTCTTGAGTGAAAAGAAAATAGAGAATTAATATCACATAATATTCGTAGTCGGAATATAAAGATTTCATTCGAAGATATCGCGGTTTTTTCTATTTTCGTTCGTGTCGTGTGTTTCTTTGAAATTTTTGTGAGATGTTTTACTTTTTTTCTTCGTTTAATAGAAGATAATCAATTTCGTAAACATATAAATAAACATCGATTTATCTATCAACACACTGAAACCGATTGAAGTATTGTGTGAAGAGAAGAGAGAAAATGAAGATCACAATATTCGTAGTCAGAATATCAACATCGCGTACCACGATACCCGAGTGTTGTGCCAGGGTGAGAATAGCTACACCACGGTTTTTATTTTCTTTCGTGTCGCGTGTTTCTTTAAAATTTTTGACAGAAGATTTATTTTTTATTTTTCGTTTAACAGAAGATAATCAATTCCTTAAATATATAATATAATAACGATTTAACTACAACCCTATGAAATCGATTGAAATAGGCCTATTGTGTGGAAAGAAGAGAGAAAATGAAGATCACATAATATTCGTAGCCAGAATACCAACATCGCATACCACGATACCCCAGTGTTGTGTCGGGGTCAGAATAGCCACACCACGGATTTTATTCGTGTCGTGTGTTTCTTTGAAATTTTTGAGAGAATATTTATTTTTTATTCTTCGATTAACAGATGATAATCAATTATCTAAAGTAATAAATATAACAACTATTTAACTATCAAACTATGAAACCGATTGAAGCATTTTGAGGAAAGAAGAGAGAAAATGAAGATCACATAAACTCTTAGTCAGAATATTAACATAGCTTACCACAATACCCGAGTGTTGGTCCGGGGTGAGTATAGCTAAACCGCGGTTTTTTTAATTCCAATCATGTCGTGTGTATATTTGAGATATTTGACAGAAGATTTATTTTTTATTCTTCGTTTGACAGATGATAATCAATTCCTTTAAGATATAAATACTGGTATAACAACGATTTAACTACAACACTATGTAACCGATTGAAATATTGTGTGGAAAGAAGAGAGAAAATGAGGATCACATAATATTAGTGGTCAGAAATTCAACATCGCATATCACGCGACTTGCGACTTTATCGTGCCGTATATTTAATTAGAGTTAAGTATTGATTTTAATTAGTATTGTAAGTGAAATAGGACCAATAGCAAGTAACTGTACCTGAATATGTGCTTTCCATTTTTTTTTTTGGTCCGGAGAATATTGTTAGCGAACTAAAATCAAAATTGTATAAAAATAGCACGTGTTACTTGCTATTGGTGAAACGTTTTCATGTAAAATGATTAATTTTACATAAAAACGTTAACGGGACCAAATACCTGTCATTCCTTCATTTATGCTCAAGATGCATTAAATTAAATGACCTAATATAATGAATGCATTAAAATATGTGAAGGGACAACAGGATATCCTATCCCTCACGTCCTCGTCGTGGTCCTGGAAATGCAGCAAATTCGAAACACAGAGTTTTTAAATGGTTGAAAATTTGCTGTAGCTAAGAGGGAAGGTTATCACTTATATGGAATATTACATTTCGTTAACTTTTATATATACCATTCTTTATGTCGTATAAGGCAAAACATTGATATAAAATTTGGTGATTCATTTCATCCCACAAGATTAGCGGATTATGTCTCTGACTTAAAATAAAGTCTGTTCTCTTGCAACTCTCTTTGAATCTTGCTACAAGACACAAAGTGTACTGGAAGAGTTCAGGGACTGAAAAGCGACGAAGAACATTTAAGACAAGGCAGGCGATAACAACGTTGCCAACATCAACAACACACTACACAAACAACACAATTACACACTAACAAATTGTAACACAAACACTAAAACTCACATAAGCCGAAATTTACCGTATATATATCAAAGAAAAATAAATAAAAATAAGTTAGGAACTAGAGCAGACCGGGGAGACTATAATGAGCGTCATATGGCGAACTTAAGATGTAAATCTCATTATTCTGTAATATTAGTATTAAAATTCAAGCCAGAAGGAAATATAACTGCAGGAAGACATACTATAAGATGGAAATATTGCTTCAATACTTACTGATGTCAGAACATGTGGATCTAATGGGAAATAAAAAATGATTGTGTATTATTCTACAGAGAAAAAAGTTAAAGCATCTAGATTATAAAAAATAAAGATATAATTATTTGATTTAAAATTTAATATAAAGAATCTAGTGTAGATTTCAGATAACAGAGTTGTTTGTATACTTGGAGCCTGTAATAGTATTATACGACACAACGGAACGTTTCCCTCCAGTCATAGCAGACTGTTGCTGCGTTGCACAGACGTAGATACTAACTGTGTATAGTTAGCAGCAAATAGCAAATGAAGCACTTACTCAGCTTACTGAGCATAGGCCTAATAGCGGCTCCACACCGATTGACGCGAAGCGAGTGTACGCGGGATGATACGGCATTGGTTTGCAAATCATCCACAAACGAAGCAGTTCAATGTTCCGCTGTTTCAGATTGTACAAAATGCACAGTGTGCTTTGTTTATATCGAGACAAGTCGCTCGTACAGTCGTAGAATACATGGAAAATGCTAGGATATTCGATAAATAACGGCAAACCTGCTGTAACATCACAAAATTTATTTTGGTTACTTTTGATATTAGGAATTTCATTTATTGTCTCCTGTCAAGTCAAATACATGTTAACAAATTCTTGAATCTCCATCTGCTGCACATTTTCTGGATATCTCCTTCACTGATCGATCCAGAGATTTCTGGATATAAATTCTTAATTGAAATCGAATGTTTCGTAGAGATTCTTTCATCTTTGAGAATAAGTTACAGTCACGAAAGGGCTTGTATCTGGTGAATTTGGTTGATGTTCAAATATTTCCAAATTCCACCGTCTAAAGAAATTCTACTGGGCACCTTTTTTTAGATGGATATTACTTACTTAATGTGAGAAACAGAGAATGTATTCACAAAATATTGATATTTCGAGACTTTGAATATTACAGATTTATACTATACGGAGAAAGAACATATAAAAATGCTATCTTTGATTTAGTTTCTTTCTTCGCATTACGCTTAAATGAAGTCTCCAATCAATCATTTTTACTCTAGTTCCAGTTTCATAACGAAGTGTACATTCTGACTGAAGAAGTAAGAATCTTGTAAAGTGTGTTTCCATGTACTTGTTGCATTTCGCTCAATTTTAATGTTGTTTGTCAGCCCTTGTTATTATTATTGTCATTGACAACGGACAGAATAATTGCGATACACCTAAATTAAACAAAACCGGTTTTATAAATCAGGTTTAGTCCGTCGCTGTGGCGTAGTCGGTAGAGTCCCTACTTTCCATTCCCGCGACCCTGGTTCGATTCCCGGCTGGATATGGGATTTTTAAATCTTAACCTTGGGACTATGTGTTTTTGTATTAGTGTGTCGTGTCCTAAGTTGTACCCGTTGGGTTTAACTCCTAAAAAAATGAGGTTTACCCGACATTCTAATTCAAAGAGTAATTCAATAACTATCTTGGTACTACACTTTTCATACTTCATTGAAAACTCACAGGCTGACACTAATGAACCCGGAGGTTCGTGGCTGCGCAGATTTAAGCCATCCATTTATCCCTATCTCCTCGGGGCGTTAACGGTAGATGGACCTTGGTCTACCAGCAAGATGCTGGCTTGATGTCCACTTGTTATTCAGAGAAGTGTACCAGTATAGGGGTCACATATAATCAACATTTCGAATCCCCAGCCGTTACAGATAGTTTTCTCAACGATGTAGCCACTATTTATTGTAGCTACCTAAGTTCCTTACGTCATGATCGTAGCCGAGTGGTTAAGGCAAAATGCCTTGGGACTTACGCTGATTCGAGTCTCCGTGGGGGAATTCACTTTATGATGGAATTTCGGCCAGTAGGCTACGGCACAGGTATCGACTCAACACAGTGAGGCATTTGGATAGGTACACTACAGAGAAATTGCAGGTTGAGAAAACCCGCTATAACGGCTGAGAGACCCGACATTCTGACTAAATATCACCCCTATACTGGCTGAATGATCTTCTACCCCTATTTTAACGCATGCGGATGTAAGGTCAGTAACCGGCTGGTAGGCTTGCGCGCCATGGGGTTAGTTAGTTTTATTTTATTATGATATTGGATGAGCTACAGTTCCATACTAATCGAAATTCCATGAGTAAAGTCCTTCCCTCGAGGACACATAAACCAGCGCAAGATCCGTACATCAGCACCGAGGTATGATGCTCTAAACCGCTCGGCTACAGCTTGGGACACTGGTAGAAATTCTAACGTGCAATTATTAATTTCTTCTCTTATTATTATATTCAGCACTGAACGAAACATGATGATGTTCGCTCTTTTAAGACTTGTGACGACATTTTGAAGCTATCTTAGCGGTTTGTTACCCTGAAGTAAAGTGATCCCACAACAGGCCTCAAGAGGCCCTTGGGGTAGTAGGAGGTTAAGGCTCCCACTTTTTCTAGACAATCGGCACTTTATGTCAGCCGAGTTGTCAGCCCTGCGTGACGGCCGCCTTTACCCCCAGAACAAGCGTCTGGTACTCATTTCCGTTAGAGGCTGAGTCGACCCCAGGGCCATAGTGCCGCCAGAGGGCTTTGGGTCAGTTTAAAAATCCTGACCGCAACGGGACTTGAACCCTCGACCCTCCGGCTTGTAGCTCAGTGCCTTAACCACTACGCTACGGCGTGCCCCCTTGTTACCCTGAAGCCTATATAAATAATAGAAAAAGGACATTACAATCTAATTCAATAGAAGAAAGACGAAACCATACGGTGCATATTTTTGTGGATACATAAAAAAGTAAGCTTACCTTAGAAACTGTGGTGGTGTACGGCGTGTTGATGAACCGAGGGGCGTTGTCGTTAATGTCCGAGATTCCAACTGTTACAGGGATGGAACACTTCTTGTTGGTGGTCTTTACTGTGCAAGTCAATTAGAATTACAAAATAACATATCATAACTCAAACAGTTTATTTAATAAAAATAAAAAAATATATAAATACAGACATTTTAAGGGCAGGCATGATTATATCAGGAGAATTCGTTAATAAAATATTTATTTACTTGAAGTATTTTACTGACGACATTAATCTTATAATAATTACAAGTGTAAAGATATAAACATTAACTGTGCATATAGACACGAATATCAGCAGACCGAGCACCAAAAAAGGTGCTTACAGCAAATTTTATGGGGATTAGACGAGTTGGAAGACCGAAAAAACGATGGGAGGATGGTATTAAGGAAGATCCTGCAAACCTACTTAAGACTCGCAACTGGAGGCTTGTCGCGAAAAATAGAAATTATAGGGGGCAGAAGTTAAGGGAGGCCAAGGCTTGAATTTGAGGGAATCAGCCATTGGACGGATGGGTGGATGTACACGAAATTAACAAGAATATTATAATGATAGAAGATAGACTTCTTTACAAATTTATAATACTATCTCTGGCCTTCCAGTATCTGTCCACTATACTGCTAGCCGATAGTGATGGACAAATTTTGATGTGTTGAGCATCCATTACGTCCGAAATACTGCACAGTGTATAGGACGGACTTGGTAATATACCAACAACCACTATCCAGGATACTTGTCCCAAACGAGAATCGAACACGGGTCTGCTGAGTGCGAGGCATCAACGCCACCCCGAAATCACTGGGTGGAACCTGTCTCTTTTATATAAATTCCAATGCTTGTTTTGGTATCCATCCAGTATTCATTCTTTAAACGTCGCCATGATATCTTATTCTGTCATTGTCCACTTCATCTTGTATTAATCAAACTTCATCATTTCTCTTACTTTTGTGTTCTTTATATCAATCTATTCTGATTTTTTTTTTCGTAAGCTTCGTCATTAAAAACATGTATTTAATATAATGTTTGTAACTTAGCAACGATTGAATGTATAAAACATTTTGATAGCTTATTACAACTATTATGCATCAGTTTTTCTAGGGGTCGTTATTTTTATCAAAGCTCACGACTGGAAAGAGGATAAAGATATATGGAGAGCTTATATCCGAGCGGTGATGAATCTCCGGGTTCGATGGGACTAACTAATTATTGCTCTTAGGCTATATTTTTAAATTCAAAATTTGGGTAAGTTGAGATTAAAGTAATTAAAATTAAAATTGAGTGATTCTGAACACAAAATATAGGACACGAAATGTGTTTAGATTCTGCTGATTTTTTAAAATTAATATTTTATAAGTAGTCGGAAACATATTAAAACTCCACTTTATCGGTATTTTCTTTGGAACATGTTTCGGAAGATCTTCTTCCCATCATCAGCTAACTCCGACTGGTAGAAAGAACCCTGTGGAGTGAATTTTTTCATTTCTTCTTATCCCTTTATCTTTTAGACTGTATTCATAGATAGGCTATTCATGATATGCTTTTCATTATCATTATTGAGTTTATATTAATATATCATTATTATTTCGGTAGTTTTTTTGCGAATTTTAACTCCAATTTTCGATTTTTTTTTTGCATTTTTCGAAATTCCCAAAATGCTCAAACTATTCTAATTATTTCTAGTTATTCTATTTATCTTCAGCTCTATCCGGCAGAGATTTTATGCGGTTGATAAACTATTCTCTGACAGGATGTCAAAATTAATAATATATTTTGTTATGGTTACGGCTTAAAAATTGGTCATCCGAATTTCGAGATGGTTTCGGTTTCAAAACGAAGTTGAGTAATGTCAGAAATGAAAACACGAAAAACAATTGCGGACCATCCAGAAAATAACTTGAATAATAACTATTTGTAATGAACTCTTTCACATTCCGCCTCTATTAGTTTACTATCCATTACATCGATTTGGTGGCTATAATACAATTCTGAGCGATTTTTTTTGAGCAGGAATCCATAAGGTATATTTTTACGCGATGCTGAGAGTTATAATGCACGCCAGATACGTTTACAAACGTGTGTATTTAACTAGGTTTAGATGAGGATAATTAAGCGTACACTAGATTAGTTTACAGTCTCCATCCATAGTAATTCTGCCCAAGGGCAGGTCTTTCACTGCAATCATAGCATTTTTATGCCATGCTTTGTAGCTCTACTAGCGGATTATAGACGTGGTAGCTTCCCATTGCTTTCCACATCGGTGAAGGATGATGGTGATGGCCGGATGATTTTCGGGGACCTTTGGGCCTTAACCTTTCTGACATTTTTCTTAAAGGTGAGGAAAAAACCCGAAAAAACCTTACCCAGGTGCCTGTCCCTACCGGAAATCGAACCCGGGCCCGCTGCGCAACAAGACTGCACTCCACTGAGATCAAAGCGGTGGACAGTGGAGTTTACTACCATTATTTAAATATAAATTAACTGATATCTTAAGTTCTATATTTATTACAGTGTTCTGCCGTAAGGCAGGCCTTTCACTGTAACCATAGCATTTTCATGCTTTGCTTTGCAGCTTTAGTAGGGAATTATTGGTGTGGTAGCTTCTCGCTTCTTTCCACACCGTGGATAATAATGAAGATGATGGCCAGATGATGGCCACATGATGTTCTGGGACCGTTTGAGACTCAAAGCATCCTGACATTTGTCTTAGAGGTGAGTAAAATCCCGGAAAGAACCTCATCCAGGAAGCTTGTCCCGACCGGGACAGCACGCTACGTTCTACTTATTGTAGCGGACTATCAACAGCCCGTGCGGTTCATATTTGTAAATAACATTGTATGTATCTTACTTTTAGTTTAATAAAGTGCTAGTTATTACATAATGAAAATATATCTGCATAACAACTATATACAGTATCATCAATTTTTTTTAATCTGCTATAATCATTACCAACATAATGTAAATTCCAGTACTAAATTATTAAAACAGTTAGAAAATACAAAATAACTCACCATTTGGGAAAAAATAAAATTCAGAAGAACAAAAATAGAGTTACGAATTTCGAAATTCCTGCTGAACGTGACATTGTATGAAGGTTCCTCGGCCAACCGGAAGAGGGAACTGATATCGACATTCAGAGTTCACAACATAAAAATCATCAGTCAGGTCAAACTTGATGATGATATAGATGATATATCGAAACATGTTCGAGAACAAATCGACATTAAATTGAAGTAAGATGATACTAGATTTAAAAAGAAACTTGATTAAAAGAATCTCAAAATGTAACTTCCTAAAATAAACCATTATATACAGTACTTTTAATACACCTATCACTATTCATCCAGAAAGCTTTTCTTTCTTTGTTTTTGATTTATATTCTATGTTTTGTTAGTGTCAGGTAATATTAGATAATATCCGCATTGTGGGTTATTTTTAATAACATTTTAAAACTGTAATAAGTATATATATCTGCATATTATTTTATTATTCGTTGGCCGAATGGAAGAGAAGGCCATATGGCCTTAACTGTGACAGCTTAAATGTAGCATTATTATTATTATTATTATTATTATTAATATTATTATTATTATTATTAATATTATTATTGTTATTATTATTATTATTATTATTATTATTATTATTAATATATATATATATATATATATATATATATATATCTGTATTTAGATTAAGATGATGTAAAATTAATGTACAGCTAAATCAGATTAGTTTACAGGAGTGTGTGATTTATTTACTACATTTAGATGAGGGCCAATGTACACCATATTACTTACCGGAGTGTGTGATTTATTTAGTTAGGTTTAGATAAATGCAAGTTAGTGTACACCAAATGAGTGAAATGTAATATGTAATTATTTATTTCGTCGGATTCAGTGAATATTTTTCTACAAATACGTAAGATGACGTATGGATTATTAGCGACAATATACTTCTATCTTATTTTAAACATGCTTTTAATAGGCCTATCTGGTTCTTGTAACATCATCTTCTTATTTGGTATTACAGCCCGAGTTGGCCTTAACCGGTTCTATGGTCTTCTTCTATCCTTCTCTATCCATCGCCAACTCCTTCCAGTTTTTTAATCCAAATCCCTTCACATGAGCTTCTACACAATCCCACCATCTTGTTATTGGTCTTCCTCCTAATATGGTTCCACCTGGGTTGTTGTTGAAAACAATCTTCACTTTCCTTGTAGTTTCCATCCTCGTGATATGTCCTAACCATCTCAAAATTTGACATCTTATATGTGTCTCCAAATCCAATTCCTTATTCAATTCATATATCCCATCGTGGTATCTGGCTCTCCATCCACCCTCTGTTTTAATTGCTCCGAAAATACACCTCAAGATTTTTCTATCAAATACTGCTAATTGTTTGCATGTATTTTTATTTAAGACCCATATTTCGGTACCATATGTTATAATGGATCTTATGGAGTCTGAGGGTCTTCTTTTGTATAGAATCGAGTATTCGTCTAAATGGCGAGTACACTGACATAAGATAAATTATTATGGAACTTATTAATTTACTTACTTACTTACTTACTCACTGGCACTATCGAACCCGTAGGTTCATGGCCGCGCGGACATAAGCTCTCCATACATCCCTATCCTGAGCTAATGCTTTCCAATCATTCCCTGTATAATCTACTTCCCTCAAATCATAGTTAATATTGTCCTCCCACCTCATTCTTGGTCTACCAACTGGGCGTTTTCACTCTGGCTTTCCTACAAGAAGCTTCCATGCACGTCTTTCATTTCCCATACGTGCAATATGTCCTGCCCATCGCAGTCTACGAGACTTAACTGTTCTTATTATATCTGGCTTCCTATAAAGACCATGTAGTTCATTGTTAAGTAGTCTTCTCCATTCACCTGTCTCTTCATCTCTCTTTGGTCCAAAAATTTTCCTAAGAACTTTATTCTCAAATACTCGTAATCTCCTTTCCTCCCTTAAAGTAAGAGTCCATGTTTCGCACCCATATAATATAACTGGTAGAATAATAGTTTTATATATTTTCAGCTTAACGTTTTTTGAAAGGAGTTGGGACATCAAAAGTCTCTGCAATGCATAATAGCATGCATTTCCAGAATTGAGCCTATGTTTAATTTCTTTGTGCGTCTCATTCCTATTTGTGATTATTGTTCCTAGGTATTTGAATTCAGCCACTTCCTCAAAATTTCTCTCATTTGTCATTAGCTGTCCATTCCCATTATATACTGAATTTCTACCTGTGACCACATATTTAGTTTTACTGATATTTACTTCCAGTCCCAATTTCTTAGTGTTACTCAATAGTGTGTGCGTGTTGGCCTTTAGTATCTCCTCGCTATCGGCCAATAGTACTACATCATCAGCATAAACTAACAGCTTATTAATACCATTGAGTTGTAAGCCTTCCTCATTCTCTAAAGATTTAATGGCATGCTCTAGTACAAAATTAAATAGTAGAGGAGATAGTGCATCTCCTTGCTTCAGCCCACTCTGGATTTCAAAAGTGTCTGAAAACTGTTTGCCTACACGCACCCTACTATTTGAGATGGAACTTATTAAAGTTTCATAAATTTTTATTTTTATTTCTCCAAGTATTATTTTGTTTTAACAGTTGTTAAGAGTGAATAATACGTGTAACATCTATTTATATTATTGATTTATTTATATTTAGTGATATTATAAAATGCTGAAAATGGTGCAATGTCTACTGGTGATGAAATTCCAACGAAGTATATATCTTGCCTTAATGAGGAAAAACCAGAATTAAATCTAAGTCATGTTAGTAGGCACTGGGATTTGAACTCAGTACCGCTCCAGAATAGCAGTCATCACAAATGCTACCATTTAAAACAACTCGCTCGGTACAATGTATATAAAATTCCTATTATCCTTTCTTGAAAGAGAATAATGAACAACAATCGCTCAACAAAATAAATTTAGACATTTGAACGTCGCGGTTCAACAATGACATCACGATTAATCCATGGTTACACGAATGTCTATTCTCTGACTGTATTTTGAAATTTCTCTTGCTATAAGCTTAATTACAATTTCGTGGTGTTTTAATTTCAGGAATTATCTAGCTAATACAAAAAAATAGAAAACAAACTTTAGTTTTTAAAATTCTTACACATATAATGATAAAACTTTTCATTTTTACCAACATAATTGAAACACCGAGAACGTCATATGGTGTTACATAATTAAAGGTTTTTGTTTCAAATTTCACTAAAAATATAAGGTAAGTTGTATTTAGGCCTGATAAAACGAAGTTATTGTAGACATATAGAATTACAATGTAGATATAGATGTGCGATAGAGGTAAATTTTATGATAGAGTAGCTTAATAAGAAATCAAAAGCTAGAAGGATAGCAAAAAAATCAAAATGGTTCATCCAGGTGTAGTGTACTATTATTCTGTAATGAATTATATAATTAATCACAAAGAGAACAAAAATAGAACACATTTACGAGATAGTAGTAATAATCGAAATAAATATTTAATTAAAACAAATACACCTGTAAAATAAACATTCTCATAGATCTAATAAGAGACACAGAAATATTATATTAAAATATCGTTAGTTGTCAAGTAAATGATTACCACATATAAATCACAGAGAGTAACACGGTTACAGAGATATGAAGGCGCTATATTGAATTTGGTTTTAAGTAAATAACCATTTTAATGGATTCTTTTATATCCCTTAGACATCAATAAAGTGATACCTGATATGTAAAAAGTATAAAAATTAATTAAATGTCTTTTTTTAAAGAAATGGCTTCAACGTAGAGCCTTCATATATTTTTAACTGTCGCACTAACTATAAATCTGTAGACATTTATTTGTACAACAGAATCCGAGTTTATAAATAAGAAATGGAGCGGGCAATCGAATTACGTAAAATTTCGAATTTTTAGGCACTAGAAATTGCAGTTTTGGTTCCTAAAATAAGCTCAAAATGTAATAAATTAGTCCCTCAGTAAAACTTGAGATTATTTAGTCACATTTACTAAGGCTTCAAACCTACTCATTTCAGTGAAATTAAACTATACACCAAATTCACTACTTTTTTTACATAAAGTATATTTAAAAAATCCAGGCAGACAATTATGTTACTTAAAACACAGCTGCACAAACTGAATATACCCTAAACAAATTAGCGTTATCGAAATTCAGTTCTATGTTGGTTCTCTTTCACAATTAACAACACACTGCATCTACAGACATTTCTTTTTAAAAAATCACTACAATTAATAATTGCTTTTTGTCAGTGGAAATCATCTTAAAGGAATTTTAAAAGGTTTTCTCTACTGAAACAAATTTCAAAGCAGCTAACATTCAATTAGCTATAGGAATTATTAAAATAATAAAAATTAAATATTAATGAAAATTCGAATGTTCTACAGTTTTTTTTTCTGACGGATCCTCCAAAATTTCGCTCATTTACTTACTTTTCTTATCTTTAATATCAGTTTAAAATATGTATTCGTGTTAAAATAACGTAGCATTAACATTTAGAATTCCTTTTTAAAGTAGAGAGTAAGTAAAACATAAAATGTAAGAATTTAAGCATATATTTTTTATGCTAGATTTGTTTGATACAGTACAGTTTCAATGAAAAAGGGTATGGCTTTATTTTCTTAAATATATGATATATTAATGATTTTTATAAACTATTCTTGTTTATTATTATCGTCTCAAGTTATTTGAATCCCGTCACATCAAAGTGTCCTTTCTTGTTGTTATGTAGCCTATAGATTATGCAATTTCTGCAATAATATGAACATATTAATATTAGTTTACTGATCTGGTGTAAAATATTACCTTTTTAGGATCCTATGTTTCAAAATAAGAAATTAGACAAAAACGCCAAGCCTAGTTTAATATTATGGGATTTAAAATATTATAAGATGGAAAGTCATTCAAATAATAACAAAGTAGTGAGTGTAAAATAAGTTATATGACAAGGGAAACGTATAGAGGAATATACCGGTAAGTGTATCATGACAAAGGGTTTGTAGCCTGACTGGACACAATACCAAGTAAGTAAATGTATCTGTTATTTTATATTTTTTATTTAAACTAAACAGTTCAACCAAAATGATGATTTTGTGAAATATGTAGATTGTGTACATTGAAGCTGTGGAAACTGTCATCGATTTAACTATTTTACAACCATTTTTCGATTCGTCTTGTGTTTTGAGGATATGTTTTGCGTAAACGTTTTTATGTTTTACGTTCTGTATTGAATTTTGAGAAGATATTGATTTTTCGCTGGTGTTCGATTTATGAAGAGGAAACCAAATTATAAAGTCGAAAATGAAGATGAAAAATAATATGAATGGTTTCAGGTCTTCTGAATAAGAAATTTAGAAGAAAGGAGAAACACCTAGGGGTATATCTATGCTATCCCGATTCCCGAGAGATCATATATTTTGGGATACCCAAGTGTTGTGTCGGTGTCAGAATAGCCACACCACGGTTTCAACATTTTCATTCGTGTCGTTTATTTATTTTTTGCGCTACGTTTAACAGAAGATAAAATGAATTCCATAAATATTTTAATATAACAGCGATTTTACTACAACTCTATGAAACCGGTTGAAGTATTATGTGGAAAGAAGAGAGAATATGAAGATCACATGATATTAGTGGTCAGAATATTAACGTCGGGATACTAGAGTGTTATGCCGGGGTCAGAATAGCCACACCACGGATTTTTTTTTCATTCGTGTCGTGTGTTTCTTTGAAATTTTTGAGAGAAGATTTATTTTTTATTCTTCGTATAACAGAAGATAATCAATTCCTTAAAGATAGAAATATAATAACGATTTATCTATCGACACTACGAAATTGATTGAAGTTTGTTTGGAATGAAGAGAGAAAGTGAAGATCACATAGTATTTGTGGTCAAGATATCAACAAGGCTTACCACGATAACCGAGTGTTGTGCCGGGTTCAGAATAGCCACACCACGGTTTTTTTTTTCATTCGTGTCGTGTGTTTCTTTGAAGTTTTTGAGAGAAGGTTTATTTTTTATTCTTCCTGTAACAGAAGACAATGAATTCCTTAAATATATATATAAAATGTTGTGGGAAGATGAGAGAAAATGAATATAATATTACATAATATTAGAGGTCAGAGTACTGTATTCACATACTATACCAGGCGACTTGCGACTTTATCTTGACATGGATTTATTTAGAGTTAAGTATGAACTATTGATTTTAATTAGTAACGTAAGTGAAATAGGACCAATGGCAATTAACTGCAACTGAATATGTGCTCTCCTTTTTTTTTTTGGTCCCGTGAATATTACTTAGCGATCTTAGAACAAAATTTTATAGAAATAGCACGTGTTACTTGCTTTTGGTGAAACGTTTTCATGTAAAATGATTAATTTTACATAAAAACGTTAACGGGACCAAATACCTGTCATTCCTTCATTTATGCTCAAGATGCATTCAATTTAAAGACCGAAAAAAAAAAAAAAAGAAAAAAAAAAAAACAAAAAAATAAAAAAAAAAAAAAAAAAAAAGAATACAGAGTATCCCCCCTTATGATTCATTGAAATATGTGAAGGGACAACAGGATATCCTATCCCTCACGTCCTCGTCGTGGTCCTGGAAATGCAGCAAATTCGAAACAGAGAGTTTTTAAATGGTTGAAAATTTGCTGTAGCTAAGAGGGAAGGTTATCACTTATATGGAATATCAAATTTCGTTAACTTTTATATATACCATTCTTTATGTCGTATAAGGCAAAACATTGATATAAAATTTGGTGATTCATTTCATCCCACAAGATTAGCGGATTACGTCTCTGACTTAAAATAAAGTCTGTTCTCTTGCAACTCTCTTTGAATCTTGCTACAAGACACATAGTATACTGGAAGAGTTGAGGGACTGAAAAGCCACGAAGAACAACGAAGACAAGGCAGGCGATCACAACGTTGCCAACATCAACAACACACTACACAAACAACACAATTACACACTAACAAATTGTAACACAAACCTAAAACACACATAAGCCGAAATGTACCGTACATAAATCAAAGAAAAATAAATAAAGGTAAGATAGTAGTTAGGAACTAGAGCTGACACCGAGAGACTATAGTGAGCGTCATATGACGAACTTGTCAAGATGTAAATCTCATTTTCTGTAATGTTATTATTAAAATACAAGCCAGAAGGGAATATGACTGCAGGAAGATATACAATAAGATGGGAATATTGCTTGAGTACTTCCTGATGTCAGTACATGTGGAAGTAATGGGAAATGAAAAATAATTGTGTATTACCCTACAGAGAAAGAAATTAAAGCATCTAGACCATAAAAAATAAAGATATCATTATAATTTGATTTTATACTGAATGTAAAGAAAATAGTGTAGATTTCAGATAACAGAGTTGTTTGTATACTTGGAGGTTGTAGTAGTATTATACGACACAACGGAACGTTTGCCTCCAGTCATAGCAGACTGTTGCTGCGTTGCACAGACGTAGATACTAACTGTGTATAGTTAGCAGCAAATAGCAAATGAAGCACTTACTCAGCTTACTGAGCATAGGCCTAATAGCGGCTCCACACCGATTGACGCGAAGCGAGTGTGCGCGGGATGACACGGCATTGGTTTGCAAATCATCCACAAACGAAGCAGTTCAATGTTCCGCTGTTTCGGATTGTACAAAATGCACAGTGTGCTTTGTTTATATCGAGACAAGTCCCTCGTACAGTCGTAGAATACATGGAAAATGCTAGGATATTCGACAAGTAATGGCAACACTGCTATAACATAACAAAATTTATTTTGGTTACTTTTGATGTTTTAGTGGTTTGTAACCGTGAAGTCTATATTCAGGAAAAAATAGAAAAGGACACTACAATATAATTCAATAGATGGAAAACGATACCCTATGTAGCCCATTTTTCTGTTTGGTTAAAGCAAATAGAGAAAGTGGAGATGATTAAAAAGTTGAACTCACCACAGGAACTGTGGTTCAAGATTCGAATAATCACAGGGATATACCTCTTGTTGTAGGTGGCCTTTATTGTGTGTGTCAACTGCAATTACAAAATAACCTACCATTACACAAACAGTTTATTTAATAGAAATAAAGAATAATATAAATACAGACATTTAAGACCGGCATGATTATATCAGGAGAATTCGTTAATAAAATATGTATTTTTTTAATGCAGAGGTGTATTACTGACGTAATTAATCTTATAATAATTACAAGTCTAAAGATATGAACATTAATTGTGCATATAGACACGAATATCAAAGGCTATCTGCAGACCGAGCACCAAAAAAGGTGCTTACAGCAAGTTTTATGGGGATTAGACGAGTTGGAAGACCGAAAAAACAATGGGAGGATGGTATTAAGGAAGATGCTGCAAATCTACTTAAGATTCGCAACAGGAGGCTTGCCGTTCAAAATAGAAATGATTGGAGGCAGAAATTAAAGGAGGCCAAGGCTCGAATTTGAGCCAATCATCCATTGGATGGATGGATGGATGGATGTATATGAACATATAAATAATACAATGATACAAGATAGATTTCTTTACAAGTTTATAATAATATCTATGGCATCCCAGTATCTGCCCATTAGACTGCTAGCCGACATTGATGGACAAATTTTGATGAGTTCAGCATCCATCGCGTCCGAAGTACTGCACAGAATACAGGACGGAATTGGTAATAGGTTTACCTTATATTTGGGACAAGAAGCACTATCCAGGATACTTGTCCCGATCTAGAGTCGAACCCGGGTCCGCTGAGTAGGAGGTAGCGACGCTACCCCGAAATCACAGGTTGGAACCTGTCTCTTTAATATAAATTCCAATGCTTGTCTTGGTATCCATCCAGTATTCATTCTTTAAACGTCGCCATGATATATTATTCTGTTATTGTCCACTTCATGTTGTATTAATCAAGCTTCACAAATGCTCTTACTTCTATGTTCTGTATTCTATCTATTCTGTTTTTTTTTTCAAGTACCGCCATTAAAAACTTCTATTGAATATATTGTTTGTAACTTAGCAACGATTGAATGTATAAAAATTTCTGATAGCTTATTACTACTATTATGCGTCGGTTTCTGTAAGGGTCGGTATTTTTATCAAGGCTCACGACTGGAAAGATGATAAAGATATATGGAGAGCTTATATCCTAGTGGTGATGAATCTCCGGGTTCGATAGGGCCAACTAAGTATTGTTCTTAGGCTATATTTTGAAATTCGAAATTTGGGTAAGTTGAGATTAAAGTAATTCAAATTAAAATAGAGTGATTCTGGACACAAAACATAGGACACAAAATATGTTTAGATTGTGCTGACTTTGTTTAAAATTAAGATGTTAAATAAGTCGGAAATATTTTAAAACTCCATTTTATTGGTATTTACTTTAGAACATGTTTCGTAAGATCTTTTTCCCATCATCAGCTACCTCTGACTGGTCATATGAACCCTGTGGAGTGAATTGTTTCATTTATTTTTATCCCTTTATGTTTTGGACTGAACTCCGAGATAGGCTATCCAGGGTTTGTTTCTTATTATTATTTTTCAGTTTATATTAATTTTATGTGGTTGATAAAGTATTCTCGGACAGGATGTCAAAATTCATCATCATCATCAAGGATTAGACCTGCTGATCTGTTTCGATCTCATGCAAAAATTTGTCTATCCATCTTTTACTGGGGCTTCCAACATTTCTTCGTCCAAGTGGTATGTAATGAAGAATCTGTTTCGCAATTCTATTGTTATCCATTCTACTCATGTGGTGCATCTATTCGTCTGTGTATTGTGTAATTCTATCTAATAGTTTGAATATATTCAGTTCTCTTCGTATATCCTCACTTCGCCTTTGATCCATTATTGTATAGCCAGCCACACTCTACAGAAACCTCATTTCTGATGTTTATATTCTTCGTTCCTGGTTTTTGGTTAAGACACAGTGTTCCGATCCAGACAGTAGTGTTGGAACCGACATTGTTTGTCAAAATCAATTATATTATTTTTGTTTTCGTTACGGCTTAAAAAGTTTAGGAATGTCAAAAGTAAGAACATTAAAATTGTGGACCATCTATAAAATAACTTGAAAAAATAACTATTTGTAAATAACTCTTTCACATTCCGCCTATATTAGTTTACCATACATTACATCGATTTGGTAGTTACAATACAATGCTGAGCGATTTTTTTTACGCATGAATACATAAGGCATATTATTACACGATGCTGAGAGTTATATTGCATAGCAGATACATTTACAAACGCGTGTATTTAATTAGGTTTAGATGAGGTTAAGATAGTGTACACTAGATTAGTTTACAGGAGTTTACCCCATCCATCCATCAATCCATAGTAATTCCGGCAGAGAGCAGGTGTTTCACTGCAATCACAGCATTTTCATGACATGCTTTGCAGCTTTACTAGGGAATTATAATTGTGGTAGCTTCCCCATGCTTTCCACACCGGTGAAGGATGGTGATGATAATGATAAGGATGATGATGATGCTCGAATGATTTTCCGGGACCGTTCGGTCCTAAGCCTCCTGCCATTTGTCTTACATGTCAGGAAACACCTGGAAAAAATATAACCCAAGGAGTCTGTCCCGACAGGGAATCGAATCCGGGCCCCCTGCGTGACAAGGCAGTATGCTACCTCGAGATCACAGCGGTGGACAGAGGAGTTTATTACAATTATCTAAATATAAATTAACTGATATCTCGAGTTCTATATTTTTTACAGTGTTCTGCCGTAAGGCAAGCCTTTCACTGTAATCATAGCATTTTCATGCTATGCTTTGCAGCTTTACTAGGGAATTATAGGTGTGGTAGCTTCTCGTTTCTTTCAACACCGTGGATGATAATGATGATGACGGCCAGATGAAGTTCGGGGAACGTTCGGGCCTCAAAGCTTCCTGACATTTGTCTTACAGGTGACTAAAATCCCCGAAAAAAAATCCTCATCCAGGAAGCTTGTCCCGACCGGGAATCGAACCCGAGCCCGCTGCTTGACAAGGTAGCACACTACGTTCTATATAATGAACATATATCTGCATAACAACTATTTACAGTGTTTTGAATATACCTATTACTAATATTCCAGGAAGCTTTTCTTACGTTTTTTATTTATATTCTATGTTCTGTTAGTGTTAGGTAATATTAGATAATATCCGCATTGTGTATTGTTTTTAATAATATTTTAAAACTGTAATAAGTTTATACATTTTTGTATCACTTTATTATTCGCTGGACGAATGAAAGAAAATGCCATATGGCCTTAACTGTGCCAGCTTAAATGTAACTATTATTATTATTATTATTATTATTATTATTATTATTATTATTATTATTATTATTATTATTATTATTATTATTATTTTTATTACTATTATATTTATTTATTTAGATTTAGATGATGGAAAGTAAACGTAGGGCTACATCAGATTAGTTTACAGGAGTGTGTGATTTATTTACCTGCATTTAGATAAGGACCAGTGTACACCATATTATTTACCGGTGTGTGCGATTTATTTAGTTAGGGTACACCATAAGAGTGAAATGTAATATGAAATTATTTATTTCGTTGGATTCAGTGAATTAGTTTTCGAGAAATACGTAATATGACGTATGGATTATTAGCGGCAATATACTTCATCTTTATTTTAAACACGCTTTTAATAGTCCTATCTTGTTCATATAACATCTTCCTCGTCTTTGGTATTTCAGCACGAGTGGCCCTTAATCTCTTCTATGGTCTTCTTCCATCCTTCTCTATCCAGCTTTTTATTCCAAATCCTTTCACATTAGCTTGTACACAATTCTACCATCTTGTTCTTGGTCTCCCTCTTATTTTGGTTCCATCTGGAATGTTGTTGAAAACAACTTTCACTTACATTGTAGTTTCCATCCCTATGATATGTCCTAACCATCTCAGTACTAGACATCTTATATGTGTCTTCAAATTCAAGTCTTTATACAATTCATATATCCCATCGTGGTATTTGTCGCCTCATCCATCCTCTGTTTTAATTGCTCCAAAAAATCCTTCTCAAGATTTTCCTTTCAAATACTGCTAGCTGTTTGCATGTATTTTTTAAGACCCATATTTCGGTACCATATGTTATAATGGATCTTATGGAGTCTGAGGGCCTTCTTTTGTATAGAATCAGGTGTTCGTCTAAATGTCGAGTACATTGACACAAGAAAAATTATAATGTATCTTATTAAAGTTTTACAAATATTAACGTTGATTTCTCTAGGTATTATTTTGATTTAACAGTTGTTAAGAGTGAATAATACGTGTAACATCTGATTATATTATTGATTTATTTATATTTAGTGATATTATAAAATGTTGCAATGGGTAGGCCTACTGGTAATGAAATATCAATCCAGTATACGTCTTGACTTAATGAGGAAAAACCAAGACTAAATTTAGATCATGTTGGATGTCACTGGGATTTGAACTCAGTACCTCTCCCGAATACAAGTCTCAAATGCAACCATTTAAAACAACTCGCTCGATAAAATGCATATACAATTCTCATTATCCTTTATGGAAAGAGGACAACCAATAAAATTCGCTCAACACACTCAACAAAATAAATTTTGACATTTGAACGTCGCGATTCAACAATGACATCACGATTAATCCATGGTTACACGACTGTCTATTCTCTGACCATATTTTGAAATTTCTCTTGCTATAAGCTTAATTACAATATCGTGGTGTTTTAATTTAAGGCATTTTCGAGCTAATACAAAAAATTAGAAAATAACTTTAGTTTTTAAAAATTCTTACAAATATAAAGATAAAATATTTCATTTTTACCAACATAATTGAAAGACCGAGAACGTCTTATGGTGTTACATAATTAAAGGTTTTTATTTCAAATTTCACTAAAAATATAAGGTAAGTTCTATTTAGGCCTGATAAAACGAAGTTAGTGTAGACACATAGAATTTCAATGTAGTTACAGATGTGCGATAGAGGTAAATTATAGGATAGAGAAGATTAATAAGAAATGAAAAGCGAGAAGGAGAGGAAAAAAATCAAAATGGTTCATCCAGTTGTACTGTAATAATATTCGTATACGAAATTATATTATTAATCACACAGACAAAGAAATAGAACACATGTACACAATAGTAGTAATAACCTAAATAAATATTTTATTAAAAACAAGTACACATTTAAAATAAAACATTCTCATTGGTCTAATAGTAGATAGTAAAAAATAAAATATAAGCATGTATATATTTTTTTATGCTAGGTGTGTTTGATGCAGTATTGTTTCAATGAAAAAGAGTAGGGCTATATTTTCTTAATTATATGATAAATTGATGATTTTTAGGAAATATTCTTGTTTGTTATTATCGTCTAAATTATTAGAATTCCGTCACTTTAAATTTCCTTTCTTTGTTATTACGTTGCCCATAGATTATGCAATTTCTGTAATGCTATGAACGTGTTAAAGTTAGTTTACTGATCAGGTGTAAAATTTAAACTTTTTAGGATGCCATGTTTCAAAATAAGAAATTTGACGAACAAAGCCAGGCCTAATTTAACATTATGATATTGAAAATAATATAAGATGGAAACTCATTCAAATAATACCAAGGTAGTGAGTGTCAAAATAAATTATATGACAAGGTAAACTTATAGAGGAATATACCGGTAAGTATTTCATTCCAATGGTTTGTAGCCTGGCTGGACACAATACCAAGTAAGCAAATTTATCTGTTATTTTATACTTTTATTTAAACTAACACTGTTCAACGAAACTGATGATTTTATGTAATATATAGATAGTGTATATTGAAGCTGTGAACACCGACATTTTATATCAATGTAACTATTTTACTACAATTTTTCGATTCATCTTGTCTTCTGAGGATATGTTTTGCTTAATCTTATTTATAGTTTACCTTCTTATTTAATTTTAAGAAGATATTGACATTTATTTGGTGTTCGATTTATGAAGAAGAAATGAAAATAGAAACTAAGAAATGAAGATAAAACATAATACGAATGGTTTCAGGTTTTCTGAGTTAGAATTCTATAAGGAAGGAGATATGCCTATTGGTATATCAGTGCTAGAACGTTTCCTGAGAGGGCATTAATTTCGGGATACCCAAGTGTTGTGCCAGGGTCAGAATAGCCACACCGCGGATTTTATATTTTCATTCGGGACGTGTGTGTGCTTATTTTTTGTAATTTTTGAGGGAAGACTTATTTTTGTATTCTACGTTTAACATAAGATTAAATCAATATAACAGCGATTTAACTACAACCCTATGAAACCGGCTGAAATATTTCGTAGAAAGAAGAGAGAAAATGAAGATCACATATTTAGTGGTCAGAATATCAACATCCGGATACCCGAGTGTTGTGCCGGTGTCTGAATAGCCACCACGGTTTTTTTTTATTTTCATTCGTGTCGTTTGATTCTTTTAAATTTTTGAGATAAAATGTATTTCTTATTCTTCGTGTAACAGAAGATAATCAATTCTTTAAAGGTATAAATATAATAAAGATTTATCTATTGACACTATGAAACTGATTGAAGATTGTGTGGAAAGAAAGGAGAAAATTAAGATCGCATGATATTAGTGGGCAGAAGATGCACATCTCAATACCAGAGTGTTGTGCCGGGGTCAGAATAGCCACACCACGGTATTTTTTATTTTCATCCGTATCGGGTGCTTTTTGTAATTTTTGAGAGAAGATTTATTTCTTATTCCTCGTTTAACAGAAGATAATCAATTCCTTAAAGATGTAAATATAATAACGATTTACCTATCTACACTATAAAACTGATTGAAGTTTGCGTGGAAAGAAAAGAGAAAATGAAGATCATATAATATCTGTGGTCAAATTATGAACATCGCATATCATGATCGAGTGTTGTACAGGGGTCAGAATAGCCACACCACGGTTTTCCATTTTCATTCGTGTCGTGTGTTTCTTTGAAATTTTAGAGAGGAGATTTATTTTTTATTCTTTGTGTAACAGAAGATAATCAATTCCTTAAAGATATAAATATAATAAAGATTAGCTATCGACAGTATGAAACTGATTGAAAATTGTGTGGAAAAAGGGGCGAAAATGAAGATCACATAATATTAGTGGGCAGAATATCCACATAGATATACCCGAGGTTGCGCCGGGGTCAGAATAATCAAACCACGGTTTTTTATTTTCATTAGTGTCGTGTGTTTCTTTGACAATTTTTAGAGAATATTTATTTTTTATTCTTCGTGCAACAGAACATAATCAGCTGCTTAAAGATATAAATAAAATAACGATTTATCTATCAACACTATGAAACCGATTGAGTGATTGAGTATTGTGTGGAAAGAACAGAGAAAATTACTATAACATCACATAATATTAGTGGTCACAATACTGTGTTCACATCGCGTACCTGGCGACTTGCGACTTTATCTTGCCATGGATTCAATTAGAGTTAATTATGAACTATTGATTTAATTAGTTATGTAAGTGAAATAGGACCAATGGCAACTAACTGCACTTGAATATGTACTTTCCTCATTTTTTTTTCTTTTTGGTCCGGAGAATATTGTTTAACGAACTTAGAACAAAATTTTATAAAAATAGTACGTATTACTTGCTATTGGTGAAACGTTTTCATGTAAAATGATTAATTTTACATAAAAACGTTAACGGGACCAAATACCTGTCGTTCCTTCATTTATGCTCAAGATGCATTCAATTAGGCCTAAAAGACCTAATATAATGAATGCATTAAAATATGTGAAGGGACAACAGGATATCCTATCCCTCACGTCCTCGTCGTGGTCCTGGAAATGCAGCAAATTCGAAACAGAGAGTTTTTAAATAGTTGAAAATTTGCTGTAGCTAAGAGGGAAGGTTAACACTTACATAGAATATTAAATTTCGTTACCTTTTATATATACCCCTTCTTTAAGTCGTATATGACAATAAAATTTGTGGATTCATTTTATCCCACAAGATTAGCGAATTATGACATTCATTAAAATTAAAGACTGTCCTCTTACAACTCCCTTTGAATCTTGCTACAAGACACAAAGTATACTGAAAGAGTTCTGGGACTCAAAAGCGACGAAGAACAACGGAGACAAGGCAGGCAATAACAACGTCGTCAAAATGTACACTACACAAACAACACAATTACACACTAACAAATTGTAACACAAACACTAAAACTCAAAATGTACTGTACATAAATGTAAGAAAAATAAATAAAGATAAGACAGTAGTTAGGAACTAGAGCAGACCCGGGAGACCTGAGGGTCATGTGGCGAACCTGTCAAGATGTAAATCCCATTCTCCTGCAATATTATTATTGCAATTAAAGACAGAAGGAAATATAACTGCAGGAAGACATACAATAAGATGGAAATGTTGCTTCAATACTTCCTGATGTCAGAACATGTGGAATTAACGGGAAATGAAAAAAATGATTGTGTACTACTCCACAGAGAAAGCAATTGAAACATCTAGATCATAAAATAATGAAGATATAATACTTTGATTTTAAATTTAATGTAAAGAAAATAGTGCAGAATTCACATAACAGAATTTTTTGTACACTTGGAGCCTGCTGTAGTATTATATGACACAACGGAATTTTGCCTCCAGTCATAGCAGACTGTTGCTGCGTTGCACGGACGTAGATACTAACTATGTATAGTCAGCAGCAAATAGCAAATGAAGCACTTACTCGGCTTAATTAGCGTAGGCCTAATAGCTGCTCCACACAGACTGACGTGAAGCGAGTGTATGCGGGATGACACGGCATTAGTTTGCAAATCATGCACAAACGAATCGTGTCAATGTTCCGCTGTGTCAGATAGTACAAAATGCACAGTGTGCTTTGTTTATGTGGAGACAAGTCCCTCGTAGTCGTACAGGTTCTTTGATCCTTGAGAATAAGTTATAGTCATGAGAGGGCTCGTGTCTGGTGAATTTGGTGGTGGTTCGAATATTTTCAAATTCCACCTTCTAAAGAAATTCTACTGAACATATTTTTTAAAGTGATGTTACTTACTGAATCTGAGAAACAGTGAATGTATTCACAAAATATTCTTACTTTGAGACTTTGAATATTACAGATTTATACTATACGGAAAAGAACATATAAAAATTCTGACTTTAATTTCGTTTCTTTCTTCACATTACGCTTAAATGTGGTCTCCAATCAAAGCATTTTTACTCTAGGTCCAGTTTCAAAATGAAGTCTACATTCTGATTGAGGAAGCAAGTAGCTTGTAAAGTGTGCTGCCATGTACTTGTTGCATTTCGTTCAATGTTAATGTTGTTTGTCAGCCCTTGTTCACATTATTGTCACTGACAACAGATAGAATAATTGCAATTTACATAAATTAAGGAGGGAAATTTTGAGGAATTGGCTGAATTCAAATACCTAGGAACAATAATCACAAATAGGAATGAGATGCACAAAGAAATTAAACATAGCCTCAATTCTGGAAATGTGTGCTATTATGCATTGCAGAGACTTTTGATGTCCCAACTCCTTTCAAAAAACGTTAAGCTGAAAATATATAAAACTATTATTCTACCAGTTATATTATATGGGTGCGAAACATGGACTCTTACTTTAAGGGAGGAAAGGAGATTACGAGTATTTGAGAATAAAGTTCTTAGGAAAATTTTTGGACCAAAGAGAGATGAACAGACAGGTGAATGGAGAAGACTACATAACAATGAACTACATGGTCTTTATAGGACGCCAGATATAATAAGAACAGTTAAGTCCCGTAGACTGCGATGGGCAGGACATGTTGCGCGTATGGGGAATGAAAGACGTGCATGGAAATTTCTTGTAGGAAAGACAGAAGGAAAACGCCCAGTTGGTAGACCAAGAATGAGGTGGGAGAACAATATTAATTATGATTTGAGGGAAGTAGATTATACAGGGAATGATTGGAAAGCATTAGCTCAGGATAGGGATGTATGGAGAGCTTATGTCCGTGCGGCCATGAACCTACGGGTTCGATAGTGCCAGTGAGTAAGTAAGTAAGTAAGTAAGTAAGCAGATCGGTTTTATAAATCAGGTTTAAATTTAGATTTAGATTTATTTAGCCTGTGGATTTAAGGGCATGTGACCTTCTCTTCCACTCACCAGGACAAACATATGTTACATAGGCCTATAAATACAAAACAGTACAATAATAGTACATACTAAACAATTAATTATCTGTCAAATTGAATAATAATGAAAATATTGTCTAATAATGCAATAATATTAAATACAATTAAAATTAAACCAATGATAGAATGTATACAGAAAGGTATAACAATTTGAATCTACTATATATAAAAAGAAAAGAAAGAAAAAATACAAAGAAAGTAGTAAACTATAATGAATTGATCTATCGTTTATTATAAAGGTATCAGGTAAATATATTGGCAAATATTAAAACTATTTTTATTAAATAATGAAAAAAACAAAATATTAATTTAAAACAAAAATAATATTAGTGAGTTGTATCTGTTAATAATTTTATATTCAATTTGTTTCTGAAAGATGGTAAAGTTTGGCAGTCTTTGACATAGGGTGGAAGGGAATTCTATGTTCTAGCAAGAGAAACTGTAAGAGGTTTCAAATAATAAGAAGTGTGATGAGGAGAGATATAAAGGACAAGTGCTCATGGGATCGGGTATCTAATGCATGTGTATAACAGAGTCTAGTGAAGCGGCGTGATAAATAATATGGCAATGATGTGTGTAATATTTTATAGAGAAGGCATAAGGAATAATAATTCAACAACTATCTTAGTACTACACTTTTCATATTTCATTCATAAACTCACAGGCTGAAGCTATTCAATCCGGAGGTGCTTGGCTGCGCAGATATAAGCCATCCATTTATCCCTATCTCCATTGCGCGTCAGACGTAGAAGGGCCTTGGCCTACACCCGGTTGATTCCTTCATATCCAGTTGTTATTAAGATAAGTGGACCAGTATAGGGGTCACATATAATCAACATTTTGTATCCCCAGATAGATAGTTTTCTCAACATGAGGCCACTATTTATTCTAGCTACCTACTTTCCTTACGACCTGCGTAGTAGCCGAGTGGTTAAGGCAAGACGACTTGGGACTTATGCTGGTTCGAGGCTCCATGGGGGAATTCATTTTATCATGAAATTTCGGCCAGTAGGCTTAGGGACCGGTACCCACTCAACACCATGGGACATTTGGGTTGCTACAATAAGTAGCTATTGCAGGTTGAGAAAACCCGCTAGAACGGCTGGGGGACCGACATGCTGACCACATGTCACCCCTACAAGGGCTAAATAACCGTCTTCCCATATTATTAACGCATGCGGAAGTGAGGTCAGTTGCCAGCTAGAAGGTCAAGGTCCTTTTAGGCCTGACGCGCCATGGGGTTAGTTAGTTTAATTTTATTATGATATTGAGTGAACAATAGTCCCATACTAACCGAAATTCCATGAGAACAATCCTTCCCCCATGGACACTAAAAAACCAGCGCAACTCCCGTAAATCAGCACCGAGGCATTATGCTCTAAACCGCTCGGCTACAGCGTGGGACACTGGCAAAAATTCGAATGTGCAATTATTCTTTTCTTCCCTTATTATTACATTCAGTACTGAACGAAACATGATAATGTTCGCCCTTTTAAATACTTTTGACGACATTCTTGAAGCTATTTTAGTGGTTTGTAACTCTGAAGTCTATATTAAAGAAAAGAATAGAAAAGGACATTACAATCGAATTCAATAGAAGGAAGACGATACCCTACGGTGTTCATTTTTGTAGTTAGGTTAAAATAAATAGAGAAATGGAGATGATTAAAAAGTTGAGCTCACTTCAGAAACTGTGGTGGTGTACGACGCGGCGTGTTGATGAACTGAGGGGCGTTGTCGTTAAAGTCCGAGATTCGAACAAATAACAGGGACGAACCTCTTCTTGTTCGTGGCCTTTACTGTGCACGTCAATTAGAATTACAAAATAACCTATCATTACACAAACAGTTTATTTAATAGAAATATATAATAATATAAATACATACATTTAAGGACAGGCATGATTATATCAGGAGAATTCGTTAATAAAATATGTATTTATTTAATGCAGAGGTGTTTTACTGACGTCATTAATCTTATAATAATTACAAGTGTAAAGATATGAATATTAATTGTTCATATAGACACCAATATCAAAGGCTCTCAGCAGACAAAGCACCTAAAAGAGGTGCTTACAGCAAGTTTTATGCGGATTACACGAGTTAAAAGACCGAAAAAAAAACGATGGGAGGATGGTATTAAGGAAGATGCTGCAAACCTACTTAAGATTAGTAACTAGAGACATGCCGCGCAAAATAGAAATTATCGGAGGCAGAAATTAAGGGAGGCCAAGGCTCGAATTTGAGCCAAACGCCATTGGATGGATGAATGTACACGAACATAACAAGAATATTACAATGATACAAATAGATTTCTTTATAATTTTATAATATTATCTCTCGCCTCCCAGTATCTGTCCACTAGACTGCTAGCCGACAGTATTGGACAAATTTTAATGAGTTCAGCATTCATCGTGTCCGAAGTACTGCATAGAATATAGGACGGAATTGGTAATATACCTTATATTTGGGACAAGAACCACTATCCAGGATACTTGTACCGATCCAGAATCGAACCGGTTTTTCTGAGGACGAGGTAGCAACGCTAGCCCGAAATCACCGGGTGGAACCTGTCTCTTTTATATAAATTCAGATGCTTGTTTTGGTATCCATCCAGCATTCATTCTTTAAACGTCGCTATGATATCTTATTCTGTTATTGTCCACTTCATCTTGTATTAATCAAACTTCATAATTTCTCTTACTTTAGTGTTCTGTATTTCTATCTATTCTGAATTTTTTTTCAATCATCCTCATTAAAAACCTTTATTAAATATATTGTTTGTAACGTAGCAACGATTGAATGTATACAAATGTCTGATGGCCTATCCTACTATTATGCATCAGTTTCTGTAATGATCGGTATTTTTATCAAGGCTCACGACTGGAAAGAGGATAAAGATATATGGAGAGCTTATATCCGAGCGGTGATGAAACTCCGGATTCGATAGGGCTAACTAATTATTGCTCTTAGGCTATATTTTGAAATTCGAAATTTGGGTAAGTTGAAATTAAAGTAATTCAAATTAAAATAGAGTGATTCTGAACACAAAAATAGGTTTAAAATATGTTTAGATTTTGCTGATTTCTTTTAACTTAAGATATTATAAGTAGTCGGAAATATATTAAAACTCCACTTTATTGGTATTTACTTTAGATCATGTTTCGGGAGATCTTTTTCCCATCATCAGCTAACTCTGACTGGTCGTTAAGAACCCTGTAGTGATTTTTTTCATTTCTTCTTGTCCATTTATGTTTTAGACTGAATGCCTTGATATGCTATTCAGGGCATGCTTTTTATTATTATTTTTGGGTTTATATTAACATATCATTATTTTGGCAATTTTTGCCAATTTTAACCGCAATTTTCAAAATGTTGTGCATTTTTCGAAATTCCCAAAAAGCTCAAATTATTCAACTTATTGGTAGTTATTAATTAAATAAAAATAAAACGTAGTTTTATTTGACTTTCATATTTATTATATAATTCAGTGACAGCTGTTTCGGTACACTGTACCTGTGTTCCAACAATTATTATTGTTGTATTGTTGCTTAGATCAGTTGGAACACAATTCATAATTTGTTAACATGTCTGAAGGTACAGTGTACCGAATTATATAATAAATTTGAAAATCAAATAAAACTATGTTTTATTTTTATTTAATTAATAAATATGGATTTTCATCAAGTAAACACCAACTCAATTGATCATTATTGGTAGTTATTAAAATTATCTTCAGCTCTATCCTGCAGAGATTTTATGTGGTTAATAAAGTATTCTCGGACAGGATGTCAAAATTAATGCTCTTATTTTTGTTTTGTTTACGGCTTAAAAAGTGATCATCCGAATTTCGTGATGGTTTTTGTTTCAAAACGAAGTTTAAGAATGTCAAACATGAAAACATGAAAAAACAATTGCGGATAAACGAGAAAATAACTTGAAAAATAACTATTTGTAAAGAACTCTTTCACAATCCGCCTCTATTAGTTTACTATATATTACACCGATTTGGTAGCTATAATACAATGCTGAGCGATTTTTTTAAACATCAATCCATAAGGTATATTATTACGCGATGCTGAGAGATATAATGCACAACAGATACGTTTACAAACGTGTGTATTTAATTAGGTTTAGATGAGGGTAAATTAGTGTACACTACATTAGTTTACTGAACGTTTACTCCACCCATCTATAGTAATTCTGCCCGAGGGCAGGTCTTTCACTGCAATCATAGCATTTTCATGCCATGCCATGCTTTGCAGCTTTAATTAGGGAATTATTAGATGTGGTAGATACACGTTGCTTTCCACACCGGTGGAGGATGATAATGATTATGGCAAGAATGATGGTGATGGCCGGATGATTTTCGGGGACCGTTGGACCCTACACATCCTGACATTTGCCTTACAGGTGAGGAAAAAACCCGAAAAAAACCTCACCCAGGAGCCTGTCCCGACCGGAAATCGAATCCGGGCCCTCTGCGTAACAAGGCAAGACGCTACCTCGAGATCACAGCGTTGGACAGAGGAGATTACATTATTTAAATCTAAATTAACTGATATCTTAAGTTCTATATTTTATACAGTGTTCTGCTGTAAGGCAGGTCTTTCATTCTAATCATAGCATTTTCATGCTATGCTTTGCAGCTTTACTATGGAATTATAGGTGTGGTAGCTTCTTGTTTCTATCCACACCGTGGATGATAATGATGATGAAGGCCATATGATACTCGAGGACTCTTTGGGTCTCAAAGTTTCCTGACATTTGTCATACAGGTGAGTAAAACACGAAAAGAACCTCATCCAGGAAGCTTGTCCCGACCGGGAATCGGACCCGCGCACGCTGCTTGACAAGGCAGCAAGCTACGTTCTATATCCATCCATCCATAGTAATTCTGCCCGAAGGCAGGTCCTTCACTGCAATCATAGCATTTTCATGCTACGCTTGCAGCTTTACTAAGGAATTGTAGCTTCCCGTTGCTTTCCACACCGGTCAAGGATGATGGTGATGATGATGATAATGATAAGGGTGAAGTGGAGGAGGATGATGATGATGGCCATATGATTTCGGGGACCGTTTGGGCCTTAAAGTTTTCCCGACATTTGTCTTACAGGTGAGGAAAAACCCCGATAAAAACCTCACCCAGAAAAACTGCCCCGACCGGGGATCGAACCCGGGCCCGCTGCGTGACAAGACAGCACGCTACCTCGAGACCACAGCGGTGGACACGTTCTATATAATGAAAATATATCTGCATAACAACAATATACAGTATTTTGAATATTCCTATTACTATTCATCCAGGAAGATTTTCTTACGTTTTTTATTTATATTCTATGTTTTCTAGCGTTTGGTAATATTAGATAATATCCGCATAGTGTATTGTTTTTGATAATATTTTGAAACCATAATAAGTATATACAAATCTTTGGAGAATGAAGAAGGTCTGCAACTCAATGGTATTAATAAACTGTTAGTTTATGCTGATGATATAGTACTATTGGGCGATAGCGAGGAGATACTAAAGGCCAACACGCACACACTACTCAGTAACACTAATAAATTAGATATAGAAGTAAATATCAATAAAACTAGATATATGTTCACACATAAAAATGCATTATATAATGGAAATGGACAGCTAATGACAAATGAGGAAACTTTTGAGGAAGTGACTGAATTCAAATACCTAGGAACAACAATCGCAAGCAGGAATGAGATGCCCAAAGAAATTAAACATAGGCTCAATTCTGGAAATGTGTGCTTTTATGGATTACAGAGACGTTTGGCGTCCCAGTTTCAAAAAACGTTAAACGTTAAAAATGTATAAAACTATAATTCTACCAGTTATATTATATGGATGTGAAACATGGACTCTTACTTTAAGGGAGGAAAGGAGATTACGAGTATTTGAGAATAAAGATCTTAGGAAAATGTTTGTACCAATGAGAGATGAACAGACAGGTGAATGGAGAACACTTACATAACAGTGAACTACATGGTCTTTATAGGAAGCCAGATATAATGAAAACAGTTAAGTCTCGTAGACTGCGATGGGCAGGAGATGTGGCACGAATGGGGAATGAAAGACGTGCATGGAAGCTTCTTGTTGTAAACCAGAGGGAATACACCCAGTTGGTTGATCAAGAATGAGGTGGGAGAATAACATTAACTATGATTTGAAGGAAGTAGAATATACAGGGGATGATTGGAAAAACATTGGCTCTGGATAGGGATGTATGGAGAGCTTATGTCCGCGCGGCCATGAACCTACGGGTTCGATAGTGCCAGTGAGTTAGTTATTTATTTCGTAAGTATATACATTTGTGTATTATTTATTATTCGCTGGTCGAATAGAAGAGAAGGCCATATGGCCTTAACTGTGCCAGCTTAAATGTAGCATTATTATTATTATTATTATTATTATTATTATTATTATTATTATTATTAATAGTTATTATTATTAATAGTTATTATTATTAATAGTTATTATTATTATTAATTATTATTAATATTTATTATTATTATTAATTATTATTAATATTTATTATTATTATTTATTATTATTATTATTATTATTATTATATTTATGTATGTATTTAGATTTAGATGATGTTAATGTACAGCTACATCACATTAGTTCACAGGAGTGTGTGATTCATTTAGCTACATATATATGCCGGCCAGTGTACACCATATTATTTACCGGAGTATGTGATTTATTTAGTTGGGTTTAGATAAATGTAACTTAGTGTACACCATATGAGTGAAATATAATATGTAAATATTTATTTCGTTGGATTCAGTGAATTAATTTTTGAGAAATTCGTGTAAGATGACGTATGGATTATTAGCGGTAATAAACTTCATTCTTATTTTAAACACGCTTTTAATAGGTCTAGCTCGTTCATGTAACATCTTCTTATTTGGTATTACAGCCCGAGTTGGCCTTAACATCTTCTATGGCCTTCTTCCATCCTTCTCTATCCATCGCCAACTCTCTCCAGTTTTTTGTCTTCGTCTTGATATGGTTCCATCTGGATTGCTGTTGAAAACAATCTTCACTTTCCTTGAAGTTTCCATCCTCGTGATATGTCCTAACCATCTCAATCTTTGACATCTTATATATGTCTCCAAATCCAATTCTTTATTCAATTCATATACCCCATCGTGATATCTGGCTCTTCATCCATCCTCCGTTTTAATTGTTCCGAAAATCCTTCTCAAGATTTTCCTTTCAAATACTGCGAGTTGTTTGCATGTATTTTTTAAGACCCATAATTCGGTACCATACATTAGAGAATTATATCAGGGAATTAGTATAGAGAAGAAAGGGTTTCAGGCTAGAACAAACATAATTAGGAATGAAAATGGGGATATGATTGCAGATTCCAAGAGTATATTAAATAGATGGAAAAGTTATTTTAATCAGCTATTAAATGTACATACAGAACAGGACATTGAGGAGAATAACTTACAGACAGCAGAAATGCTAGTCGCAGAGCCAAGTGCATTAGAGGTTGAAATGGCAATTGAAAAATTGAAGATGTATAAAGCATCAGGTTCAGATGAGATCCCAGCAGAACTGATAAAATCAGGGGGAGAAAAATTGATGGACAAGATACGCTCGTTGCTTAGTATGATTTGGGAAAAGGAAGCTCTTCCAGATGAATGGAAGGAATCAATTATCGTACCAATTTATAAGAAAGGAGATAAAACTGATTGCAACAACTATAGGGGCATCTCATTACTTTCAACTTCGTACAAAATTCTAACAAATATATTAGTAAGCAGACTTACTCCCTATATTGATGACATTCTAGGAGATCATCAATGTGCATTTAGAAGAAACAGGTCTACAACAGATCAGATTTTTAGTATAAGACAGATTTTAGAAAAGAAATGGGAATATAATGGTACTGTACATCAACTATATGTAGACTTCAAAAAAGCATATGATTCAATTAAGAGGGAGAAGTTATATAGTATCCTGCTGGAGTTCGGAATTCCTAAAAAGTTAGTTAGACTTATACGAATGTGTCTAAATGGCTCAACGAGTAGGGTGCGTGTAGGCAAACAGTTTTCAGACACTTTTGAAATCCAGAATGGGTTAAAGCAAGGAGATGCACTATCTCCTCTACTATTTAATTTTGTACTAGAGCATGCCATTAAATCTTTAGAGAATGAGGAAGGCTTACAACTCAATGGTATTAATAAGCTGTTAGTTTATGCTGATGATGTAGTACTACTGGCCGATAGCGAGGAGATACTAAAGGCCAACACGCACACACTATTGAGTAACACTAAGAAATTAGGACTGGAAGTAAGTATCAGTAAAACTAAATATATGGTCACACGTAGAAATACATTATATAATGGAAATGGACAGCTAATGACAAATGAGGGAAATTTTGAGGAATTGGCTGAATTCAAATACCTAGGAACAATAATCACAAATAGGAATGAGATGCACAAAGAAATTAAACATAGGCTCAATTCTGGAATGCATGCTATTATGCATTGCAGAGACTTTTGATGTCCCAACTCCTTTCAAAAAACGTTAAGCTGAAATATATAAAACTATTATTCTACCAGTTATATTATATGGGTGCGAAACATGGACTCTTACTTTAAGGGAGGAAAGGAGATTCGAGTATTTGAGAATAAAGTTCTTAGGAGAATTTTTGGACCAAAGAGAGATGAACAGACAGGTGAATGGAGAAGACTACATAACAATGAACTACATGGTCTTTATAGGAAGAGCCAGATATAATAAGAACAGTTAAGTCCCGTAGACTGCGATGGGCAGGACATGTTGCGCGTATGGGGAATGAAAGACGTGCATGGAAACTTCTTGTAGGAAAGCCAGAAGGAAAACGCCCAGTTGGTAGACCAAAAATGAGGTGGGAGAACAACATAAACTATGATTTGAGGGAAGTAGATTATACAGGGAATGATTGGAAAGCATTAGCTCAGGATAGGGATGTATGGAGAGCTTATGTCCGTGCGGCCATGAACCTACGGGTTCGATAGTGCCAGTGAGTAAGTAAGTAAGTAATTCGGTACCATATGTTATAATGGATATTATGGAGTCTGAGGGTCTTCTTCTGTGTAGAATCAAGTGTTCGTCTAAATGGCGAGTACACTGACACTAGACAAATTATAATGGAACTTATTAAAGTTTTATAAATTATATTTTGATTTCTCTAGGTATTATTTTGTATTTAACAGTTGTTAAGAGTGAATAATACGTATAACATCTGTTTATATTATTGATTTATTTATATTTAGTGATATTATAAAATGTTGCAATGGATAGGCCTACTGGTAATGAAATACCAATCCAGTATACGTCTTGACATAATGAGGAAAAACCAAGATTAAATTTAAATCATGTTGGTCGGTACTGGGATTTGAACTCAGTACCCCTCCCGAATACGAGTCTCAAATGCTACCATTTAAAACAACTCGCTCGGTAAAATGCATATAAAATAATTCTTACTGTCCTTTATTGAAAGAAAATAATTAAAAAATCGCTCAACACTCTCAACAAAATAAATTTCAACATTTGAACGTCGCGGTTCAACAATGGCATCACGATTAATCTATGGTTACACGAATGTCTATTCTCTGACTATATTTGAAATTTCTCTTGCTATAAGCTTAATTACTATTTCGTGGTGTTTTGATTACAGGAATTATCAAGCTAATACAAAAAAATTAGAAAAAAATTTAGTTTTTAAAATTCTTACAAATATAATGATAAAATATTTCATTTTTACCAACATAATTGAAAGACTGACATGGTCATATGGTGTTACATAATTAAAGGTTTTTGTTTCAAATTTCACTAAAAATATAAGGTAAGTTCTATTTAGGCCTGATAAAACGAAGTTAGTGTAGACATATAGAATTACAATGTAGATGCAGATGTGCGATAGAGGTAAATTATGTGATAAAGTAGATTAATAAGAAATAAAAAGCGAGAAGGAAAGGAAAAAAAGAATAAAATTGTTCGTCCAGTTGTACTGTACTAATATTCTTGTAAGAAATTATATAATTAATCACAAAGACAACAAAAATAGCACACATTTACACAATAGTTGTAATAAACTAAATAAATATTTTTTTGAAAACAATTACATAAAAAACATTCTCATAGGACTAATAATAAAAGGCACAGAAATGCTATATTAAAATATCGTTGCTTGTCAAGTAAATGATTACCACATATAAACCATAGTGGGTACCACGGTTTAAAGAGATATGAAAGCGCTATATTGAAGCTGTTTTTTTAAGGAAAGAACAATTTTAATTAATTTTTTTATATCCCTTACATACCACACATCAATAAAATCATATATGATATGTAAAAAATATAAAAAAATCAATTAAATGATTTTTTAAAGAAATAGCTTCAATGTAGCGCCTCCATATGCTTTTAACTGTCGCACTAACTATAAATTTGTAGACATTCGTTTGTACAACAGAATCCGAGTTTATAAATAAGGAATGGAGCAGGCAATCGAATTACGTAATGATATTTCGATTTTTTAGGCACTAGAAATTGCAGTTTTAGGTTCCTAAAATAAGCTCAAAATATAATAAATTATTCCCTCGGTAAAACTTGAGATTTTGGATACTATTACTAAGGCTTAAAACCTATTAATTTCACTGAAATTGACAAATTATCCTCCAAATTCAAAACTTTATACACATTAAGTATATTAAAAAAATTCGACACACAAATGTATTGCATAAAACACAGCTGCACAAACTGAATATACCCTAAACAAATTACAGTTTTCGAAATTCAGTTCTCTGTCCAATTCACGCTCTTCACAATTAACACAGCGCACCTCCAGATATTCACTACAGTTAGCTTTAGTATTTGCCTTTTGTCAGTAAAAATTATTTTAAAGGAATTAAAAAAGTTATTTCTACTGAAACAAATTTCAAAACAGCTATCTTTCAATTAGCTATAAGAAATATTAAAATAATTAATATTATATATTAATGGTCGAAAAAAACGGGAAGCTACCATACCTACTATTCCTTAGTAAAGCTGCAAGCTTAGCATGAAAATGCTATGATTACAGTGAAGACCTGCCTTCGGGCAGAATTACTAAGGATGGATGGATGAATATATTAATGAAAATTCGAATGTTCTATAGTTTTTTTTTTTTTTTTTTTGCTGACGGGTCCTCAAGCAGAATTTTTGCTGATTTTACTTACTTTTCTCATATTTAATATCAGTTTAAAATATGTATAGAATGTAAGCATGTATATTCTTATGCTAGGTTTGTTTGATACGGTATAGTATCTGTCGAAGATAGTAGCTCTTTATTTTCTTCAAGATATGATATATTGACCTTCTTTATTAAATATTCTTGTTTGTTATTATCGTTTAAGTTCATTGAATTCCGCCACTTTAAATTTCCTTCCTTTGCTGTTATGTTGCCCATAGATTATGCAATTTCTGCAATACTATGAACGTGTTATTAATGTTAGTTTACTGATCAGGGGTAAAATTTACCTTTTTAGGATCCTATGTTTGAAAATAAGAAATTAGACGAAGAAAGCCAGGCCTAATTTAACATTATGAGATTGAAAATAATATAAGATTGAAACTCATTCAAATAATGCCAAGGTAGGGATTGTCAAAATAAATTATAAGACAAGGGAAACTTATAGAGGAATATACCGGTAAGTATATCGTGCCAAGGGGCTTGTAACCTGGCTGGACACAATACCAAGTAAGGGAATTTATCTGTTATTTTATACTTTTTATTTAAACTAAAACAGTTCAACGAACTGATGATTTTATGTAATATGTTAATAGTGTATATTGAAGGTGTGAAAACTGTCATCTTATATCAATTTAACTATTTTACAACCATTTTTCGATTAATTTGTGTCCTGAAGATATGTTTTGCTTAATTTTATTTATATTTTAGCTTCTGTATTGAATTTTGAGAACATATCTTTTTTTTCGTTGGTGTTCGATTTATGAAGAAGAAATGAAATTAGAAACTCAGAAATCAAGATAAAAGATAATTTGAATGGTTTGAGGTTTTCCGAATTAGAATTTTTAAAGAACGAAGAAATGCGTACGGGTATATCTGTGCTACCCCAATCACCGAGAGGAAATACATTTCGGGATAACCGAGTGTTGTGCCGGTGTCAGAATAGTCACACCGCTTCTTTTTTATTTTCATTCGTGTCGTGTGTGTGTTTTTTAAAATTGTTGAGAGAAGATTTATTCTTTATTCTTCGTTTAACAGATAACAATATCTTAAATATATAGAGATAACAGCAATTTAACTACAACCCTATGAAACCGATTGATGTATTATGTGAAAAGGAGAGAGAAAATTAATAATCACATGATATTAGTGGTCAGAATATCAACATCGCATACCACAATACCCGAGTGTTGTACCGGGGTCAGAATAGTCACACGACATTTTTTTTATTTTCATTCTTGTCGTGTGTTTCTTTAAATTTTTTTTGATAAGATATATTTTTATTCTTCGTTTTAACAGAAGATAAACAATCCCTTAAATATATAAATATAATAATTTATCTATGAACACTAAGAAACTGATTGAAGTTTGTGTAGAAAAAAGAGAGAAAATGAAGATCACATGATATTAGCGGTCAGAATATCAATATCGCATACCACGATACCCGAGTGTTTTGCTGGGGTCAGAATAGCCGCACGATAGGCTTTTATTTTCATTCGAGTCGTGTGTTTCTTTAACATTTTTGAGAAGATTTATTTTTCATTCTTCGTCTTAACAGAAGATAATCGATCCCTTACAGATATAAATATAATAACGATTTATCTATGAACACTATGAAACCGATTGAATTTTGTGTGGAAAGAAGAGGAAAAATGAAGATCAGAATATTTAGTTGTCAGAATATCGTCACATACCTCGATACCCGAGTCTTGTGCCGGGGTCAGAATAGTCACACCACGGTCTTTTATTTTCATTCGTGTCGTGTGTTTCTTTGAAATTTTTGTGAGTAGGTTTATCTTTTATTCTTCGATTTAACAAAAGATAATTCCATAAAGTAGAAATGTAATAACGATTTGTCTATCAACACTATGAATCCGATTCACGTTTGTGTGGAAAGAAGAGAGAAAATGAAGATCACATGATATTAGTGGTCATTATATCAACATCACATACCACAGTACCTGAGTGTTGTGCCGGGGTCAGAATAGCCACACCAAGGTTTTTTATTTTCACTAATGTCGTGTGTTTCTTTGAAATTTTTGTGAGTAGGTTTATCTTTTATTCTTCGATTTAACAAAAGATAATTCCATAAAGTAGAAATGTAATAACGATTTGTCTATCAACACTATGAATCCGATTCACGTTTGTGTGGAAAGAAGAGAGAAAATGAAGATCACATGATATTAGTGGTCATTATATCAACATCACATACCACGGTACCTGAGTGTTGTGCCGGGGTCAGAATAGCCACACCAAGGTTTTTTATTTTCACTAATGTCGTGTGTTTCTTTGAAATTTTTGTGAGTAGGTTTATCTTTTATTCTTCGATTTAACAAAAGATAATTCCATAAAGTAGAAATGTAATAACGATTTGTCTATCAACACTATGAATCCGATTCACGTTTGTGTGGAAAGAAGAGAGAAAATGAAGATCACATGATATTAGTGGTCATTATATCAACATCACATACCACGGTACCTGAGTGTTGTGCCGGGGTCAGAATAGCCACACCAAGGTTTTTTATTTTCACTAATGTCGTGTGTTTCTTTGAAATTTTTGTGAGTAGGTTTATCTTTTATTCTTCGATTTAACAAAATATAATCAATTCTTTAAAGACAGAAATGTAATAACGATTTATCTATGAACACTAAAAAACAGATTGAAGTTTTGTGGAAAGAAGAGAAAAACTGAGGATCGCATGATATTAGTGGTAAGAATATCATCACATACCACGATACCTAAGTGTTGTGCCGGGGTCTCAATAGCTCACCGCGGTTTTTCTTTTCATTCGTGTGGTGTTTTTTTTTTTTAATTTTGAGAAAATATTTATTTTTTATTCTTCGTTTAACAGAACATAATCAATTCCTTAAATATATAAATATAATAGCAGTATAAGTAAAACCCTACGAAACCGATTGACGTTTGTGTTGAAAAATGATAAAATGAAGATCACATGATATTAGTGGGCAGAATATCAACATAGGAATATCTAAGTGTTGTGCCGGGGTCAGAAAAGCCACACCATGTTTTTTTTATTTATTTTCATTCGTGTCGTGTGTTTTCTTCAAATTTTTTAGAGAAGATTTTTATTCTTCGTTTAACAGAAGATAATCAAATCCTTAAATATATAGATATAATAAGTAGTAACGATTTATCTATCAACACTACGAAACCGATCGAACTGTTGTGTGCAAAGAAGAGAGAAAATGAAGATCACATGATATTGATAGTCAGAATATTCACATAGCATACCACGCGACTTGCGACTTTATCGTGCCATAGATTTAATTAGAGTTAAGTATGAACTATTGATTTTAATTAGTTATGTAAGTGAAATAGGACCAATGGCAAGTAACTGCACCTGAATATGTGTTTTTCTATTTGTTTTCTTTTTGGTCCGGAGAATATTGTTTAACGAACTTAGAACAAAATTTTATAAAAATAGTACGTGTTACTTGCTATTGGTGAAACGTTTTCATGTAAAATTATTAATTTTACATAAAAACGTTAACGGGATCAAATACCTGTCATTCCTTCATTTATGCTCAAATGCATTCAATTAGGCCCAAAAGACCTAATATAATGAATGCATTAAATATGTGAAGGGACAACAGGATATCCTATCCCTCACGTCCTCGTCGTGGTCCTGGAAATGCAGCAAATTCGAAACGGAGAGTTTTTAAATAGTTGAAAATTTGCTGTAGCTAAGAGGGAAGGTTATCACTTACATGGAATATTTAATTTCGTTAACTTTTATATATACCCCTTCTTTAAGTCGTATAAGGCAAAACATGAATATAAAATTTCGCGATTCATTTAAATCACAAGATTAGCGGATTATGAATTTCACTAAAATTGTAGACTGTTGCCTTGCGACTCTCTTTGAATCTTGCTACAAGACACATAGTATACTGGAAGAGTTCAGGGATTGAAAAGCCACGAAGAACAACGAAGACAAGGCAGGCGATAACAATATCGCAAAAATCAACAACACACTACACAAGCAACACAATTACACACTAACAATTTGTAACAAAAACACAAAACACACTTAAGCCGAAATGTACCGTACATAAATCAAATAAAAATAAATAAAGATAAGATAGTAGTTAGGAACTAGAGCAGACCCGGGAGACTATAATGAGCGTCATATGACGACCTTGTCAAGATGTAATTCCCATTCTTCTGCAATATTATTATTACAATATAAGCCAGAAGGAAAATGTAATTGCAGGAAAACATACAATAAGATGGAAAGATTGCTTTAAAAACTTCTTGATGTCAGAACAGGTCTACAAGACTTATTCATGAAGATGATTATTGTTATTAGGGTAGTTCTGTTATTATGTTATTATTATTATTATTATTATTATTATTATTAATGATAATAATGTCCACCACTGCGGTCTCGAGGTAGCGTGCTGCCTTGTCACGCAGCGGGCCCGGGTTCGATCCCCGGTCGGGGCAGTTTTTCTGGGTGAGGTTTTTATCAGGGTATTTCCTCACCTTAAGACAAATGTCAGGAAACCTTTAAGGCCCAAACGGTCCCCAAAAGCATACGGTCATCATCCTTATCATTATCATCATCATCCTTTACCGGTGTGGAAAGCAACGGGAAGCTACCACACCTACAATTCCCTAGTAAAGCTGCAAGCATAGCATGAAAATGCTATGATTGCAGTGAAGAACCTGCCTTCGGGCACAATTACTATGGATGGATGGAATGATAATAATAATATAAAGACACAGATACATAGATCGTACTAGAACATAGAATAAACTGCTATTTTATTATTTTTCTTCGTTTAACGTTGTCTTTCAATATTGTGTTTACATTCTTTATCATTTTTACATTCATCAACACATTCAGGACACACACCAATTGCCCCCGGTGGATATTTAGTATATCCTACCCCGCCTGAAATCGAATCCGGATTGTCGGACTGAAAGATAGAGACACCGTCCACTATGTCGCGGCCATGGTCTGTTACTAAAACATATTGTCATATTGTTAAAAAGCCCAAATTCATTTTAAATAGTTACGTTTTAGATTTTCTTATCTTTGTAGATTATAACTGATATACATTTGCAATATTTAAAACTGTAACAAATACAATGATAAGTTGTTAATTAGATTTTGTATGTTTGAATTTAGGAAATTGATTAGATTCTATAACCTTCCATTCTTCTATTAATAAAGCGAATTTTGCAATTATGCCGTACGTTCCCTCTTTATCAAGAGGTTCGAACAAAATATTTAAAGGATTAGATACTAAATTAGTTTATACTTCCAGTTTGACATTAAATATTCTTGGAAACCCCAAAAATAAAGTCGATTGTTTGTGAAAATCCTGTATTTATGAAATTGGATGTAACGTCTGTTATAGGAAATATGTTGGGCAAAAAAGAATATCTATTTTAACCAGATTCAATGAACCATATTGCACATTTTAGATTCAATGGAATTGAAAAATGTGGAGTTGCTCAGCATATTTCTGATTATGGTCATGTTATTGATAAAAGTAACCTTAGGATGGTTCGTTCGGTCATTAATTTCAAATTCCTTGACGTCCTTGAAAGTTTAGAAATCTATAAAAATAAGGACAAAACTATGAATAAAGACATTCCTATTCCAAACAGCGCCCCTCTTTTCTTTAATTGAAAGAAAGACGATTCATTTTATTATGTCATACTTTTTACGCATAATTGACTATGATATGTTACGTAGTTTGTGTTTAATAGTATTCTGTTTATGCATTTACTATGTTTGTCTTTAGTCAATATTTAGTCTTGAAAATGTCAGCTTCGCTGTTGAAACATGTTGACACTTTTTAAATTTTTAATTGGTGATATGAGTACATTGACCACATGTTTTACGATTTTATCACCAAGAAGATCGTTAGTTTATTAAAAAATACAATGATGATATAAAAGATATAAAAGTCAATAAAACAAGGATCCCATCCTTAAAAAAAAAAAGGAATCGAACATTAAAGCAATTGGGAGTTAGAAACAAATAAGGAAAAATATATATATAAAGTTTCAACAGAAGAAAGAGAAACTTTGAAACAACAAAAAATCCTGGAATGGAAGTAAAGTTTGTTGAATAAGAGAAACAATTTTCATTCTACACACCTTCATTATACTAACAAACAGTTGAAACAAACTTTTTTTTTCTAGACTATTCTTCACCAAATCTAGGAATGATATTACTACTTTCTCCCGTTTCTTCAGGCGAATATAACAGAGTATCTATGTGGCTTAACTTGCATGTTTTTTAAGGAAGGAGCCCATTCAGACACAACTTGGGTAGAATAAAATGTACCTTCATAACATAGAGATGTGGCAGTAGAAGCTAATCAATGGGGATGAACTGAAGTCATTGTAAGAAAATGCTTACGTCGGCAGTAACCGGCGACGTAATTGTAAGTTACAACAAAGGAAGACCTAGAAGAAGAAGAATAGATGTGATGAGCTAACATATTGAAATGAAGGAATGAGAGGTTGGATAAATCGAAAAAATACTTCTATCAAGAAACTTTATGAGAGATTTTAAACGAAAAAAAAAGTTAATATAAAATCGAGTATTCAAGAAATTCTGCTATCATGCAAATTATGTACTCTAAAAACAGTAATCGCCAGAAAAGTATCATCATCATCATGAACATGAACATACTGGGTCTGTGATATTTTTCTCAGTCTTGTCCTAAGTCTCAATATGTCCTTGATAGCCCCATAGTTATTTTTGTCTTCCTCGGCTTCTGAATTATTTATATCGATATAATAAATCACTTACTTTTTGGTAGTCAGTTTGGGTCCAATCGCTAAAATGTATCCTTTCAAGTATTCTGATAAATCTGAATCTCAATTATATGATTGGCTATTACGCTACGGTACGTCTCATAAATTTCATTTCTGCCACAGTTAGTCTTTCTCCATCTACACTGCGAATTGTCCAGGCATCACTGCCGTAACATAATATGGGTCTGGCCAGTGTTTTATAAATTCTAATTCATGTGTGTTGCTGTACTGTGTTTGGCTTGAAAATATTAATTATAATTCCTCTTACTCTGTTAAAGTTTATAATTTTTTGACTAAATTTTCCCCCTCTTTTTATGTAACTTTATTAAAGGGTTTCATCTATGAATTGGTTGCAAACAAAAGGTAGTCATACTGCACAAACGCTAGAATTCTATGACGTACCGTACTGGCCGAATAAAACCTGCACCCGAGTATAAGCCGCACCATTAATTTTAGGGTAAATGGAGAAAAAAATGAAAGAAAAATTGAATGCAGAAACATTTACCTATCACATTATTCAGTTACAAAACAGTTTACTCTATTTAAACACGTCATATTTTTCTTCAGTTATAATGTGTATAAGTCACTTTTTGCCGGCTTCTCTATTAGACGTACTCCTAGCATAACGAATAACTGCAAGTTTAGAACCATCATCATAACTGCGCCGAATTCCCAAGCTTGTTGAAGCTTTTCTTTCGACGATTTCACTCTTTGCTGAAGAATGAATTTATCGTAGTAGGTAGATAGGTAGGTAGTTACCGACTACGGTAACTGTTTTAATCTGTCCCATCATATAAAAAGCACGAGTACCGTAATACGAAGACTGGTACATTGTTGCGTCATATACCATACGACTCCTGATAATTCCAAACACGAGCGTGAGGCAGCGTTGCTCCATTTAAAAAAGAGAGGCTCTTCCTCTATAAATGGTGTATGAACCCATTAGCTTGACTTAGCTTACTTTTCCTCTATAAAAAATTAGCAACATGCGCTACATTTAAAGTTTATATTACATATGAAAATTTATCGGCAATTTGTACGAAATTTGAAAAAATTAACGCACCTTTTATTCGGGCCAATATGATACTTTCTTTTCACTCAGTTTTCCAATAATATAGTGATTTACTTGTAACCTTGGGATACCTAGGCCTACATTTACATAAGAATCGTTGTTCTTGCTTATTACAAATCATTTGTTCGATCATGACTCAGCTACAGTCCAAGCGGTACGAATATGGACGCTGATCGATGAAAAAAGAGGGATGGAGAAGAACATCGCTCTGCGTACTGGAAATTATACAGATTATATAAGAATGTATTAGCACTGCGTTTTGTTCGCTGTCAAGCTATATTTAGTCTAATACATAAGAACTGATCTTTTAATGGTCTAAAAACATGACACATTTTCTAATAAGGGAACTGTCAACCATTTCATGCCGAAATCTACCTTAAAATTTCTCCCAGAAAAGCGTTGTTGTGTATCAGTGCAGTATCCAAAACAGTATATACTGTTTTAACCCATTTGCCTCAGAAGACGAGGTACACTCGCTTAACTCTGCCTGTTACGCAATCTTTTGGCAGGGCAATCTTATGTTAAAATTAATGAATAGTAGAGGAATGTGTTTTGGCCTTCACCCTCATTGAGATCCTAAGTACCGATATCTTTTGTTCGTTTTGAATATCTGAAAACAGACTATATAATTTACGGTGATTTAAATTCAGTTTCTGGAAAAATACATTCAGCATTTAAACCTGAAGTGAATGGGTTAAACTGCAAAGCACAGAAATCGAATCGGATCTAGCAATTGCAACTCGATGTGTGCAGCAGGTTGACTCCCTTCTTGACTTAGAGCGGAGTAGAGTGTGGTAGGTAGTGAGTGTTATCCAATCCACCAAATAAGGATTCGGATTGCTTTCCTATTGTTTAAATAACAGATTTGGCGCTGGATTTAAGTATCTTTCAGTTACAATCGGCAGACACTTTTTTTTAGACACGACCTTGGTACATCAGAATCGCTTCTCTGGGAGAAATTTAAAGGTAGGTTTTGGCATGCAATGGATGACAGTTCCCTTGTAAGACATCAACAACACATTAATCTATAATAAATTGAGCCCGGATTTGTATGCGAAAAGCATGTTTTGTTTTATGCATTAAAAAGTATGCGGAAATGATTTACATTTTAAATTGTCCCTTCACAGACAATTTGAGCGGTATTTGATAATGCATAGAAATACATATCGAGGGGAAATGCTTATTTTAGATTTTTAATGCATAAATACATACTTTACTCCTAAATGTGGTATTAAATTATAATTTTCCCTTCAGATAATTACTAGTAATTAATTAATTATTAATTAATATTTATTTAAATTAATAAAGTCTCTGCAATCCATTGGATATAAGCGTAATGTGTATATTTACATCTGTGTAAGAAGGGAATACTCATGGGCCTTGAGAAATAATATTACGGTATTGCTAAAATCACATTTGATAAGCTTAGTGAAGTATCAAATAAAAACCCTGGCTGTAATATACATCCATAGTGATTGTGCCCGAGGGCAGGTCTTTTACTGCAATCATAGCATTTTCATGCTATGCTATGCTTTGCAGTTTTACTAGGGAATTGTAGGTGTGGTAGTTTCCCGTTGATTCCACACCGATGAAGGATGATGATGATCATAATGATAAGGATGATGATGATGATGATGGCCATATGATTTCGGGGACCGTTTGGGCCTTAACGTTTTCCTGACATTTGTCTTAAAGATGAGGAAAAACCCCGATAAGAACCTTACCCAGAAAAACTGTCCCGACCGAGGATCGAACCCTGGCCCGCTGCGTGACAAGGCAGCACGCTACCTCGATACCACAGCGGTGGACGGCTGCAAAATGCTCTCTGGTGATAGTGAAAAAACTGTAACCGAATAGAAATTCACTGAAGAACAACCGTGTTGTTTTTCACATGCACCTGTGACATTGTGTGATGTAGGAAGGACATTTTCATTGTATAAAACCTTCTTCACTGACAGATGAAGCAGCTTCACACAAGCAAACCTCATGAAAACCTTCCTTATCTACTGTAACAGCCAGTATTAAGCTAAGATCACCCACAAAGCAAATAATTTATTTTATTTTATTACAATCTGTTTTTTTGCATATTTAGGGTCCATATTTTTCTACATTTTTCATGCATCCATCCATCCTTAGTAATTCTGCCCGAAGGCAGGTCCTTCACTGCAATCATAGCATTTTCATGCTATGCTTGCAGTTTTACTAGGGAATTGTAGGTGTGGTAGCTTCCCGTTGCTTTCCACACCGGTGAAGGATGATGATGATGATGGCCATATGATTTCGGGGACCGTTTGGGTCTTAAAGTTTTCCTGACATTTGTCTTACAGGTGTGGAAAAACCCCGATAAAAACCTCACCCAGAAAAATTGCTCCGACCGGGGGATCGAACCCGGGCCCGCTGCGTGACAAGGCAGCACGCTACCTCGAGACCACAGCGGTGGACTTTTCATGCATATTTACATTCATATTTAGTACTTTATTTTGTACGCAAATCCATATATCAAAACAGTCAAACTATGGAAGTACATTTATATACCGCTCTGTAGTGTTGACGGGATATTAAGGATACGGTGAGTCTAGAAGTGTAGACTATTAACTAAGCTCTGATTTTGTTAAGCACTTACAAGGAAACAAAACTAGCAAGACACAGTTCCTTCCAAGTTCAGCGGCTCTTGTTTAGAGTTATAATAGGGCTTTGATGTCAAAGGTATCTTACATATTTAAGGAGTTGTGGAAGGGAAGTCTGAGTTTGCCATCGTCCTTTACTTCGTGATGCAGATTTCATCAGGCCACTTTTCATAGTTAACAGAAGGTAACTAAATAAAATTCAAATTATAATTTTCAAAGATTTTTATATTTACTTCTGACATTATTTAACATTTATTAAAATAGACTTCCAAAATTGGCATTCCAATATACCCCAACTGGACATAGGGACCAAGGAAGACCAAAACATCGGTGGAAAGATCAAGACCATCTTCACTAGGTTTACCGTACAGGTACATGGCCTAAAACGAATTTGTTCATGATGATGATCTTTTTAAATTAAAATAGGATATTTTAGAAATCTACCAAATAATTTCTTCTTCGTATGACTCCTTACATTTGACTGACATACTTGTCACATTTGAGTTAACTGTTATTTATAATTGTAGGCTTTCACGGCCGGCGTCTTGATCCATATTTGGTTCGTCTTCCGGGCTTATAAGCCGTGGTCCGGTTGCCTTCATACTCATCAGGAGATACTGCGTACTCTCTGTAAACTCCTCAACAGTCGACTAGCCCCAGTCTGCAGTCTGCAGCCGACTGTCGAGGAGTTCACAGAGAGCACCCAGTATCTCCTGATGAGGTCTACTGCAGCAGCAAACGGAACGTCGAGTATGAAGACAACCGGACCACGGCCTATAATCCGGGAAGACGAACCAATTATGGATTAACTGTTATTCTCCATGTTATATCATATGGAAGCAAATCAAAGACTTGTATTTTAAGGGAAGAAACAGTTTTATATGTTTTCAGTTTAATGTTTTTGAAAGATGTTGGGACGAAAAGCGTCCCTCTAATGCATAATAGCATACATTTCCAGAAATAAGCTTGTGTTTATTTTTTTGTGCATCTCATTCTTGTTTGTCTGTAAGAATTTTAATTCAGCCACTTCTTCAAAATTTTCCTCATTTAGTTAATAACGTCCCATTTTCAGTATGTAATATATTTCCATGTGTGACCATATATTTAGTTTTATTTATGTTTTCTTCCAGCTCTAATTTCTTAGTGTTACTCAATAGAGTGAACATGTTGGCCTTTAGTATGTCCTTGCTTTCGGCTAACATTAATATTTCTAATAACATTGGTATTATCATATTATTGTTATTATTATTATTATTATTGTTCGGAAGATGGAATGGGATGCATAAAAGGATGTGAAGATTGTAATTACCTGGGGATCAAAATTAACTCGATGTTTTCCCAAGAAAATTACATAAAATAGAGAATTCAAAAAGGCAGATTGATAATAACAATGTTAAACGGAGTTATGTGGGACGAGAGCATAAAAATAGATACCACATTAAAAATATATAAATCTATAATTCGAAGCTCGCTAACATACGGTGCAGAAACTTGGCAGGTGAATACAAAATTTGAGTTTAAAACTTATGTCTACTGAAATGGATTGTTTTAGATGCCTAACTAGACATTCTAAATTGCAAAAAATCACTCATCAGACAAAAAATAAAAGTACAAAATTCAATATTAGATTATGTTAGATACAAACAACTAGAATGGCATGGTCACATACGTAGAATGCCAGAGATAAGATTGCCCACACAAGCTTTGGAATGGATCCCACCTGGGAAAGGAAAGAGTGGTTGACCAATATTTAAATGGATGGATGATATAAGAAGAGGTATGAAAGAGATACGTCTGGAAGAACCGGAATGGGAAGACAGAAGGGATTGAGAAAAAGACAAAACTTTTAAAAGTTTTGAACACAAGAAGATGTTTTATTTACATTGTAAATCCGTTTATAAATAAATAATTATTATTACTATTATTATTACTCCTGTCAGGATCTGAAGATAATTTACAAAGATCTTTACATCAATTTAATATAAATGCCAGAGAATAAAATATGGAAATTAACACGAATAAGACAAAATGCTTAAAATATCAAAAGAACCAATAAGATGCAAATTAGAAGTGGAAAGAAAAATTATAAAACAAGTGTCAGAATTTAATTATTTAGGTGTATTAATAACAAACACTAAAAATTTAATAAAATAAGTAAAGAAACAAGCTGATAAAGCAGCACAAATATCAGGCTATATGAAAGATTTAATTTGGCGCAGCAAACACATGTCAATAGAAAGCAAAACCCTCAAATGCAAAACGATAGTTCGACCAGTTATTGTACATGGAGCAGAAACTAGGGTTGATACAACAAGAACTAAACAAATAATAAGCACATGTGAAATGAAAATCTTAAGAACTATTCAGAGGAAAACACTATTTGATAAAATACACAACACAGAAATTAGGGACAAATGTCATATTCAAGACATAACTAAATTTATTATAGATAGACGAAAATATTGGAAGGACCATATGGAAATAATGGAAAAAACCGACCTGCAAAAAGAGCTAAAGAAGATAGACCAATAGACGGGAGAAGAACAAGAGGAAGACCAGCCAAGAGATGGATAGACAGTGAATGCACATCCAATACGTCTTCCTCCGAGGAGTGATTTTGGAAATAAACAAGATGAAAATCCTATAAATTAAGTTTAAGAAGAAGAGAAGAAGACTATTATCATTATTACTAATCTTATTATTGTTACTACTATTATTGTTATTATTAGAAGTGAAAACGTTGAGTTACATTCAAACAGACAAAGAAAGTGATGCAAAATCTTCAATCTTGAAAATACGTGACACAGAATTCTAACCGAAATTTATTTCTTGCATCTGCACCAGGAGTTAAATTCTTGAATTCTAACCCCACCTCCGCCACCATCTTCCGTGAAGAATGAAAGTCTCCTAAGTTTGGCGAGAAACGCTGCCTGCATCCAATACAAACCCAACAGCTGTACTCATGAACAGTATGGATATAGCCGGCCTCTCGAGCATTTTCTCCTGGAATGCGAAATGACGATCGATGCAACAGATTCATTATTCCGTTCGCTCGGTCCACTTTTCTTTTCAATTTCTTATAGTCTTGTCGACAACACAAAATATAGTCTACCCCAGACGTATTCTACTCCTTTAATCATCTTCTTGACAGCAGCTTTATCAAAAGGGGAAGTACAGTAAAATCTAAAATTACTTTACCTGTATTGATCTGTGGTATTTTACTCGTTTTGTGCCACTAAATTATTACGACGTAGTATGTAAAGTGTGTCGGCCGCGGTGGATCAATTGTTATGCTCCTTACCTCTGGTCCCGAGAGTCGCGGGTTCAAACCAGTCATCAATCGAGTTTTTTAGGATGGAAAAATCCAAGTAGCAAGTTCTTCGGGAGGACTTTCAGCCTCGTAATAGATCCTTAGCCTGACTATATCGCCTGTAAACAACATTTACCTTTATAATGATCCTAGTATTATTTAGGTTACCTGCTAAATGTCTCATTGGCTCGGTATGTTGACAGAATACAATTCATGAAATCTTTAGGGAAATTGGAATAACTAAATTAACTTTATCTAGTAACTCCTAACAGAGGAGAGGCTAAGGATCAACAATGGGCTATTTTACGCCAATGTAGATAAACAGAATATGAAATGGTGATCTGAGAAAAATACTGGAGCAAAAATTACTTAAAAGAGTTTGATTGTTATAACAATGATTAGAATGAAGCTACAAATATAAACACGGTATTTAACAAAGTAATGAAGAAATGAAACTAAGCAAATACATTTAAATACAATATTAAAAAATGTCTATGAGTTCCATCCTTTATTTCTATTAAATTTTGGACTAAGCATTATTATCGCGAAAAAAGTAGCTCTTTGGACGCTTAAATGCCTTATGCTGCCTAAACCATAAGAAATACATAAAATTAATGTACACAGAATTGAATATCTCAAAACGTTCTACAAAAAACAGTCCGCGAACAGCATATGCTTATCTCTTACGGAAAACTCACAATAACAATTTTTGTCTTTCATTGATGCCAAGAAGATCGAGACAAGTACGTAGATTCCTGGGCAAGTATAACGGCACTTGACGGGTATTCCTTTACGGAAAACTCATAATAATGAATTTTGTCTTTTAGTTCAATTATGCCAAGAAGTTCGAGATAAGTAGATTCCCGGGCAACAACGGGTAATCAGCACGGGGAATCTTAAAATAATTATGATATACATTTACAATTATTTTTCATTTTACTTATTCAACTAATCATAAGAAGTACATTAATTTTTGTCTTTCAGCTCATTTATGCCAAGAAGGTGGGGATGAGTAGATTCCCAGGCAAGCCGGGTAAACAGCACGGGGTATCTAAAAATAATTACTGTGTAAATGTTTCCCTCCACTTATTAACTAAACATAAGACACATTAATTTTCGTATTTCAGCTCATTTATGTCAATAAGATTGGGATAAGTAGATTACCGGGCAATGCCGGGCAATCAGCGGGGATCTAAAAAATATAAATTTATAATTGTTTTCCTCTAATTTATTTAACTAAACATAAAAACACATTAAATTTCATTTATTTAGGCGTAGCAGCGCACGCCGGGTATTAGCTAATATATATATATATATATATTTAATTATAACATCGATAAAGCGTCACTGCTATAAAGTAAAATAAATATTCTCTTTAATTTGCTTACTTGATATAGTCAGCTACTAGATGGCAGTGAAGACAGTGTTCTCGCGACATCTAGTAATAATGGAGAGTATAATACATATATAAGAAAAATAAGTGTTTGAATTGGATTCGCCTGGTAGTGTAATGGATATCACGCTGAGGTACATACTCAGAGATCCGGGTTCGAATCCCGTCCAGGCATTTATTTTTCTTATCATACCATATATATATATATATATAGCTATGGACAGATGGTAGTTTAATGAATATTTAGCCTACATATAGGTGATTCTCCCTTTTTTGTCAAATAAAACGCTGTTAACCCAAATATTTGTTGCAGAAAAAAAGATAAGATAGAAATTATTAATAGGCCTATGTACTACTATATTTTAAATTTTAATTTAGGCAAATTACAGTAATATCAGGTGAAATGATGAGGTGAGGTGATGCCTCTACTACTGAAGATGTATGATATAGCTTAAAGTAATCCCGATAGATCTGGCCTGTTGAATAATTACAGAAACATTTGAAATTAAGTTAAACAAAATTATTAACTATGGAAAAATGGTGTGAAGATGATTTTAACAGGGGAAACTGGAGAAACCCTAGGATAAATATAGCCTGGCTCCGATTAGTTCACTACTAATCACATATGGAGTGACACAGACGCGAAATCTGAACTCAGATATGGAGGGCGGGTGTCTAAACACTTGCGCCACACAGCCGTCTGAGTTTCAAAAAATATACAACTTATGAATATACCCCCTATTTCCCCGTGTGGAGATTAGGGTGCTCCCTAGTGTTTGAGTCTTTTAACCACGATAATTTAATTATGCTCATTTACCCATTTATGCTAGTGAGTGGTATGGGGTCATCATATCGTCTCAGTGAGTCACCTAATGAGTAACTAAGATATTACTTGGTTGGGTAAAAGTCTGTAAATTTTACACAGAGGCTCTTTATCCAGGTTTGCGGTTATTTTACGATCCTAAAAATCTTCAGACTTAAAGATCACGGTTTAAAATCCATCCCGGATAACTTATCCTTTGGATTTAACCATCTTAAAAATCCATCGACCCCGGCCGGATTTGAACCCACGTCACTTGGAACTACAGGCAAGGAACTTAACCACTAGCCCACCGCGACCGACTATAATTTATTCAACTATAAGAAAAAAAGCAAATTTTGCGATCATGTAATTGTTGGTAAAACAATTGACTAAAATTAAAAAATATATTTTTAATGTCCATGTTGTCCTCTTTTTTACACTTCTGGTGTTCTCTCCTGGCATTGACTTAATTTTAACCCACTTCTGAGGTTGGGGCACCAGGAAGGCGGGGTTACGTTGCCCCGATGTGATCATTATAATGATAATGATAGCCAGGAGAGTCCTTAATTCTAAGCTTAATCTAAGATGAATATTAATGATGATGATTGCGATGGCCATATGATGTTCGGGGACCGTTTGGGCCTTAAAATGTCCTGACATTTGTCTTACAGGTGAGGAAAAACCCCGATAAAAACCTCACCCAACAAACTGTCCCGATCGAGGATCAAACCCGATGCGTGACAAGGCAGCACGCTACCTCGATACCAGAGCGGTGGACAAAATTAAAATATTACTTTATAAAATTTTAAAGTTTACATTTAAATGTCACCTTTATTACTTGAATAACATTTTACGCTCAGTGGCACAGTTTCGCTAAACTACAGAAAACACGTAAAAACAGTAATATTTCACAAATACACTTTAAGCTTATACGCTTGAATGGACCATTATTTCAAGAGTTTGGCAAACAAATGGTGCATGAACTCCAGTTCAGAAAAGAAGTCCAGTTTTAGTCTATCTTTCAACTACAGTTTGAAGTATATTGCAATTTTATGGAGATACAAATTTGATCTCATTACGAGAGAATTTATCTAAGAATTTTCCGTATTTTCTGGATATACACTATATTGTGTTTTATTCCTCTGCGACATTTATACAAAACAGTCACTTGACAAATATTTTATGTTATAAAATATAAATAAATCTAAGAGCACGATATCTAGAGCATGCCATCAAATCTTTAGAGGATGAAGAAGACATGCAACTCATGGTATTAATAAGATGTTAGTTTATGCTGATGATTATTAGGCAATAGCGAGGAGATACTAAAGGACAGCACGCAACACTTTTGAGTAATAATAATAAACTGGGACTGGAAGCAAATATAAAAATCTAAATGTATGGTCACACATAGGAATATATTATATAATGGAAATGGACAGCTGATGACCAAATGGGGGAATTTCGATGAAGTGGTTGAATTAAAATACGTACCAACAATAATCACAAAGAGGAATGAGATGCACAAAGAAATTAAACATAGGCTCAATTCTGGAAATTGCGTGCTACGGAGTATTACGTATTAGGGACTCTTGGCGTTCCAATCCCTTTCAAAACAAGGAAACGTTAAACTGAAAATATATAAAAATATTATCCTAACAGTTATATTATATGGATGAGAAACATGGACTCTTACTTTAAGGGAAGAAAGGAGATTACGAGTATTTGAGAATAAAGTTCTTAGGAAAATTTTTGGACCAAAGAGAGATAAACAGATAGGTGAATGGAGAAGACTACTAAAAGTGAACTACATGGTCTTTATAGTAAGGCAGATAGAATAAGAACAGTTGATTCTAGTTGACTGCGATGGGCAGGACATGTGGCATGAATGGGGAATGAAAGACGTGCATGAAAGCTTCTTGTGGGAAAACCAGAGGGAAAACGCACAGTTGGTAGACCAAGAATGAGTTGGGAGAATAACTAACTACGATTTGAGGGAAGTAGATTATACAGGGAATGATTGGAAAGCATTAGCTCAAGATAGGGATGTATGGAGAGCTTATGTCCGCGTGGCCATGAACCTACGGGTTCATAGTGCCAGTGAGTTAGTAAGTAACCGAACAATGTAATCGATCATGAAAGGAGTAAAACTTCTTATACAATATTTACTCATTTATTTGTTGGAGAAATGATAGGAGAGGAAGATGTACCGCTCTTAAAATATAAGACCATAACTCAGAATATATCACGTTCAGGAAGCTTTCAAAACTAAAATAGATACCTTTTGACAGAACTATGTTAAAATGTTGATTTTAAAATATTAACTGTAGGCCTTTCGGAAGTTTACTTCTATCATCAGCAGGATGAGTATATGCTACTACAGGCTGTTATTGTTTTACGATTTTGTGGACGTTAATGGTCTTGATGTGTCATTTGTATTTATTTTAATTGTATCTTATGACTATTCACCTCAACATATTCTTCTTCTTTTTCTTCTTCCTTTTATGTGATAGACCTAGTGGTCTGTTACGGTCTCAATCCAACGTTTGAAGGGTCTATCCAAAGATCTCTTGCCTGGTGGCTGGTAATTTAAGATCTGACGTGGTATTCTTGTTCGCCTCAACATAATTTGATATAGATTTCATTAATATAATTACGGAAGCTTTTTTTTTTAAATTGTTTAGTCGAACGCTAATCTTCTCTATAAATGTTGTATTTTTTTAATGCCTCTCTCTCTCTCTCTCTCTCTCTCTCTCTCTCTCTCTCTCTCTCTTTCTCTCTCTCTGTATGTGTATGCCTATCTTCATTAAACTGTAATGTGGTTTAATTTTAATAGATACATGCATGAATTCTTTCTCTATAAATATTGTAAACTTTTACTTTTTAGAATACCTCCCTCTATATGTGTGTGAGGAACTTGAGATATCATTTATCATTAACATCGACATAAGATAAAACGGAATTTCAAAGATTCGCATTATTAAAACTTACATAAGACGTGGTTTGACCGTTTTCCTAGTTAAGTTATGAGAACTAGTGTATACATATTGAGGGGAAAGAAAATTAATAAAATCCTTCCATTACGTCGCCTAAATATATATTTATCACTAATTCCCTGCTATTGTTCCTTATTTATTACCGGCTAAAATCACAAAATCCAGCCCGACCCTAGAGAGCCTCATAGCTCGTACCGAAAGATCGTCGCAGTGTGTGTGTGTGTGTCTATCTTCAGTAACTGCAATTTTAAGTTCTATAGATACATACATGACTTTTTAGGTTTATTTTAGTAATTTTTATGAAATATCTGCATCAAATTAGACTTTTTTTTATAAATATAAGAAAATATCTTAACACTGGAATGTCATTTCGTATTCTGTCAGCTCTTCATACCATTATCCAACAGGAGATGTACATGGTCTTGCTCTTTAGAATTTCCGTGTATGGTTCTTTAAACAAAAATGCAGAGAAAGAAGGGAAAAAGTGTGGAGCCGCGTCTCTGCGGTTATTTCCCACAGAGTGTGTAACTGAATTCCGCGGCAAACCCAGCATCTCGAAATATCACATACTTTCGACACACTCTCGGAAGGTTTCTTTTCTTATAACTTCACTCTTTCCAAATCATTCGTTTTATCTCCCTGAATCCAAATACAATTTTGTAGAGAGAAGCATTTCGGTTTATCTCGAAAGTATTGATTATATACTGTTTGTTATTTTGATTTGATGGACCATATGAAAAGTAATATTTTATCAGCATCTGAGAATATCTGATTATATAAAACCATCATAAGACCTGTACTAATGTATGCTAATGAAATCTGGAACATGAGTTGAAATAACAAACATATTATTTAAATCTAAACATAAAAAAATGGTAACAATAAATCGTGGTGTCAGACAAGGGTGTCCTTTATCACCTTGTCTTTTTAATTTACATATAGATGAAGTTATGTTAAAGTGGCAGATTAATTTAAATAAACATTTTAAAATTAATAATAAACTGTTGGATACAATATTATTTGCTGATGATCAAGTAGTGATTTCCAGTTCAGAAGATGATCTACTAAGAGCTATTTTTAATTTGGAAAAAATAAGTGCCAATTATAATTTAAAAATTTCAAAGACAAACTAAAATTTTAGCATTTAAAGGACATGATACCTTAAGAGCAAAAATAGTAATTGATAATAAAATTTTAGAGCAGGTGAACAGTTTTAAATATCTAGGTTTCAATTTATCATATGTTAAAATTGGAGATATTAATTACAAAATAAATAAATTTAATGTAATGTGTGGCACAATTAAAAGAACCCTTAAAACACAAGAAAAGAAACAAAAATTACATTTTATAAAGTAATGATTGTTCCTGTACTGATGTACGGATCAGAAAGTTGGACGACCACTAAAAGACAAGAATAAAGATTGGAAGCAGCTGAGATGCAGGGAGAAACAAAATACTTTTGTATGTTTTCAAACAGTTTAGTAATATATTACGATGCGAGGTTGGGAAGTGGTTTTTACAGAATCGAAGAAAAATGTTTAAAAACCGAGCGATAGCGAAGTTTTTATCTTCCGAGATTCTGTAAAACACTTCATAAACGTGCGTTGTACATTATATTTTGCGCGATGGTGTTTTCAAAGTAATAAATAATAGTAAAATAATAACATCTTTGTCGGAAATATTTGCGTTCATTATAAACAATCGAGTAACGTTAACAGTGTGGGCAATGTTTATTAGTTAAAACAACAGGAGGCCTTGAGAATAATTATTGATAACATGGCCGCAAGTACGTATTTATTGTTTTATATTGTTTCAAATAAAGTTCAGTTCATTTAAAATGCAGTGATTTGTTTCGTATAATGTATGTTAACACTACCTTTTGGATATTTTTTGTATATACATTTTATGTAGTATGCATAGAGGGTAGTGGTTGTACTTCCCGCACGTGGATGTAAATGTAATATTATAGTATAGTTATTTACGTTGGCAACCCCGAAATGTATGAAGTAGAACTTTCAATCATGGTCGCCATTGCTCGTAAGTATTGCAAAACGCACTATCACGCAAAAAAAAGTATCCTACGTTAGCTGTTAAGGATGTGGTGAAAATAAGAGCAGAATTTACAGGTGAGTCAGTATGGCGCAAACATTCTGCACGTATTTTCAATTATATTATTCTTGCTTTAAATATTTTTTAATAATGTGTAATTATTAATATGAATTATTTTCATTAGTCGTATATATATTTTTTTTTTTGACATTTGGCAATGAAGGCAAATATGATATGAAAAGAAAAATGAATGCTTGAGTCGGGATTTGAACTCGAGTCTCTAAAGTACTTTAGAAAATGAATACTTGAGTCGGGATTTGAACTCGAGTCTCTAAAGTACTTTAGAGACTCGAGTTCGAGACTCGAGTTCAAATCCCGACTCAAGCATTCATTTTTCTTTTCATATCATGTATATATATATATTATATATATATATATATAGGCCTATTACTGTATATATAGGCTATACATATATATTACTGTACTATTTAATTTATTTATATATTACTGCACTATTAAATGATTTCTTGTAATTTATTTTTTTTATTTCATTATACTTACGTCATTTCTATTTATGTTTTTCATGTAGATTGACCCAATATAATTCAACATATCACTAATTATTTAAACTTTTATTTTGAGATGATTCAATGGCGTCGATCTTTTTCACATCTCTATAACCATCTCCTTCTTGTTCAGTTTCTGATTGGTAATGACATCATCAAGAAAGAAGCCCGTCTTCATTCCTCGATACCCAATCATATTTTTGATGTTCGGCCGACTTAAGACCACATTATTGAAACTTTCTTTTGTCGTAAACTTTTGTCTGTGAATTCTGTGCCTATTGTTTATCACAACAATATATATGACGTAATAATTGTTATATTTCACATTGATATTACAAAAATCATCTATTATATTTAACATTGTAAAATAAATAATATTTAGTTTTAAATTATTTAAATATTTTTATATTAAAAATTAAATAAAAAGAATCCCCAAATTATTATTAGTACATTAGGATAACTTTTCCGGTTATAACGCCCATATATACTTATTGTCATAAACAAATAAGAAATGGAAGTTCTTAATCATAAATACCATCTTATCTTCCATTCAATCTTATTTCCCGTAAAATACGATGCTCCTAAGAACAATGTTTTTATCGACGACAGTTCCGAAAAAAATTACGTCATACGGCGCGAAAAGGTAGCACCACGGTTCCCCAATAGACGGTGTCGGCGAACTAATATCTACAGTACAACTGGAAATTTTCTGGAAATTGGTATAGGAAAATGAGAAATGAACAGAGAGTTGAACAGAGAAAACCACATAGAAGTAAGCTACTGTATATGGTGTTTATGGGATATCGGATGTAATAATAATAGGAAAGTCTCGTAGACGGCGATTAGTAGAAATGTGGCATGAATGAAGAATAATAATGACATAGCAGATCAAAACTGTTTTACAGCACTGAAATTACATTCTTTATGCTTTGAAGTATTTATAATATGTGAAATATCGTTGAAATAGAATTTACAGGGAATTAGTTGTTATGTCAGAAGTTCTTCGTCGCTTGTGATGTATTTTATTAATTCAGTGTTAGTAAAATTAACACAATTTAACAAAGAGAAAATGTAACGTATGTGTTTTAGTATCGTGTAGAGTTGAGTGGACAAAATGTGGGAGGTTTGTTAAGCAGCTTTCATGCTGGGTAAATCAGGAATTGACCGTAATTGAATTTTGTCAGATAATCACTTTCATTGTTCTGATCTGCAGGCTAACTTCAGCGGCAGTTTCAACTTTGTCTTCATGAAATTAAAGTACAGCCGACAACGAAACATTGACCATATACACTGTTGTTCAAACAACTTTAAGTACAGTTGAATCACAATTTGTAATGAGGAATTTAGATTCTCAAATTAAAATGTATATAAAAGTAAAAAGTAAAGTGATCCCACTACAGGCCTCAGGAGGCCCTTGGGGTAGTAGGAGGTTAAGGCTCCCACTTTTTCTTGACAATCGGCACTTGATGTCAGCCGGGTTGTCAGCCCTGCGTGACGGCCGCCGACTTTACCCCAGAACAAGCGTCTGGTACTCATTTCCGTTAGAGGCTGAGTCGACCCCAGGGCCATAGTGCCGCCAGAAGGTTTTGGTCAGTTTAAAAATCCTGACCCCACCGGGACTTGAACCCTCGACCTTCCGACTTGTAGCGCAGTGCCTTGACCACTACGCTACGGCGTGCCCCTAAGGTAAAGTGATCCCATAACAGGCCTCAGGAGGCCTTTGGGGTAGTAGGAGGTTAAGGCTCCCACTTTTTCTAGACAATCGGCACTTGATGTCAGCCGGGTTGTCAGCCCTGCGTGACGGCCGCCTTTACCCCAAAACAAGCGTCTGGTACTCATTTCCGTTAGAGGCTGAGTCGACCCCAGGGCCATAGTGACGCCAGAGGGTTTGCGTCAGTTTAAAAATCCTGACCCCAACGGGACTTGAAACGTCGACCCTCCGGCTTGTAGCTCAGTGCCTTAACCACTACGCTACGGCGTGCCCCCGTATATAAAAGTACTAATAGAATAATATCCGCCAAGAAGAAGGTTGTAACCATCATTTATTTTTTCAAAATGTAAAATTCCCACGTAACATGGAGAAAGAAATGGGTACAGAAGACAGGGATCTAAATTGACAAGACACTCTCTTCTTACGTAAGTTAATTAAATGTGACGGACCACAGCGAAAACGAAATCATCTGTAACTGTTATTAATAGGTATATTGTGTAATTCTACACAAATTTAAGTAATTTATATCCCTGCATTTTCTTCTGTTTCTTTAAGAATATTAAATTAAACCAATTGATGTATCCTATAGGATATATTACTAATTTAAGGATTAAATATTATGGTTAAAAAGGAAGTTGTTATAAATCCAAGTTCACACATTTGCCAATGACGATTATACATGATATGAAGGAGAAATCATATAACCAGAATAGAGAAGATGAGTGTCTGTTTATACCCAACATCCCCACTTGGGACAAAACTGCTCCCTTTCAGGTGATATTTAACGAAGCTAATGCCGTAGCGTAGTGGTGAAGGCACTGCCCTACAAGCCGGAAGATCGAGGATGCAAGTCCCGGTTGGGTAGGATTTTTAAACTGACCCAAACATTCTGGCGGTACTATGGCCCTGGGTTCAACTCAGCCTCTAACGGAAATGAGTACCAGACACTTCTTCTGGGAGTAAAGGCGGCCGTTACGCATGCTGAAAACCCGGCTGAAATCAAGTGCCGATTGTCCAGACATAAAAATCCAAAGTATTTAGATCAGGTGATCATGGAGGCCAAGGTACAGATGCGCCTTGATCTATCCATCTTTGGCCGTATCTGCGCGTTAGATGCCGTCTCACAGCGGCAGCAAAATGTGCCGGAGCTCTATCATGCATGTACCACAAAGTCTGACGTTGCTGAAGGGAAACATCCTCAAGCAATCCTGGAAGATGACGCCGCAGAAACCTAAGGAGCACCTCCATCCATTAAGGTTTGGTGGAAGAATGTGTGGCCCAATGAGATAATCACCTAGTACGATGTTACAAACAATGACGTCAGTGGCGGCCTGTAACCATACATTCGTAATTATCTCCCAAACGGCTCGATTGCGGTCCCATGTTTATTGACACATTGTTGCTTCTATTATCGTGTACTTTCAACCATTTAAGTTTTCGCCATCCTTTATGAAACACCCTGTATGATATATATATATATATATATATGTGTGTGTGTTTGTGTGTGTGTTTTTTTTTTACCTCCTGCTTTCACTTTTTAAAGAACGGAAGGAAAAAACCTAGTAATTAGATCAATAATTAGGGGAGAATAATGTGAAGCATGATCTGAGGGAGGCGAGAGGGATGTATGGATAGCTTATGTCCGTGTGGAAACTCCGACTTCGATAGTCCTAGTGATCTAATAAGTCAGTTACTTATTTTTAATATTTTCTATTTCCCTATTTTCCTTAAAGTTTCTTTCATGTACATGACCCGGGTCATTCGTAACACAACCTGTAGGGAGAGGAGTTTTAACTCTATATCTCATACATATTTCTTTGGCCACACATGGACGTGAAGGGACTCGCATGAGGGGCAGTCAGCTCAATGACAGGGTCGCCTTCAAGACAACACGAACATTTACTAAGACCATTTAACTCATGCCCCAAATGGGAGTCAATGACCAATCACGTTACAATTATTTTTTATTTACAACCAATTACAGTCGTGTTTCGTCTAGAATTTACCAACTAAAGTTTATCATAATAAAGAAAGCACCTCATTTTTAACATTCTGACTAGGTCATAGCATTATTTTGCAGTGACTGACTCATCAAGACATACTGCTACCTGATTGTATATATAGTGCATGAATTACAACCAATACCGCATGCGGGAGTTAATATAAAAACATTTGTAGCAATTGATTATACCACCAAAAAAGAAGAAACCACTCTTTGCACTTTCTTAAATGTATTTTTTTCCCAGAAAAATATAATTGTCATATTTACATCATAGGACATCAGAAATGAATTAATATACAGTTTGATGTGTTTCATTTTTTCTCCACTAGAGTGCATTCTTACAATATTGCGTTCCTTTGGCAATGGCAATAAATAATATGATCCGGTTGCAGTGACAAACAAAAGAAGCAAATAAAGCGTAGCAATCGTTTCTCATTTGTTTTCAAACATCGCCGTTTACATTAAACATATAAATATTTTCAAATAACTATATTTTAAAATGATTTGTGAGTAAACAGCTTAATTTTATTCGTTAAATAGTCCTAACAAATGCCACGAGTGATTTCCAATTTATCTAGAGAATTTGGAAATCACTCGTGGCATTACTTATGACTATTATCTCATGTCGCAAATGGTAGTCAATGGCCAATTACGTTTCAATGAATTCTGTTTTACATCAATGATAGTCGTATTTCACCTCGCTCTTTATCGATTTCTCTTTATCAGCTCCTGCTTTTGTGATAAAGAATGCTCCTCCTTGTTTTAATATTATGAACAGGTTAGACCATTATTTTTCTCCAACAAATACATTGAATATAGCAAATAATGAATAGATTCAGTGATTTTACTCAGTTATTTATTCAAAATATAAATGATTAACCTATAATGTTGATTATAATAGTTTGATGTGTTTCATTATTTCTCCACTAGAGTGCATTCTTACAATATTGCGATCCTATTTGGCAATAAATAATATGATCGAGTTGTAGTGAATATACATAACTCACATTTCTAATTTGTTTTCAAACATCGCCGTTTACATTAACTACTATATAAATATTTTAAAACACCGTTAACTATATTCAAATAATTATTTTTTAGTAAAGAGCTTAATTTTATTCGTTAAATAGTCCTAACAAATGCCACTCTTGATTTCCAAATTCTGTAGATAAATTTACGACTCACGAAGTGAGTGGTGAATTTATCGATAATTTGGAAATCACTCGTGGCATTACTTATGATAAGATACTAGACAAGTCGTATATATGATGAGGTTATCGTTGGTCAAGAGGTGTTCTGCGACTACTCAAGCCATAACATTTCCCTACATTCGTTTTTCAGATGAGGATAAACACCAGGAAAATCTCACAGAGTGAATGTTTTTCTACGAGGAACGAATACTGATCCAATATATCCGAGAAAACTGCGGTACCCCAACGCCACACGGCGGACAATTATTTTTTTCTATGTTATTATATTAGCCTATATTTCTGTGACATTATTTGAATGGATATGTCTTCATGGAATTAACTTTTTAGTATAATTTATTATTATACTATTATTATTTTTTATTATTATTATATTGTTATTATTATTATTATTATTATTATTTTATTATTAATACATTTTATTATTATTATTTGTAGAATTTTTTACCTTCTCAATCTATTTCCGCCATTCGTCACGATTTTCGACAATCCTTGGCAGGTTTCTTATTTCCAGCTTTCTTACATCTTCAATTACGTCAACTTTCCACCAGTTATTGGGTCTACCTCTGGTTCTTGTACTAACAGGTTTCCACTTACAAATTTTTGTAACTAATGCATAGTTATTCACGCAGTTGACATGTCTAAACCAAGCTAGTATTATTATTATTATTATTATTATTATTATTATTATTATTATTATTATTATTATTATTATTATTATTATTATTATTATTATTATTATATTAACTCCATGACGCGACAGTCCCAGAAGCTTTTGGCCTATCGGCCGGCTGCTGGCTTCACATCAATATGTGTTAATAACAGAGGTAAATAGTGTAGGAGTGACACGTGGTCAGCATGTCGTGCCCTCCAGTCATTACAGCTGGTTTTCTCAAATTATTATCATTATTATTTTATTTTATTATTATTATTATTATTATTATTATTATTATTATTATTATTATCGCCATCATCGCCACCATTATCTACAGTATATCAATGAAATTTAATTACAAACTTATAAAATAAGTTTCATTTTACAAGAATAATGAATGTCTAAACAAAGATTAAAGGGGATGCCATTCAATACTTCTTGGCACTGAGGAAAAAAGATATACATAAAATGTGTAACTTAAAAGAAGATTATAAAATTATAATAATGACAATAATCAAACATGGCGAAGAGCAAAAACATCAAAGCATCAGTCAGTGAGAAAATGTAATAATTGAAATCTCGAGAGAAAGCTTGAAGATTTTATTCTTTTCTTTCGTTTTATCTGCATGTTGCACTCTATTTTAAGGGTATCAAACGACATTTTTTAAAAAGGGAAATTGAAGAAGGGAGAACAATGTTTTGTTAGTTTTAGTGATCTTTGTTGAAGGCCAGAGAGAAGTGTATTGACACAGCTAGATGGTTTCGTCCCACCAAGACCTTCTCTCTTCTCCGCAGTGCTTGTAATGGAGTCGCCACAGGGGACAGTCATAATGCGAGAAAGATGGTGGAAATCTCAGTAGAGAAGACGCCTTATGTCTCCTCCCACATTGTCATACTCACATCTATCTCCTACCCAAGTTAACAAGTCCTTTCTAAACGTTTATCATAATTTGAAAACATAACATTTATAACACATGCAGAGTTAATATAATGCTTCCAACAAGTGGAATTAAAGATAAACATATACTTTCACATTATTTATAACGATAGTAAATTCTCTTTTCACAGAATAATAACAACTTTAAAGAACACATTAATACTACAACAAAAATTAAACAAATAATAAGCGCATGTGAAATGAAAATCTTAAGAACTATTCAGGGAAAAACATTATTTGATAAAATACATAGTACAGATATTAGACACAAATGTCAAATTCAACACATAACCAACTTTATTATAGAAATACGAAAATATTGGAAAGATCGTACAGAAATAATGGAATATAACAGACTTGCAAAAAGAGCTAAAGAAGATAGACCAATGGACCGGAGAAGAGCAGTTTCCATTTATTTCTATCATTACAATCTCCTTCTTCCAAATTCCTATCATCCATTATAGTTCTGACATAAGTTTTCCATTTCCATCTTGGTCTGCCACGTTTATTTCTTCCAGGGGGTGACCATTGGTATACATTCTTTTGCCATAATTAATTTTCTATTCTCTGTACATGGCCATACCATTTAAGAGTTTGATTTGCAATCCTCTTAACAACAGATGTGACATTAATTTCTCTCCAAAGGAATTCATTTCTTATTTTATCGTGTCTTGTTTTTGAAGGCTTCTTCTAAGATAATCAAATTCAACTGGGAAGAATAATTTTAACCAAAATTTGAGGGAAGTAAATTATATATGTGATGATTGGAAAAGATTAACTCAGGATAGGAATGATTGGAAAGCTTATATCCGCGCGGCTATTAACCTCCCGAATCGATATTACTGGTAAGTTAGTTTCTAGGGTAACTGCAGATAAATAGACAGGAATACTTTGTATTTTCTTAATATTATCAGTAATTAGCATTATTATATTAGCTATGAAACATGAATAATTATTTTTATTCTCAGAAATTAACATGATCAGTGAAAATTTTATAGTTTCATTTAGTAGGAAATAATTTATTATTTTATTTACTGGTAATAAAATTAAAATATATATGTAGTCAATATGCCCATTTCACCAATTAATGTTTTAAAATGGTCAACAAGTTTCTACAGCCAAGCTGTCATTCTCAAGACCAGATATCTGGTCTTGAGAATGACAGCTTGGCTGTAGAAACTTGTTGACCATTTTAAAACATTAATTGGTGAAATGGGCATATTGACTACATATATATTTTAATATTATATCACCAAGAAGATCACTTGTGTATTAAATTATTTACTGGTGTTTGAAAGACGTCAGCAAACTTGAGTTTCTGGGTCACAGAAATAACAGAGCAATATAAGTTAACGATATCTTCAAATAGTGATAGTTTAGTTAAGTTAGCAGGCGCGATGGGATTCCGTTAATAAATCAACCAATCTCTATCTTATTTAATATTCTTTCCTATACTTGAAGAGAATTGTCTTTTATTCGTTGAGAAACACTTTGTTCGCATTGGAGTTTGTTACACACTTTGAATGTAAAAGTTTTTTTTTAACATTTCAATTACAAGTTTTGAAAAAAAAACAATTGAAGTCATGTCTTACAATAAATCATTCAGCAAGAGCTCAGAATATATCTTCTTTTAAATGTGAGCCCTATTTCCCTATACATTAACTACTCAATCTTAAAACCAAAATCAACTATTTTCTGCGCGATAATGCGTTTTGTAGTAAAGTAAAAAGTAAAGTAAAGTGATCCCACAACAGACCCGGAGGCCCTTGGGGTAGTAGGAGGATAAGGCTCCCACTTTTTCTAGACAATCGGCACTTTATGTCAGCCGGGTTGTCAGCCCTGCGTGACGGCCGCCTTTACCCCAGAACAAGCGTCTGGTACTCATTTCCGTTAGAGGCTGAGTCGACCCCAGGGCCATAGTGCCGCCAGAGGCTTTGGGTCAGTTTAAAAATCCTGACCCCAATGGGACTTGAACCCTCGACCCTCCGGCTTGTAGCTCAGTGCCTTAACCACTACGCTACGGCGTGCCCCCATGCGTTTTATAGTACTTACAGGAATGGCGACCATGATTGAAAGTTCTACTTCCTACATTTCGGGGTTGCCAACCTAAATAACTATACTGTAATATTATATTTACACCCACGTGCGGGAAGTAAAACCACTGTCCTCTATGTATAATATGTACAATGTATATACAAAAAATATCCAAAATATAGTGTTAGTATACATGATACGAAACAAAACACTGCGTTTTAAATGAACTAAACTTTATTTGAAACAATATAAAACAATAAAACTCCGCCATGGCCGGTCCCAAGCCCGGATGAGAAAGGAGGAGGGGAGGAGTAACAACCTCGTTAAAAAACCAGGGTTCAGTTGGCTCCGACTGATAGTACTCTGTAAGGGTCCCTAGCCAGGGTTACGGTGAAGACCTCAACGGCAGAGTCGGCGCAGAAGGAGTCCTTCATCACGGCGGATCTGGCGGAAGAGGGAACCCTATCTCTAAGGGAAATAGAGAAACGCTGCCTTGCGGTGAAGAGGGATCTTCAAAGGCTATGGGAGGAAAACCCAGACAGAAATTTTCCTGGTCCTCCAGGTTGGGGGTTTATGCTGTGGGCCAGCTCCCCACACATTAGAAAAAAAAAACAAAATGCTAAAAGACCAAATCAATCAAAGCCGGACAGAAAAAAGCACATATGAATCATGGGGTCTCACAGTAAATTTACAAAAAACAGAATATCTGGCAATAAATAGCAATGAAAGAGAAAACTTAGTATTGGAAGATGGAATCCAAATAAAGCAAGTGAAACAAACTAAATATTTTGGAATGATTATGGATAACATCGAAGGTATAGGCAAAGAGAACATAAAACATAGAATTGAATTGAGTAGCAAAATAATATCATCATTAAATCCCATATGGTGGGATAAGCATATTTGGAAAGACACAAAAAAATATATTGGTAAAACATTGGTGGAATCTGTTGCAATGTACGGAAGTGAGGTATGGACAATCAATAAGTACTACAAGAATAGACTAATAGCTCTAGAAATGGATTATTTACGAAGAAGTGTCAGAAAGTCTAAATTAGATCGTGTCACAAATAAGGAAATTAGAAACAAAATGGAAGCAGAAGAAAGCATAATTGAAAGAATTGAGGAAAAGGAATTAAAGTGGTTAGGACATGTTTTAAGAATGGAAGATGAGCGATGGCCGAAGCAACTATATGAATGGCATCCTAACAGAAAGAAGAAAAGAGGAAGACCAAGGTTAACATGGAAGGAAAACATGAAGACAGTAATGCAAGCTAGAGGGCTAAGCATCGAAGATGCCCAAGACCGTAGGCTTTGGATGTTTGGCACGGGAAGACGGCAGCAGCTGTAAAAAACCCGAAGATAGATAGAGATAGATAAAACAATAAATACGTACTTGCGGCCAGTTATCAATAATAATGGTCTCACGGCCTCCTGTACTTTCAACTAATAAACATTGCCCACACTGTTAACGTTACTCAATTGTGTATAATTATTGCACATATTTCCAACGAAGATGTTATTACGTTACTATTATTTATTACTTTGAAAACACCATCGCGCAAAAAATAATGTACAACGCACGTTTATGAAATGTTTTACAGAATCTCGGAAATGAAAAACCGAGCTATCGCTCGGTTTTTAAACACTTCCTAACCTTGTATCGTAATATACTATTTTCATATTAAGGAAAAGCAAGATATTTCCTTAATGCAGTGAAGTCTAACAAAACACAAGTATTTATTTTACTCAACGAGAATAACACATACAACTTTAACTACCTCCAAGAAACATACATTTTAAAGAAGCTAAGAATGAAAGAGTACACTCCCTACGACCTGTGCCCTTGTATAAAATCAACTAACATATTTAGTACCATTTTACATGCTGATGACGGAATTTGTTTTTAAAAGTCCTACAATGTGTAATGATTGACGTATTTTTAAAATTATACTTTATTTAGTTTAAGACGATTGAAATATCAGGTACGAATTTTAAGATTTTAACCTTTTACGAGCACATAATAATCTCAAGGGCAATTTATTCTGAGTTTTAAAATTTATTGAAAATACTGTTATCGGAAAGAAGCGTTAATTTCCCTAGCGTAGTTGGTTAAGACAATACGTACAAGCAGGAAGGTCGCGAGACCGATGGAATCGATATATTTAAACTGCTCATAACCCGGCGAAATCATGGTCATGGAGTCGACTCAGCCTCTAAAATAAATGAATACCAAACATTTATTCTGAGGGTAAAGAAGGCCAACCTGCAACGTTGACAATTGGGGAGACATCTCGTGCCTATTGTCTAGAAAAATCCCCTATCATTCCAAGGGCTTCCAAAGGCCTATAGTGGAGTTAATTTTTTAACAAATTTTTAATATAGCGCATCTTACTTTTAGGGAGGAAAGAAGATTATGAGTAATTGAGAATAAAGGTTTAAGAAAATGTTTGGACCAAAGAGAGATGAACAGACAGGTGAATGGAGAAAACTATCAACAGTGAACTACATGGTCTTTATAGGTAGCCAGTTATAATAAGAACAGTTAAGTCTCGTAGACTGCAATGGACAGGATATGTGGCACGAATGGGGAATGAAAGAGGTTCATGGAGGCTTCTTGTAGGAAAAATCAGAGGTAAAACACCCAGTTGGTAGACCAAGAATGAGGTGGGAGAATAACATTAACCATGATTTGAGAGACGTAGATTATACTAGGAATGATTGTAAAACATTATCTCAGGATAGGGATGTATGGAGAGCTTATATCCGCGCGGCTATAAACCTATGGGTTACTTAATATAAATGCATAACATTAGATCTACCTTGCTCCAAGATTTGAGCTCTATGCAACGTTCAATCTGTTTGGAAAGTTATCTTTGTTGTTAAAGTTAGATGTATTTCTTGGTGGCTTTGTTAAGTCCAAATATTTTCAGCCGTAGATATTGTTAACAAGTTCATTAGATCTGACAGGCGAAATAGGTTCTTTACACCTAACGCGTACCAAAGTGCTGAAGGGAAGGAAGTAGATATTTAGATATCTGGCACGCACACAGCCTTGTATCGTCTGACGTGACTTGTCAGAGTTTGTTTCCTAAGCTTTATTAATTGCGGCCAGGATGTTCCTGCCAAGTTTTCATAAACTTCATCTCCACTTGGTTTCCCCTCTGTTAACTAGGGAAATACAAGTTCACTGCAAATGCTTATAAATTGATAAATGTCATTACTATTTTTTCTCAAACTCTTTTCTTCCTTTAACGTAAATAATAATAACGATTTATTAAAATTAGAAGAGTTAAGGCTTAATATGTACTCTTCCATTCAGCCAATAAAAATATAAAAATAAAAGTAGAGTAACATTATACATAGAAAAATAATTATGAAAAAATATATAGAAAAGAAAAGATTACAGTGGTATGGCCATGTCAAAAGAATGCCAGAGCAAAGATTGCCTAAAATTGTTATGGAATGGATCCCAATAGAAAGGAGGAAGATGGGAAGACTGAAGAAAGGTTGGATAGAAGGGGTATAAGCAGCTATGAATTTCAGAGGATTGGATGAAGATCAATGGATGGACAGAGAGGAATGGCGTTTGGTTTCCGGAAGACGGCGGCACCTGCTATGATACCGGATGATGATGATGTTGATGATGAATAAATATAATATATATAGCCTATAATAAACTTGAACTCGCTTTCCAACTAACAAAAGATATATGCAACAAAAAATACCTTTTATGAGGATCCAAAATTACTCATTGCAAGACAGTGATCAACCCGGAAGCACTGCATGCAGCAGAAACACTAATACTAAATTTCAAGGCCAAATTGAGAAACTTGTGCTAAAGGAAAGGACGATTTAAGAAAATTCATAAGGCGAAAATTTAAAGATAAGAATATAATATACATTAAGAATGAAACTCTCTATAAAAATTGAAAAGTTTTCAGATATTATGCGAAGAAGGAAAATACATTTTTTACGCTCATCCTCTCAGAATGAACTCTAACAGATTAACCAAACTAATATTTTCCCTCCCGTAACGCAAAACAAAACCGAACTGGTTTAAAGAAACCGAAAAATACCTAATAGAATTAAGGATTACAGAAAATTCACTAATCGATCGAACGGCTAAATTAATTATTCATGATAAAAACATATGGTTCCAAGAGAAATCTACACAAAAATACAAACCTATTATCTCGGAATAAGAGAGGAAAAGAAGACCAGAAACTATGAAGAAATACTGGGCACTAAGAAAGGAACAACTGAGAGAAATGATTGAATAAAAAAGAAGATATAGCCTATAAAATGAAATATAATCTTACAGGCAAGAATTATTTATTATACTGTCAGAAATGTAACACTACAGGTGTATCATAACACATGGATCGAGAATAAAAAAAACTGTTTGCCACTAATGGAAACCATGTTGAGGTTTATGGAACATAAGGTAAAAACAATCCCCAGATTTCAGTTTTTGTAGCAGTTGGTTTCATCTATAAATTCATATTCGTTCAGACGTTATAGACCTTAGCCATTTCATTTATTATACTTATAAGCGATATTATTTGAAAAATAAAACGGAAGATTCAGATATTTGTAATCTGATTTAGGGCATGCAAAAAAAAACAGGGTTACTCAAAGGAGAAGTCTCAGAAAATTCAATAAGCGTCAAAATTTTACGCGTTTTTTGTAAGTTTCTAAACTATGTAACTTACTGACACCACGGACCCGGAGGTTTGTGCCCTCGCGGACATTAGCTATATTGAGCTAATGTTTTCCAATTAACCCCTGCATAATTTGCCTCCATCAAATCATGGTAAATGCTATTCTCCCGTCTCATACATGCCCTCCTATTGGACTATTTCAGTTTGGTTTTCCTGTAAGAAATTTTCATGCCCTCTTTCATTGTCCATTCGTGCCATAAGTTGTGCCATACGTCCTGCCGACCACAGTTTATGGGAATTAACTCTTCTTATAACTTCTGATTTCCTATAAATATCGTGTAGTTAAATGTTATGTAGTTCTCTCGATTCACCTCTGTTCGCCTCTCTTTGGTACAGACATATTCCTAAGAATTTCATTCTCAAATATTCGTAATATTTTCTTCGCCCTTGAAGTAAGAGTCCGTGTTTGCAACGATGTAATATAACTAGAATAGGTAAATTGTTACATACACATTTAGTTTAACATATAATAATAATAATAATAATAATAATAATAATAATAACTTTATATTACCTGGCAGAGTTAAGGTCTTCAAGACCTTGTCTTGTCCACCAATCAACCTGGTTAAAAAAATACAAAAATTATACTTGCATATAAATAAAAATATTGTATTGTATATCTAAAATAGAATTATTATTTACAATATATGTAAAATTATTGAAATGCATTTTCAGAATTGATGCTATGTTTAATTTATTTCTGTACCACATTTCTGTTCGTAATAATTGTTACCAAGTATTTGAATTAAAATTAGAATATTTTATAGAAATATAGCAATGAAAATATTTGGTCCAATATGCGAGAATGGAAATTGGTTCATTAGATACAGTATAATGATGAATTATATACACTATATGGTGATACATGTATCATTAGAACAATTAAGATGACAAACATTAGATGGCTGGGACATCTATACAGGGAAAAGGAATCAGACAAATGTCGTAAAGTCTCACTGATAACTATAAATGGAAACCGAAGTGTTGGACGTCCTAATATTGGATGGTTGGACAGCACTGAACAGGACCTGAGGATATTGGGTGTAGAATGATGGAGAAGGAAGACGGAGAATAGAGACGAGTGGAGGCGCATCGTAGGGGCGTTCAAGGCTGTAGAACCAATGTTGGTGATTATGATGATTTGAATTCGGCACTTCTTCAAAATTTCCCTAATTATTTTTTCCATTTCCATATACAGGGTGAGTCTAAATTCCCCTTACAGAGTTTGAGGACTTGTAGAGGGGACCAAGACAATTAAATTTAACATAGGAACCCATGTCCGGAAACATACTGTTTTTCCGCTACGCAAAAAATAACATTACAACACATGTTGCTCTCTCCGACTCCTGCTGCCTGTCGTCTTGAACCACTTACAAGAAGGTTTCGATGTGACGACCACAGACCTCAATACAAGATGCAGTACCTCCGTACCACGTTCTCGTACTCATGATCACCAATCCCTGGCCCTCCAATAACCGCCGCAGCCATAACTCGTGCTAGTAGATCTTCCACGCATTCTAAAGGGTCTCGTAAATTAAGGTTTTCATGTGATCCCACAGCTAGAAGTCTAGCGGGGTCAAGTCGGGAGAACGCTCAGGCCAAGCAATCGGACCTGCCATTGAACCGAGCTTCACTATACAATAACATCATATCTTAGTATATCTGGAAACGTGTATGCCATGGATAACAACACAATGAAGTACGTACACCTTGAATTCTGCTAAGTACTGTCGTGAAGGATTTCTACTGTAGATTGCAGGTACAAACGTCTCTGGGCGGATCACAAACTCAACTGAATAGCACGTAAATAAACTTGCAGTGGACATGGAACATCAGGTGAGCGGGGAATGACGTATGGACTACCCTAGTCAAGACTATCCTAGTGAGTGGCGCCGAAACAGCGTGTGAGGTGATTTTGCGTGTGGCGGAAAATCTGTACGTTTCCGGACACGAGTTCCTATGCTAAACTTAATTGTCTTAGTCCCTACTACAAGTTCTCAAACTCTGTAAGGGGAATTTAGACTCACTCTGTATAATGTATTTCTATATGTGACCATGTATTTAGTTTTATTGTTGTTTAATTCCAGCCCCAAAAATCTTCTATGGAAGTTATTTTAAATTGACTAAGAAAAGTATTTCTAATTATATTGCGTTAAAATCATTATTTTGAGTAGATACAAATCCATTTTCTTATGAAATACTGAGTAAAACAAAACAATCTGAACTTGGAGACTGAGTGACAGAGTCTCAGAGACAGAAGGATAATCCCTGATGGTAGTGGGACTTGTCTGATAGAATGAAGAGGTCGTGTCTGGATTGGGGAATTACTCACTTCTTCTTGGCTGACATTGTTTCCAAACTTAGTGTTCTTGACAGCACTCGCACTCCAGTTTGTGTCTTGCTGTAACTTTTGCGGTTTTCAAATGAGATCGCTTTCACCACTCAAATTTTCTCCAGACATTTTGCCTAACATACGAATAATATTATATTTTGTATGCAAATTTTCCCATGAGATTTCTATTAAACAATCTTACATTTTCTTAATTGTGAACGTAATGAGAAAATGGAGCTAATTCCATCACTATTATTCTATAAATTGTTACAACAGGCGCTGTTTTCTCTGTTCCTTTCTGTCTAAGCAGTCCTTCTCTTACAATTCCCTTCCTTTCATTTCTTCCTCGATATCATTCTTCCAACTGTGTTTAGGTATTTTTAATCTCTCTCTCCCCCTGGTGGAACCTTCTAAAATCTATGTTTGCGCGATAGTGCGTTTTGCCGTACTTACAGCAATGGCGACCATGATTGAAAGTTCAAATTCCTAGATTTCAGGGTTGCCAAATTAAATAACTATACTGTAACATTACATATTACATTATCCAGGAAAGTATTTCCGAGGAATGGCAAGAACGATGGAAAGCGGCAGAACCTGGACGCATAACATACGAATTTCTGCCTAACATAAAGGAAAGGCTAAAGAAAACTTGGATCCAACCAAGTCACCATATCACGCAACTCCTGAGCGGCCAAGGCTCTTTCAAAGTCAAACTCCATGAAAGAGGCCTCACATGAACGCCTCATTGCAATTGGTTCGGAACAGAGCTGGACACTGTACAACATGTCCTGTACGAATGCATCAAATATGAGGCCAGACGAAGGGACTTATGTGAGACTGCACTAAACGGTGATATGAACCGCCTCCTCCACGGTTTTGGACAGAAAAACAGCCATATCAAACAGTGAGAAAGTTCATCGGATGGGTCCTTACTCAACGCCAAGAGGAGGACATCCGCAGACAAGGAAGAAGGGTTTAGATGTAATCTAGCAATAACTTAGTTGTAAGTTAGTAAATTGAGTATTAGTTTTAAAACTTAGGTTAAACAACACCATGTAAATATTACTAGATTAGGTAGTACATTTAAGACTCTATATATATATATATATATATATATATATATATATATATATATAAGTAGTATTAAGAACAAATACCCGAAACTTGTATCCAGAAAATGAACAAAATAAAAACAGTAGAGAGTAATTAGGGACAAGAGCAGACCTGGGGATATGGGCATTAAGCCCGAGGAAATCCAGGGGGATGGTGGTGGGGCGCTTAATAAAAAAAATATAAAATAATTACATATTACAAACACGCGTGTGGGAAGTAAAACTACTGCCCTCTATGTATACTACATACAATATATATATATATATATATATATATATATATAAAGTATCCAAAAGGTAGTATTAATATACATTATACGAAACAAATCACTACATTTTAAATGAACTGAACTTTATTTGAAAACAATATAAAACAATAAATACGTACTTGCCGCCATTTTATTACTAAATGGTCTCAAGGTCTCCTGTTGTTTCAACTAATAAACATTCTCCACACTGTTAACGTTAGTCAATTGTTTATAATGAACGCAAATATTTACAACATAGATGTTATTATATTACTATTAATCATTCATTATTTTGAAAACACCATCGCGCAAAATATAACGTAAAACGCACGTTTGTGAAGTGTTTTCTGAATCTCAGAAATTAAAAACCTCTCTATCGCTCGGTTTTAAACATTTTCCTCGATTCTGTAAAAATCGCTTCCCAACCTCGCATCGTAATATACTATTGCGCTTTCGTGTTATACCCTATGTGTCCACAATACATTAACAGTAGTTCTGTATTTCATCAATGTTATTCATCTCTCCCCATAGCTTGCCTTATTTATATGTTCGGTATTTTATCTAATCTTGTGTTTTTACATTTTAAAATATCCATCTCAATAACTAGAAGTTTCTTCCTTGATTTTGTTTTATACTCCATACTTCACCTTCACATAGTCCATAATAATAATAATAATAATAATAATAATAATAATAATAATAATAATAATAATAATAATAATAATAATAATAATAATAATAATAATAACAATAATAATAACAATAATAATAATAATAATAATAATAATAATAATAATAATAATAATAATAATAGCTGTATTTTACCTGGCAGAGTTAACGCCTTAAGGCTTTGTCTACCACTCAACCAGGTTTTAAAAAATACAAAAATATACTCTTACATCTAAATTACAATATACATAAACGATTACATCTTATAAGTACAATACTATTAATATTTATAATGTATTTTTATTACTCTAAATCTAACGAATTAAATATATAACATATACAAGATATATAAAATAGTCCATATATCCCTAATTGAGAATAAGGGTGGTGTTTCTTATAAGAAGTCAATTAAATCTAATTTAGGTACGCTTATTGCTCTATAGATATCAGCGAGTGATGTGTAGTTAACATATCACAACAAATAAACATTTTCAGCTCTATATAGACTACTCTTACATTTTGGAACAAAGATAGAAGCAAAGGCTCCATAGCATTTGGTGGGCGGGAATTACAACGTATAGAGAGAAAAAATTGCGTTTAGATCGGTACTTGTTCAGGTGGTAGAGCACTTGGTCTAGAGAAACAAGGGTCCCGGGTTCAAGCCCCGGCCTGAGCGTATAATTTTTCTCTTCAAATATATATCCCATTGAGATGTATGAAATTAATAATAAAACATCGAAAAAGCCGTACTGGCATTAATAATGTAATGAATAATTCCAAAATATGTCTTAATAAAGGGCAGCCATTTGCAAAGATAAAAAACATTTGCGTTTAGATAGGTACTTGCTCAGGTAGCTCAGGTGGCCGAGCACTTGGTCTAGAGAACCAAGGGTCCCGGGTTCAAGTCCCGGGCCGAGCGTATATTTTTTTCTCTTCAAAACAATTTTGGAACATGTTTCTGTAAACATATGCATCATTGTATTTTTTATATACTTTTGACTTTATACTTTTTAAGTTTCTGCTTTTCTTTATTTAAATTTTCAGACTCGAGATTCACGGGTTAAAGTCTCTCTGGGAGAACTTATACTTGGATTTTTCCACCCTAAAAATCCATAATAAGCTATCCATACATCTCTACGCTGAGCTAATGTTTTCCAATCATCCCATATATAATTTACTTTCCTCAAATAATTTTTAATATTATTCTCCCTAGTCTATCCACTCTCCACTTTCCCCCTGGTTTATCTGCAAAGAGCTTCCATGTACCCTTTCATTCCCAATTCCTGCCACATGTCCTGCCCATCGTAGTCTGCGAGACTTAACGGTTCTTATAACATCTGGTTTCCTATAAAGATCATGTAGCCCACTGTTATCTAAGTCTTCTCCATTCGCCTGTTCATCACTCTTTAGCCATTTTCCCCCTAAGAACTTCATTCTAGATTTCTCGTAATATTTTCTCCTCCCTTAAAGTATGAGTCCATGTTTCGCATCCATATGATGTAACTGGAAGATCAACAGTTGTATATCCAGTTGATTTTTTTAGAAAAGTTGGGACAGCTAAGTTCCTATAAGGTATAATAGTATGCATTACAGGGACTCTTGTCGTCCCAAATTCTCTCCAAAAATATTAAACTGAAAACAAAATGAGTACTGTATGTTTATTTTTCATGTCATTCCTATGTACACGCTACAATTTGAATATTTAATATTTTCTATATATTAATACGCGAAGACAAATCTTTGTACCCCTTTTCAAACACATTGCGCGCACGGAGGAGCGTGATATTTGGCATAATTAAAGTTCTAAGAGGCTTCTAAGATGCCGCTCCAATAATCAAAAACTGAAAACAGTTATCTACCAAAAATGTCGTCGCATTTTTAAATGTTGTTTCCAAGTCTACTCCACGTGGATATAATTACACTGGTCAACATGATTTTTGTCTCATGGGTACCAATAGTCGTACTTAATACAGTTTTTTATCGTGTTTTCAAATATGTATTCGGAATTCTCCATCACCCACAGTTTTTTTATTTCAATTTCAATTAATGGATTTAAGTAATTATTGTTTTAATAAACTTTATTCGTCCATTTGTCCATTGTAAAATAAAACCAAATGTGCTAACTCAGGAGATTTCAGCTATGGAAAAGAGATATCAAGGCAAATGGAATCCTAATATGCTGGCCGATTATTGCTGAACCATCAAGAGGGATGTTCCACAGGCGAAATATAGTAGAAAATCGTAATTTCTTACTTTCTAGGCGAATCCGAATATTGTGTAGTTACGAATGTAGAAAATATTAAAGTGTTTGAAATTATAAATGCCTGTCTCTCGGAAACCTTGCGTGATGGAGAAAAACCTGTATCATATTTGAATTCAGGAGAAAATATACTATAAGAATCACATATTTTTCTTTCTGAGACAAAAAAAAAGTATTTTTTGTTGCTCAGTGTTTTCTAAACAGCGTTGCAACTTTGGATTTTGCAGTATTATTATAATACAATATTTTGGTTCCAGTGAATAAAACGTGACAACGCCGCTTGATATGCTAAATATTTATGAGTGCAAAATAGACCTACCAAAGCATAAAGTAAAGCGCCTGTAAACTAAAATACTGAGTCCACTTTTAACTAGAGATTTTTTAAAAAGGAAACATTGCAAAATATCGGTAAAAGTTAAAGAAAATATTTTAAAAAATATAGGAACCTGCTAGTTCGTTCTTAGTATTTCAAGACATCGCTCATATAATTAAAGCAGTGGGGTGTATTTCAAGAGTTAGTTTGAAACGGTCGATGGTTTTAAGTGGAAGTGAGGTCATTAGAATTACGCTGAGCGCTAGGCATGTCCTCATTGTGTCTGTGATAACGATTCACGGCTCATTATGGTTTCGGTGGCTGAAAAGCCAACTTTGATGCAGAAACTGCTATCACGAAACAGAATCTTAATTACTCTCCTATGTGCCCCACGGATCAAATCTACCGTAAATATGATGTAGAATGTTCTGACGACAGAATATACGTATCCTCCGAAACATGTTCTATACTTTCGTAACCACAACATCGTTCTAATTATTTTATAACACATGAATGAAAATTATAATGCCCCGTATTATCATAGCTGTAACGTACCAATAAATACCCAGTTACTAAAATAATAATCATAATAATAATAATAATAATAATAATAATAATTATTATTATTATTATTATTATTATTATTATCTATCTTCGGGTTTTTACAGCTGCTGCCGTCTTCCTGTGCCAAACCTCCAAAGCCTTACGATCTTGGGCATCTTCAATGCCTAGCACTCTTGCTTGCATTACTATCTTCATGTTTTTCTTCCATGTTAAATTTGGTCTCCCTCTTTTATTCTTTCTGGTCCGCTGCCATTAATATAGTTGCTTCCGCCATCGCTCATATTCCATTCTTAAAACATGTCCTAATAATAATAATAATAATAATAATAATAATAATAATAATAATCTTCCACTTAAATATTGGATTTGATGGCCTGAGACGATTATAAGGCTGTTAATTTCAGTCAATATCTTCTTTGATGATCAAAAGATCTCATTCATACCAGTGTTTTAATATTGACGATATAAACACAACATCAAATGCAAGGGATTTGCTGGAAAAATGTAAACCCCATCAAACATACCATCAGGCTCAGAAAACCGATAGGCGTACTAATTTATGTTATATTGAAGTCTCAAGAGAGAAAAATTCTGAGAAGAATATTTGGCCTGTAGTATGAAAAATATATAAAGGACACCTAAGGGGTAGAAGAGATAAGGGAAGGCCAAGAAAAAAGTGGGAGGAGGAAATGAACGAGATGCATGTGAGAACAGGGAGAAGAATGACACAGGACACAACTGAGTGAGCAATAATTACACGGCAGGTCCGAAACGTCATATGCAAAAGAAGAAGACTTTTTTTTGTACTTAGTAGGAAGATAGTTTATCGAGGGTGGGATACGAGTAAGGAGAAAAATAACTAAAAAAATAATCATATTAAATATTAGTAAAATTATACATAGGCTCGATTCTGGATATTCAAGCAGGGATTCTTGTCCCAACTTCTCTCGAAAAACGTTAAACTGAAAACATATAATACTTACTTACTCACTGGCACTATCGAACCCGTAGGTTCATGGCCGCGCGGACATAAGCTCTCCATACATTCCTATCCTGAGCTAATGCTTTCCAATCATTCCCTGTATAATCTACTTCCCTCAAATCATAGTTAATGTTGTTCTGCCACCTCATTCTTGGTCTACCAACTGGGCGTTTTCCCTCTGGCTTTCCTACAAGAAGCTTCGTCTTTCATTCCCCATACGTGCAACATGTCCTCCCCATCGCAGTCTACGAGACTTAACTGTTCTTATTATATCTGGCTTCCTATAAAGAGCATGTAGTTCATTGTTATGTAGTCTTCTCCATTCACCTGTCTGTTCATCTCTCTTTGGTCCAAAAATTTTCCTAAGAACTTTATTCTCAAATATTCGTAATCTCCTTTCCTGCCTTAAAGTAAGAGTCCATGTTTCGCACCCATATAATATAACTGGTAGAATAATAGTTTTATATATTTTCAGCTTCACGTTTCTTGAAAGGAGTTGGGACATCAAAAGTCTCTGCAATGCATAATAGCATGCATTTCCAGAATTGAGGCTATGTTTAATTTCTTTGTGCATCTCATTCCTATTTGTGATTATTGTTCCTAGGTGTTTGAATTCAGCCACTTCCTCAAAATTTCCCTCATTTGTCATTAGCTGTTCATTTCCATTATATAATGTATTTCTACGTGTAACCATATATTTAGTTTTATTGGTATTTACTTCCAGTCCTAATTTCTTAGTGTTACTCAATAGTGTGTGCGTGTTGTCCTTTAGTATCTCCTTGCTGTCGGCCAATAATACTACATCATCAGCATAAACTAACAGATTATTAATACCATTCAGTTGTAAGCCTTCCTCATTCTCTAAAGATTTAATGGCATGCTCTAGTACAAAATTAAATAGTAGAGAAGATAATGCATCTCCTTGCTTTAACCCATTTTGGAGTTCAAAAGTGTCTGAAAACTGTTTGCCTACACGCACCATACTCTTTGAGCCATTTGGACACATTCGTATAAGTCTAACTAACTTTTTAGGAATTCCGAACTCCAGCAGGATACTATATAACTTCTCCCTCTTAACTGAATCATATGTTTTTTTGAAGTCTACATATAGTTGATGTAGAGTACCATTATGTTCCCATTTCTTTTCTAAAATCTGTCTTATACTAAACATCTGATCTGTTGTAGACCTGTTTTTTTCTAAATGCACATTGATGATCTCCTAGAATGTCATCAATATAGGGAGTAAGTCTGCTTACTAATATATTTGTTAGAATTTTGTACGAAGTTGAAAGTAATGAGATGCCCCTGTAGTTGTTGCAATCAGTTTTATCTCCTTTCTTATAAATTGGTACGATAATTGATTCCTTCCATTCATCTGGAAGAGCTTCTTTTTCCCAAATCATACTAAGCAACCAGTGTATCTTGTCCATCAATTTTTCTCCCCCTGATTTTATCAGTTCTGCTGGGATCTCATCTGAAACTGATGCTTTATACATCTTCAATTTTTCAATCGCCATTTCAACCTCTAATGCACTTGGCTCTGGGACTAGCATTTCTGCTGTGTGTAACTTATCCTCCTCAATGTCCTGTTCTGTATGTACATTTAATAGCTGATTAAAGTAACTTTTCCATCTATTTAATATACTCCTAGAATCTGCAATTATATCCCCATTTTCATTCCGAATTATGTTTGTTCTAGCCTGAAACCCCTTCGTCTCTATAGTAATTCCCTGATATAATTCTCTAATGTTCCTATTTTTTGCATTCATTTCAAGATCATATAATACCGTACTTTATTCTCCCAGTTATATTTACGGATGCGAAACGTTGACTCTTACTTTAAAGGAGGACAAAACATAACCATTATTTGAGAATTAAGTTCTTAGAAAAATTGTTGGACCAACGAGAGATTAACAGATGGCGAATAGAGAAAATGACATAACAGTGAGCTGCATAAACTTTATAGGATCCCAGATATAATAACAGTTCAGTCAAGTAGACTGCTATGGGAAGGACATGCGGCATAAATGGGGAATGAAAGAGGATCACAGAAACTTCTTGTATAAAAGCCAGAGGGAAAACGCCCAGTTGATAGATCAAAAATGAAGCGGGAGAATAACATTAACCATGATTTGAGTAAAGTAGATTATACAAGGGTCATTGGAAAACATTAGCTCAGGATAGGGATGTGTGGATAGCTTATTTTTGCGCGGCCATGAACCTACGGATTTGATAATTCCAGTGCGTTAGTTAATCCTCCTTAAATTCACATACTAAAATAGTTTCCTGGCAAAACGGAGCACTCGCATTTGGTAGGTTCTGGATTTTGTCATCAGGAATGAAAAGGCCTCTAAGCAAAATTTACCGAATTTTCCCGTCCTAGTACGACCTTGGTTTCCTAGATGTCAGTATAAGGCGGAACGCTGACCACGGACCACTCAAATTACATCTATACGAAAACAAGTGTAATTAAATTAGTATGGTTCAAATTCTTCCCTGTAGGGGGAGAGCGCCTAAATATCTGTTAAGGGAAACATGGGCTTACAAAACAAAACAAAGGTAACAATCTGTACTGCATTGTTACACTTTTTTTATGATGACCAAAAACAAGCGTACTAAGAATATGCTCAGGGAAAATATTAAGTGCAGAGAAGCGTGAAGAAATGGATTGAACTAAAACCTTGGAAATAACATTTGTTTTCGGAGGCTGTAAAGTTGCACGTGAGAGAAAAGACAGGGAGTTTATCATGCTAACAAGTAGGCAGTGGAGTATGAGAAGGCCGATCCCAACAGCCATTTCAGTAATAAGAGAAAAGATGTTCTGGCGCGATAAATTTTCACGCTTAATTTAATAACGTTCCATCACCATCATCATCACAAAACGTACCCTCATATTGATCCAAACATTCCTCAACTCTCCGAACTGCACGGCCCGACAAGCCTACCAGCCGGCTGCTGGCGTCAGGCATAACTAACTACCTCACTGGAACTACGTGAGGTTTATGGCCGCGCGGACATAAGCTCTCCATACATCTCTATCCTGAGCTAATGATTTCCAATCATTCCCTGTATAATCTACTTCCTTCAAATCATAGTTAATGTTATTCTCCCATCTCATTCTTGGTCTAACAACTGGGCGTTTTCCCTCTGGTTTTCCTACTAGAAACTTCTTGCACGTCTTTAATTCCCCATTCGTGTCACATGTCCTGCCCGTCACAGTCTACGATACTTAACTGTTCTCATTATATCTTACTTCCCATAAAGACCATGTAGTTCACTGTTATAGGCCTATAGTCTTTTCCATTCACCTGCTTGTTCATCTCTCTTTGGACCAACAATTTTCCTAAGAACTGTATTGTCAATGCTCCTAATCTTCTTTCCTCCCTTAAAGTAAGTGTTTCATGTTTCGCTTCCATACATATAACTGGGAGAATAACAGTTTTATATATTTTCAGTTTAACGCTTTTTGAAATGGGTTGGGACGACAAGAATCCCTGTACAGTGTAATAGCACGCATTTCAAGAATTGAGCCTACGTTTAATTTCTTTGTGCATCTCATTCCTATCTGTGATTATTGTTCCTAGGTATTTGAATTGAGCCACTCCCTCAAAATTTCCTTCATTTGTCATTAGCTCTCCATTTCCATTATATAGTGTGTTTTTATGCGTGACTATATATTTAGATTTATTGATATTTACTTCCAGTCCTAATTCCTTAGTGTTACTCAGTAGTGCGTTCGTGTTGTCCCTTAATTTCTGCTCGCTATCGGCCAATACTACTACATCGTCAGCATAAACTAACAGCTTATTAATACCATTGAGTTGTAAGCCTTCTTCATCCTCCAAATATTTGATAGCATGCTTTGTATAAAATTGAATAGTAAATTAGACAGTGCATTTCCTTGTTTCAACCCATTGTGAATTTCAAAATTATCCGAAAACTGTTTGCCTACACGCACCCTACTATTTGTGTCATTTAAACGTATTCGTGTAAGTCTAACTAACTTCTTTTAGGAGATGGTGTAAGGCCTAGGCGTATGAATCGCAGATGTGGACAATCATCCATCCAGTTAGGACTGAAAGGTTTTCAGAATGTTGGATTTCTCAGTCGTTATTATAAATTAAACCACGCAACTTTTCAACATGTGACAAGACTTTTTAGATCAACACACACACACATATATATATATATATATATATATCATCATATTCATCATCATCATCAAACATTCACGAATTTAGGCCATTTGGTGACCTGTTTCAGCTTCAAGAGAAACACCATCCAAAAGTCTTTTGAGTGGACGTCCTGGTCTTCTTCTTCCTGCAGGTTGATATCTTAACATTTGTTTGGGTATTCTGTGATCTTCCATTCGATGAACATGTTGCATGCATCTTGACTTATAATCACAAATTTTGTTTTCTAAAGGTTCCATGTGTAATTCTTCTAAGATGTCTTCATTTTTTGTGGGTTGTAAGGGGTAGTGACATGTGTATAACCTCTCCTTCCCAATTCTCATCCTCACCTTCTCGTGGTACAATCCGTTTTCACAAACGAGGCTCTGAGGACCGAGTCACGGCGGTATAACCGTTCCATCGGGTACTGAGTAAATGCGGTATCCTAATGTCTGTCCAGAGACTAAAAGGTAGCAGCCCTACCACTGGACTACTTAGCGTCGGGCCAGTAACCTGTCCTAAGGAACTTCAAAACTACTTTCAAGTCTCAACATGAAAAAATCCAGAATGAATTGAAATATATATGTGAGTGCGAGTCTGTCTGACCTTCATGGACTCAAAAAAATTTGACAAGACTTTTTAGATCCTCCGAGGAGTGATTTTGGAAATAAATAGGATAATATCCTACAAATTATGAATAAGAAGAAGAAGAGCTTTGAAAGTGTCTCTTTAATATGATGAACTAACCTCGGACTTTCTGTTCAAGACAACTCCAGACTGTTCCTAACCTCGCATAAGTAAATGTGTGGCCAGGCAATTCTGTTTTGACGAACAATCTAAATATATATAATTCGGAATACGTTCCGGCGAACGTGACAGAATCAAGGAGTGAAACAACTAATACAAAAGTCTACAACGAAGAAGATCTTCAGGCAAGTAGATGTGTTGAATGAAGCCAATCAGCGAGTGTGAAGAAATGGGAGATAAAATAAATATTAAATTTGAGATATTTATACCAACATAAGCCTATTATTTATGGTGAATCAGTGAATTATTATGAAATAAATAAAGAAAACTTGAAAACTGTATTTTGACGAACAATCCACATAATATATAATAAAGATAAAAGGATCACCCGAATGGGTATTTTTGTTTTGTGTCCCCACTGTTCTGAATAAGTTCCGGCGAACATGACAAAATCAAGGAGTGAAACAGAGAAGAGAGGAAAATACAACGAAGAAGATCTTCGGGCAAGTAGATGTGTTGAGTGAAGCCATCAGCGAGTGTGAAGAACTGGGAGATAAAATAAATATTAAAGTTAAGATTTTTATAGCAACATATTATTTGTGATGAATCAGTGAATTATTATGAAATAAATAAAGAAAACTTCGAAATTATATTTAAACATATGTAAAGTTAAATTACGTAAATAATTTCATTTGTATCTTACGGTACTGCTCCCCGCGACAATAATATCACATGTGGCAAACGGGTAGCCATATTTCTGATACACAGTCTATGTGATCTAACTAATTAACTAACTCACTGGCACTATCGAACCCAGAGGTTCATGGCCGCGCGGACATAATCTCTCCACGCATCCCTGTTTCCCGATCATCTCCTCTATAATCTACTTCCAAAACACTGTTAATGTTATTCTCACATCTCATTGCTGGTCAACAACTGGTCGTTTTCCCTCTGGATTCCATGCATTAAGCTTCCATGCTCCGATTTCATTCTCTATTCAATGCCAGATGTCCTGTCCATCGACGTCTATGAGACTTAATTGTTCTTATTATATTTGGTTTTCTATAAATAATAATCTAAATGGACAGCTAAAGACAAATGAGGGAAATTTTGAGAAAGTGGCTGAATTCAAATACCTAGGAACAATAATCACAAATAGGAATGAGATGCACAAAGAAATTGAACATAGGCTCGATTCTGGAAATGCGTGCTATTGTGCATTGCAGTGACTTTTGATGTCCCAACTCCTTCCAAAAAACGTTAAACTGAAAATATATAAAACTATTATTCTACCAGTTATATTATATGGGTACGAAACATGGACTCTTACTTTAAGGGAGGAAAGGAGATTACGAGCATTTGAGAACAAAGTACTTAGGAAAATGTTTGGACCAAAGAGAGATGAACAGACAGATGAATGGAGAAGACTACATAACAGTGAACTACATGGTCTTTACAGGAAGCCAGATATAATATGAACAGTCAAGTCTCGTAGACTGCGATGGTCAGGACATGTTGCGCCTATGGGGAATGAAAGACGTGCATGGAAGCTTCATGTAGGAAAATCAGAGGGAAAACGCCCAGTTGGTAGACAAGAATGAGGTGGGAGAATAACATTAACTATGCTTTGAGGGAAGTGGATTATACAGGAAATGATTGGAAGGCATTAGCTCAGGATAGGAATGTGTGGATAGCTTACGTCGGCGCGGCCATGAACCTACGGGTTTGATAGTGCCAGCGAGTAAGTAAGTATAAAGATCATGTATCTCACTGTTAAGTAGTTTTCTCCATTCGACTGTCTGTTCATCTACCTTTGGCCCAAAAATTTTCTTCAGGATCTAAGAGTTAAAAATCCTCTCGACACAGGCCGTGTCCTTGTTAGGCACAGGTATCGTGGGGCATGTAATAGTACCTACAAGGAGAGGCTGAACTAGGAAAAGATAGAAGGGGAGGGAGAGAGAAGAGAGAGAGAGAGAGAAGAGAGAGAGAGAGGAGAGAGAGAGAGAGAGAGAGAGAGAGAGAGAGAGAGAGAGTTTAGTTTTGAATCGTCCTGTATTTCGCTACGAGGTTCCGTTTGATATGAAATGATTCAATTATATGTACGTTTATTTTATTCAACGAAAAGTCATAATTCGTTACTAGAAGTACGCCTATTGAAAAATATGAACAAAGGAAATAAGAGAAAATTGAGCAATAGAGAATGTTTATTCCCTTGTATTTCATACTGCAGAGTACAGTATTAAAAGTTTTTCCGATATGACAGATCTAACTTCAAAGCTAAATTTTTATACTTTCTTTTTGCTGGAACTCGAGCTTCTTCTAAAAACAAGAGTCAGTTAAATCCAATATAAAAAATATTCTTTTAGACACTGATTAGAATGCAGTCATTTTGAAGAATGGCTTTTTGTTTAAAGTTTCATTTCACTCTTTTCCCATTTTTTATACAGTCATACCAATTTCCTTCTGCGTCTTCTCAAATTGCCTGACTTTTCTTGTGTGAAGTCCCTTTGCTTTATCTTCTCCAAGAGTTAATTCCCTTGCAAAACTGAGTGTCAAGTCTTTCCACAAGACAGTTTTGTTTTCTCTCTCTGTCAGTCAGTTCAAATTTCTCCTTCTCTCTTGTCCATTTTCGCGCAAACACTAAAACTTGCAGCAATAGAAGGTTGTGATTCATTCTCAGTTAAAACTGTTCTAATGTCAGATAGAGCACAGGAACGCGGAATCATGTTAAAAAGGGCAAAACATTTAAATCCCGGCGCTGCACTGGCCAACTTTACCAATTTATTTCCTTATAAATAACTAACTAACTCACTAGCACTATCGAACTCATAGCTTCATGGTCCCACGGACATAAGCTCTCAAAACATCCGTATCATGAGTTAATGTTTTACAATCATTCCCCGTAAAATCAATCTACTTCCCTCAAACCATGATTAATGTTATTTTCCCACCTCATTCTCGGTCTACCATCTGGGTGTTTTACCTCTGGTTTTCTCATAAGAACCTTCCATGCACCTCTTTCATTCCACAATTGTGCCATATGTCCTGTCCATCGCAGTCTACGAGACTTAAATGTTCTTATTATATCTGGTTTATTATAAAGGCCATGTAACTCGCTGTTATGTAGTCTTCTTCATTCGCCTCTCAGTTTATCTCTCTTTGATCCACATGTTCCTAAGAACTTTATTCACAAATACTCGTAATCTCCTTTGCTTCGTTAGAAATGCCAACAAAAATTATGGATTCGCTATAAATGTTATAAACTAATACACTATACCAGTGGAATATTTCTCCTCAATTAATTTATTAGGAGTAATTAGATTATTAAATAGAATGGTTGAATGAATCTAGTTTTGGTGTTTATTTCAACCTTGGCGTGTCGTGATCTAAAATCTGACAGGTCTGACGAAGAATGTGAGAGAAATCACGTAGTGAAACAGGTTGCCGCGACACTACAGAACTGTTCCCGGATCGTGATTAAAATATGACTTCTCTTACTCATTCAATTCTCATGATTACGATATCAAACGCTCCTATTTAAGCGATTAGGCTCAGCAGCAGCTATACGAAAATCCGTCTCCATATCTGTGAAGTAAAGCCGTCCATTGGAAGTCGATAATAAAGGCCACAGTACTACACCACACAATATTGTTCACTTCCAGATTCACGATATCACATTTTTAATGCAAATTATCCCCTCCTTGCCGTCCATTCAACCATCTCCTCCCCTAGCATGCATTAATTTAACCAAGAATACTTAAGTAAAAGATAGATTTCGTAAGGTTACTTCACAGAAAGCTGAGATAGATTGTAGACTTCGTTCTTTCGAGAGAGCCTCTAATAAATCAATAATACAAAACAATATTTTTTAACGATATGATTATAAAAATTATGGGAGGTGATGAGTCAATTTTCATTCGGATATAAACCTTGGAATTTCCTAAAGGAGAAGACACTAATGCCACTAAATATTTTCTCGTTCCATTTATTTTCAAATCGAATTTATCTATATTTTTACTCTCATTTTAATTGGAAATGAGTATGAAAGGCATATCCTGATAATGTTAAATTAACAAAACTAACTAACTCACCAGCACTACCGAACCTATAGGTTCAGGCGAAGCGGACATCTCACCGTACATCCTATCCAGAGCTAATGTTTTCCAGTCATCCCGGTATAATCTATTTCCCTCAAATCATGGTTAATATTATATTCCCAATCTCATTCTTGGTCTATCAACTGGATGCTTTCCCTCTAGTTTTCCATCCATGGTATCTTTACCTTGTCATTGTGGAGTGGCTTGCATGCTTAAATGACCCCGAGAGCTATGACGAAAGGTTTACCAATGCCGGACAAATCAAAGGCGAAAAGCCAGAAGAAAAAAAGTTTGTTGGTCGAAAGAGTGACGATCTTTCACCGAAAAAATACAGCCGTCAACAAATTCGGACTTGCGTTCCTTACTACTCACTTACTTACTTACTCACTGGCACTATCGAACCCATAGCTTCATGGCCGCAGGGACATAAGCTCTCCATACATCCTTATCCTGAGCTAATGCTTTCCAATCATTCCCTGTATAATCTACTTCCCTCAAATCATAGTTAATGTTATTCTCCCACCTCATTCTTGGTCTACCAACTGGGCGTTTTCCCTCTGGCTTTCCTACAAGAAGTTTCCATGCAAGTCTTTCATTCCCCATACGTGCAACATGTCCTGCCCATCGCAGTCTACGAGACTTAACTGTTCTTATTATATCCGGCTTCCTATAAAGACCATGTAGTTCATTGTTATGTAGTCTTCTCCAATCACCTGTCTGTTCCTCTATCTTTGGTCCAAAAATTTTCCTAAGAACTTTATTCTCAAATACTTGTAATCTCCTTTCCTCTCTTAAAGTAAGAGTCTATGTTTCGCACCCATATAATATAACTGGTAGAATAATAGTTTTATATATTTTCAGTTTAACGTTTTTTGAAAGGAGTTGGGACATCAAAAGTCTCTGCAATGCATAATAGCACGCATTTACAGAATTGAGTCTATGTTTAATTTCTTTGTGCATCTCATTCCTATTTGTGATTATTGTTCCTAGGTATTTGAATTCAGCCACTTTCTCAAAATTTCCCTCATTTGTCACTAGCTGTCCATTTCCATTATATAATGAATTTCTACGTGTGACCATATATTTAGTTTTATTGATATTTACTTCCAGTCCTAATTTCTTAGTGTTTGACTTGCGTTCCACTGGGGTAAAATTTTCTGGAGTTATAATAGTCCCTCTCTGGTTCTACGGGGGGGGGACTACTTCAGGGAATCCATAGCAAAGGCTTAAACACAGAGAAATGTTGCTAGGAACATGGAGTGTTAGTACAAATGAACCAAAGTCATGTTTCCTTTTCTCAACAACACTTTAAGATAATGTAATTAAGTTTCAAAATAGGAGGATTAAGAGTAAACATGGAAAAAACTGAATATCTTGTAGTAGGAGCAAGTGGACGAGATATATCCCTATCCCAAGGAATTATTAGAGCTGTTAAAAAATTTAAATATTTGGGATCACTTTTTGATGAATCAGGGAGTTGTAAAGCTGAAGTAGATAGCAGGTTAGTACAAGCACGAAGAGCCATACAAATGTTGAATGGAGTACTGTGGAGTAGGACCATGTCAAACCACACGAAGAAGAGGATTTTTAAGTATGTTGTGGAAAGCATAATGACTTATGGTGCTGAGGAATGGACTTTGGTAGAGGGACAAAAAACTAAGATCTTGGCAGTGGAGATGGATGGAATAAGACGCAGTGCCAGGGTATCCAGGTTGGAAAGAAGAATAAATGAAGAAGTGAGGCGGATGATGGATATGGAGGAGACAGTGATGGAAAAATCGAAAGACGAGATCTTCAGTGGTATGGCCATGTCAGGAGAATGGAGGACGATAGGTGGCCCAAAACTCTTTTGGAATGGTCACCTTCTGGTAGAAGGAAACGGGGCAGGCCAAGAAGAACTTGGAGAGGAGAGATCCATAGATTGATGAACGACCGAGGTCTGGAGGAGGATGAATGGCGTGATCGGCAAGAATGGCGAATGGGAATACAGGGTAACCGCTGAAAAGTGGAGAGGCCCTCAAAAGTAAAAAGTAAGTAAGTTTCTACAGTGTAAAGATTCGTATCTTGTGAATCACTGATCTGCTTTCATGAAAATACCCTCATTCTATAGCAATTATATCAAGTATTCAATAGGGGATCCTATGAACTTTGCGCATTTCGATCATCATATCTCTGTAACATTTCATTCATCTTTTCGAACTGCACTGTCATGCGCAGTTATTCCAATTATTTCTCTTCATTGCGTTATGGGATTTCTTAAGTATAGTTCTGTTCTCTGGTTCATAACTCAAAGTTCGTTTTCGTCATCGGCAATAACATCTTCGGGTTTTTTTACAGCTGCAGCCGTCTTCCCGTGGCAAATCTCCAAATCTCATGTGCATCTTCAATGCTTAGCCCTCTTGCTTGCAGTGCTATCCTCATGTTTTCGTTCCATGTTGACTTTGGTCTCCCTCTTTTCTTCTTTATGGTCGGTTGCCATTGATATAGTTGCTTCGGCCATCGCTCATCTTCCATTCTTAAAATATGTGTTAACCATTTTAATTCATTCTCCTCAAGTCATTCAACTATGCTTTCTTCTGCTTCAATTATGTTTCTAATTTCCTTATTTGTGACATGTTCTAATTTTGACTTTCTGGCATTCCTGCGTAAATAATCCATTTATAGAGCTATTAGTCTATTCTTGTAGTACGTATTGATTATCCATACCTCACTTTCATACATTGCAACAGATTCCACCAATGTTTTACCAATATATTTTTTTATGTCTTGCCTAATATGCTTATCCCACCATATGGAATTTAACGACGATATTATTTTGCTACTCAATTCTATTCTATGAATTATGTTCTCTTTGCCTATACCTTCAATGTTATCCATAATCATTCTCAAATTTCAATAACATAATTTTATTAAAAAACGTTTGATCTTTATATTTACAAATATACGTATTATGGCGCGTCGTAATAACGACGTTTGAACTTCGCGGGCAAAGCCGAGAATAGTGTTCTAGCATTGGTCGAAATATATTTGCAAGTCGCCAACTCGCGAGTCAAAAGACCAGAGCAGACTAGTGAAATGTCTAGAGTCTCATTCCAGAGATCTCTAAGAACACCTACCTCCCCTGTCGAGAAAGATCGATGGTCAGAAGGTTCCATTTCGAAGAGTCTCGACCTAGAGCCTAGACATTTCCAACTCCCCGCCTATATAATCTGTGGTGTAGAGTTTTTCGCAGCAATAAATTCAGCGTGAAGAGAGGACAAATTGTAGTGAGTGTACTCATCAGAGATTGTAAAATAATTGTGCGTGATATAAAAATTGAATCAAGGTTTATTGTAACTGATCTACTATTGATAATTTGTACTGGTAAATAAATTGATTTGTGAGATTTTTTCCGACATCTGTGTGTGTTTATTTACATCAAAACTACGTGAAGACGAACCCCCCCTACCCAAGCGCTGCAAAATATATATATATATATATATATATATATTGTTCTATAATTAAATACAATTAAAATTAAACTAATATAATAATGTACACTCAAAAGAATAACAGCTCGAATAAACTACACATAAAAAGAAAAGAAAATACACAAAGAAAGTAATAAACTCTAATTAATTAATCTACCGCTTATAAGTAAGATAATAGGTAAATATATTAACAAACCTTAATACTATTTCATTAGATAATAAAAAAAACAATTATTAATAGTTAAAAAAAGTAATATTAGTGAGTTGCTTCTGTTAATAATTTTATTTTCAATTTGTTTCTGAAATATGGTAAAGTTTGGCAGTCTTTGACATACGGTGGAAGAGAATTCTATGTTCTAGCAAGAGAAACTGTAAAAGATTTCGAGTAATAGGTAGTATGATGAGGAAGGATATATATAGGACAATCTGCTGAAAAGATCGGGTATCTAATTTATGTGTATCAGAGAGTCTAGTGAAGCGGTGTGATAAGTGAGGTAATGATGTGTGTAATATTTTATAGAGAAGACATAGGGAATGGATAGTTCTACGATCTTGTAGCTGAATCCATGACAATTGTTCCAGGGATGGTGTAACGTGATCAAATCTGCGAATACCACAAATAAAACGTATACAAGAATTATGAACACGTTTAAGTCTTTGGGTAACAAGAGTATTTAGGTCAGTAACAAGGGTATCACAATAATCAAAATGGGACATTACAAGTGTTTCTACTAACATTTTCCTTAGAGCATACATCCATAGTAATTCTGCCCGAAGGCAGGTCCTTCACTGCAATCATAGCATTTTTATGCTATGCTTGCAGTTTTTCTAGGGACGTGTAGGTGTGGTAGCTTCCCGTTGCTTTCCACACCGGTGAAGTATAATGATGATATGATGATGGCTATATGAGTTCGGGGACCGTTTGGGCCTTAACGTTTTCCTGACATTTGCCTTACAGTTGAAGAAAAACCCCGATAAAAACCTCACACAGAAAAACTGCCCCGACCGGGGATCGAACCCGGGCCCGCTGCGTGACAAGAGAGTACGCTACCTCGATACCACAGCGGTGGACTCCTTAGAGCACAATAGTAAACAATTTATAATACGATTTAATGAGTGTATTATTGAGAAAATTGTTTTACAAATGTTGTTTATTTGTTTATTCCAATTTAAGTATTTGTATACACTGTATATGTGTACAATCAATTATATACAAATAGAACATTTATGACATTTTCTGATAAAAATACAGTGTATTGAAACAGCTGTTACGAATATTAATTAGAATAAATATTATGAAAATCGTATAAAATTTTAATAGTTTAATTTATTACATACATTAATTTTATTGTGACTTAGTTAGACCTGAATTCTGCCAAATAAAACAAAGGTATTTTATATCTAGTAGTAGTAGTAGTAGTAGTAGTAGGATTTTGTTGGACAAAAAAGTAAGATATTTACAATATTATTTACAAATATGCGTCGCACGGGCAGTAAGTCGTCACTCCAGGGATTAGGCAATTGCCCGTTCCGACTTCATAATGCATCAGCCCAACGTCTTCTAGGTCTTCCAACATCACGTCTTCCTCTTGCTTGATAATTTCTTGCTAACAATGGATATCTCTCCTTACTCATTCCATCCATTTGATCAATCCATTTCTGTCTGTAATTCGTGACTTTATCCAATAAAGGCTGTACTTTCAATTCTACTCTTATATCCTCATTTCTTATTCTATAAAGTCTTGTACATCCTTTTACTTGTCTTAGGAACCTCATCTCCGCCGTCTGTATTCTATCCTTCTGTTTTTTCATTGGAGCCCAAGTTTCACATCCATACAATATTGTGGGAACCGCCATAACATTATACATTTTTATCTTGGTTTCTTTTCTAATTTTATTTTTGAATGTTCTCTGTATTGTTCCACACACCGTCTGAAATTTATTTATTTTGGAGTCAATATCTCTTTCCACATTGTAGCCAACATCACAGCCCAAATATTAGAAACTAGATACCTGTTCTATACTTTTATTTTCTAAAATAATTTTGGATCTCACTGGATCTCTTCCTCGAAAAGACATGGTCTTCGTTTTCCTTACAGAAATCTTTAGATCGTATATGAAAAATTAAAATTTAACCCGAATCGAGCAGCTACACAGATTCACAAAGATTCATAATATCTAATCTGTGTTACATGCTGCGCACAGGAGATTCGAGAAGTTTTTCTCTTCTCTATATCTTATCTAGAGAGTTGAGTAAATGAAATTGCGACCTGTATCACTAGAAACAACAGAAACTCCTGTCCATTTCGCAGCTGCCATCATCCAGCTGGAAAATAAGTTTAACTTACTTCAACTTTCTAAGAAACGAGGTAAAATTTTGTTTCATCGTAACGTTAACTCAGTTTATTAAATTCTACGCTTCGTAATATTCTTATTAAATACAATTAACGTATCGTAAGTAATTGCGTAAAACTTTAAAATAATTACACTTAAAGTTATTGACCGGTAATGTTAATTGAGACGCTTGAGAATTATACGTGCCCGCAGCCCTGTTCAGCTGTAGCCTTCCGATAGTAGCTTCATATTCAGCAGTTGAAGACTGTAGCCAGGGTTGTACAAAATGGAAGCTATGATTAGTATGAAAAAACATATGATTAATTTAATGAAGAATGGGAATAGTTAATTTTGTGTAAATGTAGTGGAGGACCTTCTTCTTCTTCTTCTACTACAAGGTTTAGGCTATGCAGCCTGTTCCGGCTAAGTTAAAAGTGGAGTCCATCTTCTGCGTGGTCGGCCAACATCTCTTGTTCCTCTGGGATTATACAGGAAGGTTCTTTTTGGTATTCTTTCGTTGTTCATTCTCATTAAGTGTTCTGTCCATTTCTTATTATTTTCGCTGATTTTATCTTCAATTTTATATATATTTAATTCTTCTCGTATAGTTTCATTCCTTATTCTATCCGCTCTTGTGCATCCTTTCACATTACATAAAAACAGCATTTCCGCAGTCTGTATCCTGCTTTTATCCCTTGATTTCATTATCCAATTTTCACTTCCATACAACAACAAAGGAACAGCCATTGTTTTATATAATTTAAGTTTCGTATCTTTCCTTGTTTTCCGACCTAAGGATCTACTCAATATAAATTATTTTCAATAATGAAATTGGGAAAGTCTTGTCAACGAGCTAAGTAGAAAGATTATAATTTGAAATCGGTATTAAGACTTACTTCTGCTACTGACCTTTCTCCAAAAATATCGCAATTAGTATGCGATTATAATGTTCCTTAATTTCTTCCTATAGCTCTTTAAAGAGTTTAGACCTAACTTTAGAGATGCTGCATTTTAAATATTGCGATGTTCTACAACTGACATTAGTGATGGATTGTCGGGCGAACTATAGCGTGCTCATAATATTTTATGTTATGTTCGCGCCGTAGCCTAGCGGTTAAGGTAGGAAGCCTTCACGCAGAGCTACGGGACTTGCGCTGGTTCGAGTCTCCATGGGGGAAGAAATTTTCTCATGGTATTTCGGCCAGTATGGGACCGGTGCCCACCCAGCATCGTGAGGCAATTGGGTAGCTACAATAAGTAGCGGCTCCAGGTTGAGGAACCAGCTATAACGGCTGGGGGACTCGACATGCTAACCACATGTCACCCCTACACTGGCTGTTGATCATCTACCTTTGTGATTGACACATGTGGATGTGAAGGGCCAGCAGTCGGCTGGTAAAAAGGGCAACCGCTGAAAAGTGGAAAGACCCTCAATCGGAATCGGAATATTATCCCATTTCTCCATTTTCTACGAAGTGTCATTGACTCTATATCAAAGATAGAACAAAATTACACTGTCTAGTTCTCTTATTTAAGATTCTACACACTTTGGCTCCACATTATTTAGCCTCTTGTTTCTAGTATCTTCTTCCAACCATAATTTAAACACATGGTCAGGCCATAATCTTCCTTAATATACCACAACAAAGGATCTCCACATCATATACCGTCTCCGCTTCTCGCAACTAGAAATCCCTGTCACAGGAAATCAAGAGCTGTCGAATGTTAGATTTATTCAATAAAAATCTAAAGTTATATTTGCTTTAACTCTAGTTTGATAGTTACCTTTACATGTAATGTAGGCCTACATGTTTTAATTGTTGTTTCTCGTTCAATTTATATTACTTTTATTATTATTATTATTATTATTATTATTATTATTATTATTATTAATCTGTAACAAAGCATTTTATTATATGGGTCTGAAACCTGGACAGTAAGTAGAAAACAAGCCAACAAGCTGTTAGCAGTAGAAATCGATTTTTGGAGGCGATCGACAAGATTTTCAAGAAGGGATAAGGTCTAAAACAGCACAATAAAGGAAATTATGCAAGTTGAAAAAAAATAAGAAAAATAGAAGAAAAACGTTTGAAATGGTATGGACACCTCATAAGAATGGAGGAAGAGAGAATACCTAAGAAGATCCTTAATTGGAAAGCTAATGGAAGAAGTGGAAGAGGCAGGCCTAGAGAACGTTGGATGGATGGATGGAATGAAGATAAGTATGGAAGCTAGAGATTTGAGGGAGAAATGCTTTAGACAGGAACCTCTGGCGACAAATCACTTTGGGTTGAAGAAGAAATACTGTATTGTGGAATATTCCTAAATAAAATTATTATTATTATTATTATTATTATTATTATTATTATTATTATTATTGTCATAAGTATTTACATGACATTTTAACTGCAATTTTTAATTATTTTTTACATTCATTGTAATTAGTATATTTGTATAATATATAATTTATACTGTAAATATGCAGTTGTATATTTATCCTGGTTGAGTGGAAGAGAAACCATTATGACGTTAAATATGTCATATTAAATAAAACTGTTATTATTGTTGTTAATAATAATAATAATAATAATAAATTGACGCGAAATAGCCTTTCAATGTTGAAGTAGCTATAAGTAAGTAAAATTAAAAATGTACTATAAATGATAGATTAATAGAAAGATCGAAGTTATTTCAATGATTCATTGTGAAGATTTTTATCATTAGAGTTTTCACTGCTTCTCTTATGCAACGCCTGGAGGAGATAAACCTATTGAATAATATTATTTTGCAATTGACGGTCTTTTCATCTCTCTTTACTTTATTTTCAAACTCTCGGGAATCCATTTCCTGCGCAGAGGGAAACAGTGCTGTAGGCATTCTTATGATTATTAGTTTGCCACTCAAACTCTGTTGGTAATTCAATTCCTCAGTAGCAACTTTCTTCTTCACTTCAAAGATGGAATTTGAATTATATTCCTGGAAGCTCCAGCGTTCTATTAACAAAACAATATCGGTGCGGTTTGTCTCTGTGTCTAGAAGAGCCTCGGCTAATTTTCTTACTAATAAATTGGACATGGATTTAATAACTACTGGATTTGTTATTTCAAAACCTTATTTCTCCACATATAACATACTGGCGCTATCGAACCAGGAGGTTTATGGCCGCGCAGATGCGAGTTTCCTTTTATCCCTATCTTGAACTAACGTCTTCGACTCATCCCCTATAGGCCCAATATAATTCACTTAATGAACTTCAACAGTTCAGATAAAAATAGCAAGGACATACTTTAAGAATGACCAACGCCCCGCCGTATAGCGAGAAAAAGTAGCAATATAAATCCCGAGGAAAAATAAGAGTTGGACGAACAAAGAGGAGATACTGATCAGTTGTGATAATGGTTGATCTCGAAACAGGCAAATTTGCCTGAAATGTGAACATATTTAATGATTAAGTAATGATTATATTTTCTTCACGATTACAGATAAAAATAGGAATTTATTTTAAATTTAGACATATATGTTTATTAAGATAAGAAGATAAATATAAGGTAATTACAGAAAGAGCAGTGTTTCAACTGTATGTATTTGGTGATTATTATTATTATTTTACATTTTATTGTCGATACCAATAGTATTTTGTTTTAAATGTAAATGTAGGGCCTATATTAAAGAAATGGTAAATATAAGATTAATATTATAAATAGAGTAGTGCGATTTATTGTAGTTATATTTCATTATTATTATTATTATTATTATTATTATTATTATTATTATTATTATTGTTGTTATAAATTGAACAAAAACTTATGTCGATGGAAATAGATTTCATAAGGAGAGCAGCAAGATGTTCAAAATTAGAAACAATAAGAAATACTGTCATACGAGAAAAAATGAATACGAGTATTAGATATTTAATAGTAGATTTTATAAGATACAAGCAATTAAATTGGTATGGGCACGTACGACAAATGCAAGAAGAAAGGTTAGCCAGAAAAACATTCGAATGGCGTCCACCTGGAAGAAGAAGGAAAGGAAGACCTCGAAACTCGTGGATGTAAGAAATAAGAACTGAAATGAGAACAAGAGGATTCGAGGGTGGAGTTGATGGACAGAGACGAGTGGAGATAGAAAAAAAACTTTAGGCACAGAAAGATGTGTAAAGATTAAAAATCTGTATATAAAGAAATGCAATTATTATTATTATTATTATTATTATTATTATTATTATATTATTATTATTATTATTATTATTATTATTATTATTATTTTGGTAGACCATCGCCAACGTGGATAATTGGAATTCAAGACAACACGAAGAAGAGAAATATGACAGAAGAAGACACGCAAGACCAGGAAGTGTGGAAGAAAAAATTGTATATTTTGGTTGAGGATACCTGTGTAAATGACAGAAACAATTCTGAAATAAAAAAATTATCATTGTAATTGTTATTATTATTATTATTATTATTATTATTATTATTATTATTATTATTATTATTATACTAATGCTTTCCAATCATCCCCTGTATAATTGACTTTCCTCACATCATAGTTAATGTTATTTTCCCACCTCATTCTTGGTCTACCAACTAGGCGTTTTCCTTCTGACTTTCCTACAAGAAGCTTCCATGAAAGTCTTTCATTCCCCACACGCGCAACATGTCCTGCCCATCGCAGTCTACGAGACTTAGCTGTTCTTATTATATCTGACTTTCTATAATGACCATGTAGTTCACCGTTATGTAGTCTTCTCCATTCATCTGTCTGTTCATCTCTCTTTGGTCCAAAAATTTTCCTAAGAACTTTATTCTCAAATACTTGTAATCTCTTTCCCTCCCTTAAAGTAAGAGTCCATGTTTCGCACCCATATAATATAACTGGTAGAATAATAGTTTTATATATTTTCAGTTTAACGTTTTTTGAAAGGAGTTGGGACATCAAAAGTCTCTGCAATGCATAATAGCACGCATTTACAGAATATAGCCTATGTTTAATTCCTTTGTGCATCTCATTCCTATTTGTGATTATTGTTCCTAGGTATATGAATTCAGCCACTTCCTCAAAAATTCCCTCATTTATCATTAGCTTTCCATTATACAATGCATTTCTACGTGTGACCATATATTTAGTTTTATTGATATTTACTTCCAGTCCTAATTCCTTAGTGTTACTCAATAGCGTGTGCGTGTGTTGTTCTTTAGTATCTTCTCGCTATCGGCCAATAGTACTACATCATCAGCAATATGATACATATATGCATACATACACACAATATGAAAAAAAAATTAATGTCTGAACCCGGATAAAGCCGGGGCCTCGAACTCTATACGTTAGCGCACAAGAAATTGAAAGTTAGTTTTAGACTGGATAGTATTTTTGGTCTGGAGCGTTATTCGTTTATGATAAATGGCATGAAAGATTACAAAAATATATATCTCTTAAAAAAGATTATTCCAGTAGTGACACAGGTTTCCTCGACCTATGGATGATTTTCTTTGCTCCACTTATCTCATCCTAGGGGCGTTACTATGTACTAAACATAAAAATGAAGGATATATTTACTGATCGAATCAATTTACTTCTACTGGTTTTTTAAATTAATAATGAAGATGTGTCAAACGCCCTTGTAGTAAAATAAAACTTCGTTTTCATATTAAAATGTTGTTTTTAATAGATCACACAGTCCCTATATAATAATAAAAACATATACCTAAAATTTCGTCATAGGCCACATTTGATTAAATGCGCATTTTATGAAACCTGCCCCTCCATTTCAAGTAATTTTCTGCCTCTGCTTGTCTATTTTCATTTCATTAGGTAGTAATAAAGGTTCTAGTGAATTTCCCAACATGCGTATTCTATTGCTGCAGTTTAAAAAGTTGTTTATTTTTCTCTGGCTCTCCAAATTGCTTTGCGTTACCCTCATTCCAAAGTTTTAACAGTTTTCAGAACAGAAATATTCATAATTCAGCTAAAAAGTACAGGAATTAAATTCGAATTAATTTAACTTCACTATAAAACCTAAATTTAACCTATCTTCTCCAAGCACCATCTTAACCTTCATGTAGTGGGTTTTGAGTATATTTAATTTCTCTGTGTATCTCATTCTTATTTGTAATTATTATTCCTAGGTACCTTAATTTTCGCCGATGATTTAGTCTTACTACACCATGATGGAGATCTGTTACAATTGGCTGCTTAAAAACTAAATGCAATATGTAGCGATTATAATTTTAAAATTTCAATAAGTAAAACAAAAGTAATGGCATTTTGTGGAAGAAATACTCTGCGTGAAAAATAGTAATTAGAGACGAAATTATTGAACAAGTATCCCACTTTAAATATTTAGGATGTGATATCAGCTATGGATATGATAAAGATATTGAACACAAAACACATCAATTTCAAGCTATTTGTGGTACAATAAATAGAACATTGAATAATAAAGCCCATTAACAAACAAAATTAAAATTTTATAAAATAATGGCTATCCCTGTCCTTTTGTATGGGAGTGAATCTTGGATTACCCCTACCAAACAAGAAAGTAAAATCCAAACACCCAAGATGAAATTTTTAAGAAGAGTAAAAGGCTTCAACCCTCCATAACACTTTTTTTTGATAATTTTAACAAAAGCTTAGTTTTCAATTAATATATTAAATTCTAGTGAAGTGCCTGAAATAAAAGGGCACTAGAATGGACCAGATAAGAAACGAGGATATCCGTGAAGAACTGCAGATCTACTCCATAAAAGAAAATATATTTAACAGCAAGATACAGTGGAAAGAACATGTAGAAATAATGGAAGAAAGTATATTACCAAATAAAATCTTCCATTATTTTCCAAGAGGAAGAAGAGATGTCGGACGTCCTCGGAAGAGATGGTCATAGATCTATTAGTGAAGATGGAACAGGCAACTCTTTCCTAAAGCAGGAAGTGAAGAAGAAGAAGAAGGTATCTGAATTCAGCCACTTCTTCAAAATTCACCTCATTTGTCATTGCTTGTCCATTCCCATTATTTAATGTATTTCTATGTGTGAACATATATTTAGTTTGATGTTTACTTCCAGTCCTAATTTCTTAGTGTTACCCAATAGAATGTGCGTGTTGGCCCTCCGTATCTTTTCGCTATCGCCCAATAATACTACACCATCAGCATAAACTATCAGTTTTTTAACACCATTGAATTTTAGGCCTTCTTTATCCTCTAAAGGTTTAATGGTACGCTGTAATACAAAATTGAATTCGTGTCATTGCCTAAAACGTTTGCACCGAGGCCTCTTATTTCAAACTTGAGGTTCTTCTTGGAAAACATGCCGTAAATCTTCGACACGGGGCACACGGAGTTACTTTACTTTCAAAGGAAGACGTTCAGAATTTTTACGCCCCGAAAAAAAAATAACATTGAACTCGGCCGAATTTGAACCCACGAACCTCAGAACCAGAGACGAAATGGTAATCACTATACCACCGGAACCGACCGCAAAAATTTACCCTTAAACGAAGTTTCCTTTCTATTAACCCATTCACTTCACGTTTAAGTGCTCAATGCATTTTCCCAGAAACCAGATTTAAGTTACAGTAAATTATATTGTCTATTTTCAGACATTCAAAACAACCAAAATATAATGGCACTTGAGATCACAATAAGGGTGAAGACAAAAACACATTCCTCTTTTATTCATAAATGTTAGTCTACCAAGGGATGTATAAAATATTGCAAAATATATAACAGCAGAGTTAAGCGAGTGTACCTTGTCTTCTGAGTTGAAGGCTGGCTGCGAGACTACCTCGTCTTTTGAGGCGATTGGGTTAATTTATAATTTTTTCTGGTATCCCTATAGATTATCATCACCATTCTCCTTATTATTCTAGAAATAACATAATGCATCTACAATAAGACTACAACGTATCCTATTGTGTACTATCATCTCCGCTACTCGTATTCCTATCCCAGAAATTTCGTCATATTCGATTATTTTAAAGGTTTTGACCTTCCACTTCCTCTCTATCACTAAGGATTCTAATCTAACGCCGCATTCCTACCATCTCCAATATCTTTGCATAACATACATCCTATCCAGTTCAATTCTCTTACTTTTATTTGAATTTTCAGTATTGATCTGTGTTTTATGTAGATCTTCATTTACTATTACAAACCAATTTGATTTTCAATTTTTTCCTAATCAACTATTGATAAATACTTGCATATTAATTTACACAGGCATAATACAATTTTCTACCTGAACCGGGATTTGAACCCAAGATTTCCAACTTTATGCGTTGGTGCATTAGCCAATTGTGCTACTCAGACAATCGAGGTGGGGGACAAATTTCTCTCTTACAAACCTTAGTAGTGAATTTATATTCACATTACAACAGGAGTGCTTCTGCTAAGAAGACACTATGATTGGGTTTATTATTTGACATATCAGCTAATTACGAACGTAACTATTATTGTAATTGATTTACTTTGGTAAGTCTTCACATGCAATAGTTAATACAACTAATTTGGTTGTAATAAATAATTGTAATATATTTACATCTAGCTGCTATCCGACGTGCGCTGCTACGCCTAAATAAATGAAATGTGTCTTTATTCTTAGTTGAATAAGTAAAATATATAATTATAAATTTATATCGTATTTAATTTTAGATACTCCGTGCTGATTACCAGGCGTTGCCCGGGAATCTACTTATACCGATTTTCTTGTCATATATGGTTATTGTTAGTTATCCGTAAAAGATTGACATATCGCTCATTTGCTGCAACAACGACATAAGTAAAAAATTGTCGATTTTGAGTTATTGGTACTACATGAAAGGCAAAACTCAGTTCTATATTCAGGAAGAACTACATAAGGCATTGTATACAATGCGTTGGTATAGCAATTTGATATTTATGACAAATACAGGCGAGTGTATATGGATTTCAAACCTTTAAATGCTTCTCCTGAAAAACTATGTTTTTTTTAGTTACGATGTTGTTGCGGCAAATGAACGATATGCTGTCGCGGACTTTGTTGTAGAATTTATTTAAGGCTCTTGCCCTGCAGTACATACGGCAATATGTTATATACGTTAATTGTCCCCGAAAAATTCTCTAAATGATGAGGGAGGGGAACATTTAAATCGGTGAAGTAGTTTTTGAGTCCAGACAATTTTTATATATGAAGTTTATGTTACTTATATTTCAAGCATATACGCGTTAATTATATTATTTTTGGTCTGGACATCTTACCTCAATATTAATTTCTGGTTTTGTTTCTTCCTTGTAACTTAAGAAGTTGTAATTAATATTTAATTTTAGGAAGTTATATTTTGAGGTTATTTTAATTATATTATTTTTGGTCTGGACATCTTACCTCAATATTAATATTATCAATATTAATATTGAGGTAAGATGTCCAGACCAAAATAATATAATTAAAATAGATAATATTAATATTGAGGTAAGATGTCCAGACCAAAAATAATATAATTAAAATAACCTCAAAATATAACTTCCTAAAATTAAATATTATATACGCGTTAATTGATCGCACTTGTATTTTCACTGCTTTAAAAGTTTGCTTTAAACTATTTTCTCTGTTATTGTACCTCTGTCTCCTTTTCTTTTAGGAACAGTACTGACATGAAATGGGCGGACAGAGGGATCCTTGCACATTCCGCGCATTAAACTTATCGATTGTGTGCGAGCAAACATAAAGTCATGCGCAGAATATCCTTCAATACTTGTAATAATCATAGCAGCTTCTCTGATATCACTTGACAAGCCTCATAGCCCCTGGCAGGATGCAGGATTTCGAAGCATAGGTAAATCCTAGGGAATATACTTATACGAATAAGAACCTTAAAAATATAAGCATATAATGTGAGACAGAATCCACATTTTTTAACATAAAGGAAAAATTAAATATGCTCATCAGATAAAATCTGTAGTCTGAAAAAAAAATTAAATAGCTTACTTGCATTGATCTGACAAGGAACTATAAATCTTCTGATACCGAAACGTATCCTGAAATTTTGTTGACAAAATGATCATCCAGTAAGGATCGTATGTTCCAGAAATCATCTGAGACTTCCAACTGCAGGGTTGTGAGATCAAGAACAACATATTTAGAAATATGGCAGTTCGAAGTAGTACTTGTAAAACAGAACACGCTAGTTTTTCTTTTATCTCATTCATTCTTACCTTCAGGAAGAGCTGGCCAAGAGCAACGTTTAAGATTCGCCTTTTACAAGAAATTGGAGCCTCTATTTCGGTTACTTTGGTTAAAATTGGAACATTTTTTCTACTTTTCTTTCAAAACTGTAAGGAGATATTTTGATAAAAAATGTCAAGTATATTTCGACATGAGAATACTGATTACTTACTTGTGAACAAAATCGTGATAAGTGCGGTAGTACTTATTTACTTCCTCACTGGCACTATCGAACCCGTAGGTTCATGGCCGCGCGGACATAAGCTCTCCATACGTCCCTATTCTGAGCTAATACTTTCCATTCATTCCCTGTATAATCTACTTCCCTCAAATCGTAGCTAATGTTATTCTCCCACCTCATTCTTGGTCTACCAACTGGGCGTTTTCCCTCTGGCTTTCCTACAAGAAGCTTCCATGCACATCTTTCATTCCCCATACGCGCAACATGTCCTGCCCATCGCAGTCTACGAGACTTAACTGTTCTTATTATATCTGACTTTCTATAAAGACCATTTAGTTCATTGTTATGTAGAGCTTATGTCCGCGCGGCCATGAACCTTCGGGTTCGATAGTGCCAGTGAGTAAGTAAGTAAGTTATGTAGTCTTCTCCATTCACCTGTCTGTTCATCTCTCTTAGGTCCAAAAATGTTCCTAAGTAGTTTATTCTCGACTACTCGTAATCTCCTTTCTTCCCTTAAAGTAAGAGTCCATGTTTCGCACCCATATAGTATAACTGGTAGAATAATAGTTTTATATATTTTTAATTTAACATAGTAGGCTTAATTGTGGTAGAGTAGTGGAAGTAGTAGTAGTAGTGGTAGTAGTAGTGGTAGTAGTAATAGTAGTAATAATAATAGAAGTAGTAGATTTGTTAAACGACGCTCTTAAAAATTAGGTCGCAGAACAATATCACATTGCTACTGCTAAAAAGGAGCGCTGGCATATGGATCGCTTATGCCCAGATTCCAAGAATGAATCGCTATCAACAAAAGCACATGCCTTCCAAAAATATGTATTCGGAGGCGTTTGGTATTTAACCCTAGGATCTGACTCAATAAATGTTTTAATTTTAAATAAGGGATTAATCAAGAATGGATAAGTAAAGAAAGTAAAAACTGTTAGTTGAATAAGTTGATATTTTAAAAACCTCATACTCCTTCTTCTTCTTCTTCCTTCCAAGTATTAGGCCAAGGCCTGTTAGGATCCTATAGAAAATTTTCCCTCCAGCGTTTCATAGGACGGCCCAGTGATCTTCGTCCTCTTGGTATATAATTATAAACAGCTTTGGGGATCCGATTTGAACTCATTCTTTCAAGATGGTGTTTCCAATTTAGTTGGTACTGTTTAATATATTCCAAAATTGGCGTAGTCTTCAATTCTTTTAAGATATCGGTCTTCCTTTTCCGATCCCATCTGGTGTAACCCGCTGTTCTGCGCATGAATCTCATTTCACAAGCCGTTATTCTGCTTTCATGTTGTTCTTTAGTGTCTATGCTTCACTACCATAGGTCAACACTGGTCTAGCCAAAGTGTTATATAAACGTAATCTGGTGTTTTTTTGTACAAGGGATGGTTTCATAACTTGATTAATAATTCCTAAACTTTTATTATAACTAGTAACGTTTTCAGGGATATCCTTTTCATCCCAGATAGAGAGATAATATCCAAGATATTTAAATTGATTAGATCTCTCTAAAATTTTATTCTGGAGACAGATTTTACTTTGTATGGGGTCCTTCCCATGAAATGCCATAATTTTAGTTTTGTTAATTGATATTTTCATATTAAATTTGACACCTATTTTTTGTAAATTATAAATTGATCGTTGCAAATCATTTTCGGAAAGTGCCAGAAGAGCTAAATCGTCTGCAGAAAGAATAGCATCGAGTTTGAGGTTCCTATTGATGGGTATATATCCTCGTTGTGTTTTCTTCCATTCATTTATTAATTTATTCATGTATATAATGTTTGTACATGACATTTACATTGCTACATTTATTGTATCTTTAACTGTTTATAATTAGTATAGTGTATATCTATATTTGTCGAATATTTATTTGTATTTGTGCTGGTTGAGTGGAAGAGAGGGCCTTATGGCCTTAACTCTGCCAGAATAAATAAAGTATTATTATTATTATTATTATTATTATTATTATTATTATTATTATTATAATGAAAAGCACCGGTGAAAGTCCACCCTGTCTTACTCCAGTGTTGATCTTTTCCCAAGAAGATAATTTGCCATCTTGTTTAACAGAGATTTCATTATCTTTATAGATGTTGACGATATTAGTAATATATTGTTGTGGAACGTTATCATCAGCTAAAATTTGTAGTAATATATTTCTGTCTACTTTGTCAAAAGCCTTTATGAAGTCAACGAAGGCGATATGAATGTCTATATTGAATTCCTTGTGCTTTTCTAATAGTAGTTTTAGAGTAAAGAATCCATCTGTACAAGATCTACCCTTTCTGAATCCATTCTGCTCTTCTCCAATTATATTTTCATAAATTTTCCTGAATTTATTCTTAACTATATTAGTATAAATTTTATATCCAGAGTTCAACCTCATACTCTCAATTAGATTCCATGTTGAATTTCCATTTGGGCTCAATTCTGGAAACGGGAGATACTGTATTTTACAACTCTTGTATAGTATAAGGAAAACCTGGGCATGGAGTACCACAATATTGTGATTGAAACTTGCTGTAAATAAATTAAAAAATGACTTGTCTTTCGAAATTCTCTAAAATAGCATTAAAATAAATACATTTAAAATGGCTATTCTTCCAGTTATATGATGCCAAATATGGATTTCGACTTTAATAGAAGAGAAAACATTATGATTATTTGAAAATTAAGTTCTTAGGACAATTTTAGGACCAAACAGAGTCGAAAAGAGACAGGAGAAAGGAGAAGATTGTAAAACAGTTAACTATTTGATCATTATAGGAAACTAGATGTAACTCTTCATAGACTAAGATGGGTAGGACATGTGACATGAATTTAAAATTATAGTGGGTCATGGAAACTCCTTGTAGTAAAAGGAGATAATAACGTCCAATAGGTACCCCAAAAATGAGGTGGGAGAATAACATTGGCGGTTATTTGAGGGAGGTAAATTATACGGGGGATGATTTAAAAATATTAGGATAGGGATGCATGAACATTGAAGGCTTATGTACGGATTTATGAACTCCGGGATCTAAAGTGCCAGTGATTTAACGAGTTATAATTCCATTCCTGCTTTTTGTATCATCATAATTAAAATCTAACTAAAATACTAAAATATATTAAACAAATTAATTAAAATAAAATTGTTTAATTAAAAAAATAATATAATTATTTAATTATGTTTGTATTTATTCATATTAAAATACGTGAGAGTAATATAACATGTAATAAATTACTGGTGTAAGTTTAAGAAAGTGAATTAAATTTCTACTAAAAACCTCTAACTTTTTTTCAAAATAATTTGTCAGTCATATACAAAACATGCTTTTAAATGAACTGAAGCTCTACAAAAATATCATAATTAAAAATGAAAAATTCCACATGGCCAATGGTGGCATATAATTATCTTGAAATAATTCATCATCATCATCATCAACAAGGATTAAGCTCGATGGCCTGTTCCGATCCCATTATAGGTCGAATTGTTCCTTCCATCTCTTCAATGGTCTTACCAACAATCTTCTCCCTTTTGGTTTATAATTATACATTCTTCTTGGTATGCGCTGTTCAATCATTCGTAATACTTGCTGAAGGTGAGCATTTTGATAGTGTTTTATTCTTTAACAGAGATTAAATACACTAAGTTCTGTTCTTATATCTTCGTTTTTCTTTTTATCGGTTCTTTGGTATCCTGCTGTTACTCTCAACATCTTCATTTCTGCAGCCTCTATTTGTATACTATAGCCTTTACTAATGCCCAGGTTTCACATCCATAGATAAGAGATGGAACTGCCAATTGACATGCTACGAGTTATTGGTAAATCCAGAAAACTGGATAAACCTCGGTAAATATCTGGACAAAACGCGGAATATAATGACACTCATTCATGAATAAATATATGTTATCAAAATGCAATACCATTAATTCTTAACAATTATATATAAATTAATTAGTGTATAATGCTATTGTGTTATTATTTAATTGTAATATTATTGTGTTTTCTTTATGTAATTGTAATGTTATTGCTTTTTTTGTTGTTTATTTTTCTTTACACTAGTACCAATTATTACTTTATTGTAACGGACTGTCAACAGCACGTACGGCTTACTGTCCGTGCGACCCATATTTGTAAATAATATTGTAAATATCTTACTTTTTGTCTAATAAAGTCCTACTACTACTACTACTACTACTTTGTAAAATTTTAAAATAGTTTCTTTTCTAGTTGTATTCAATAAAGTACGTTAATTGTGCCACATAGATAATTGAATCGTATTTTAGTGTGTATATCTAGATTTCTGTCATTACGTAAATGACATCCCAAATAATTAAAATTCTGGACTATCACCTCGACGTGATGGGGCGCCCAGTACTCAACCGGACGACCAAATAGGGGAAGTTTAGCTTTGCTAACTTGCCGATTGGTTAGAGGTGAGAGGAAACTAAGAATAGTCCGCAACGTGGGAGACGTCTGCCAGAAGGTTGACTTCGACCAAGAAGTCTGCAACGGTCTACGAGGCGACGTGATACCAGGCGATCATCACAACGGCTCAAGGGGCGGAAGCAGCAACCCTCTCTAAAGGGTTTAAAACTTAGAGGAGCATGGATAGATGCTCTGAGACAGCAGCCCTGTCATTATCCTTACCCTGCACAGCGGTCAGGGGACATTTATTACTACTGATTCATCTCAAAGCAAAGGCCGGATTGAAATAATTTAAAATTAAAATATGTATATAAGTTACATATATATATATATATATATATATATATATATATATATAATCTCATGTTCTTGGCCATAATTTTTGTACACAGTTCGAGATGCCCCAGGATAGATTTTCGCTCAGAATACTGGAATTAATCATGTAAAAATTCCATGGCTCAACAGGCCTAGAAGGCCCTTCACCTACCAGATGACTGCTGGCCTCACATCCACATGTGGTAATCACATAGGTAGATGATCCACCTAGTGTAGTGACATTTGGTCAGCATATCGGGTCCCTCAGCCGTTATAGCAGGTTTTCGCAACCTGGATTCGCTACTTATTGTAGCTACCCAAATTCCTCACGATGCTGGGTGGGCACCGATCTCAAACGGGCCGAAATTCCATGAGAAAATGTCTTCCCTCATGGAGACCCAAACCAGCGCAAGTCCCACAGGACTGCACCAAGGTTTCTTGCCTTAACCACTCCGCTACGGCGAATTAATCATATGGTCGTCCACGATATGTAAATTAAGTTTAGTTTCAATGACTCTAATGGTGTTTCGTTATCATTATAAGTCATGATATCATCCGCAAGACCTCCGGGAGAAACTACAAGTCATGGGTTCCGATTCTGAAAATTTAAGGAATCGTAAAGAAAAAATCAAGCCTAAATTAGTGCCTCTGAAAAAATCAACCGTTATCTTCCTTGTAATACTTTACTTGCCTCCTAAATGTCTCATTGAGGCGATGTGTTGACCACAAGGACAAGGAACCCACTGGTATTTGTTGGTAAACAATCGTCCTAAATTAGCTTGGTCAAGAAGATCCATCTAGTGGAGCGTCCATGTCTCTACAAGAGATGTATGGGCTATATATATATATATATATATATATACCCTCCATGGTATCTTTACCTTGTCGTGGTGGACTGGCTTTCGTGCTTAAATGATCCTGAGAGCTATGCCGGCGGTAGCATTGCTGCTGATAGGGTTACCCATGCCGGACTGGTCGAAGGTGATAAGTCAGACGAAAAAAGTACCTTGGTCGAAAGAGTGACGATCTTTCACCGTAAAAATAGAACCGTCAAGAAATGCGGACATGGGTTCAATTGAGGTAAAATTTTCCGGAGGTCAAATAGTCCCCCATTCGGTTCTCCGGGAGGGAATTACTTCAGAGAACCCATGCCAAAGGCTGAAACACAGGGACATGTTCCTAGGAACATAGAATGTTAGGACTTTATACAATAGCGAGGTACTAGAGACATGTTGTTGGAGAATGAAAGACTTACATGGAAGTTTCTTGTAGGAAAGCCAGAGGGAAAACACCCAGTTGGTAGACCAAGAATGAGAATAACATTAACTATAATTTGAGGGAAGTAGATTATACAGGGAATGATTGGAAAGCATTAGCTCGGGATAGGGATATATGGAGATCTTATGTCCGCGCGGCCATGAACCTACGGGTTCGATAGTGCCAGTGAGTAAGTAAGTAAGTGTATACATAGATAAAATCAGGTAACATAACTTGTTTTGCACAAAATAACCTTCTGCTGAGGATGGAACCGGTCCCTGATGTCCTACAGTATTTTAAATGTTTTATCAGTTCTGGGGACTGCATTTACAAGGTATTTAATTTTATAATAAGGTGCAAGAAGAAAGGTTACACAGGAAAACATTGGAATGGTGTGCACCTGGAAGAAGAAGGAAAGGAAGACCTCGAAACTCGTGATGCAATAAATAAGAACAGGAATGAGAACAAGGGGACTGGAGGACATGGAGTGGATGGATAGAGACGAGTGGAGAAGAAAAATAAAACTCTAGGCATAGAAAGATGTGTAAACATTAAAAATCTATATATAAATAAATAAAATATTGTAATTAGAATGTCCTCTAAGCTCTGTGATAATCATCATCATCATCATAGTACATTCACGAATTTAGCCCATTTGTTGACCTGTTTCGGCCTCAAGAGAAACACCATCCAGAAGTCTTTTGAGTGGACGTCCTGGTCTTCTTCTTCCTGCAGGTTGATATCTTAACATTAGTTTGGGTATTCTGTGATCTTCCATTCGATGAACATGTTGTTCCCATCTTGACTTATAATCAGAAATTTTGTTTTCTAAAGGTTCCATGTGTAATTCCTCTAAGATGTCTTCATTTTTTTTTTTTTGTGATCTAGTAGTGTGTATCCTGCAGTCCTCCGAAGATATCTCCTCTGTGATAATACTAAACAAATTTTCGCCTCTGATTTGATGTGGATAACAGGACTTGTCTTCATTATTTTATCCAGTCTTTATCCTTGTCAGATCCTACGAAATGTATAAGGCAGAGTTTTTTCGCCTCTGATTTGATGTGGATAACAGGACTTGTCTTCATTATTTTATCCAGTCTTTATCCTTGTCAGAACCTACGAAATGTATAAGGCAGAGTTTTTTCGCCTCTGATTTGATGTGGATAACAGGACTTGTCTTCATTATTTTATCCAGTCTTTATCCTTGTCAGATCCTACGAAATGTATAAGGCAGAGTTTTTTCGCCTCTGATTTGATGTGGATAACAGGACTTGTCTTCATTATTTTATCCAGTCTTTATCCTTGTCAGATCCTACGAAATGTATAAGGCAGAGTTTTTTCGCCTCTGATTTGATGTGGATAACAGGACTTGTCTTCATTATTTTATCCAGTCTTTATCCTTGCCAGATCCTACGAAATGTATAAGGCAGAGTTTATAGGGATGGGAATGTCGCGATATGGTACGCTACTTTGATTACACGTGCAGAAAAAATATAGAGACGCGAGACACTGATGTGCCTTTTATACTAAATAATATTACAACACTGCTTTAGAACTACCCTACAGACAGCCTTTTAAAAGGCTCGTGTGAATAAATTATCGCATTTAAAGAATAAATACTGTAAAAATCGTACGTTACTCTTATCTCTGTATATTGCTCAGAATACAGAAAAAATAAGATAAACATCTGTACAATGAGGTTTATTAACAAAACAGCACGATATACGTAATCAGATATAAAAAGAGATAACAAAATTTTAAAATTTAAATATTCTGAATAAGGAAAGAATAGCAAATTAAAAGAAAAACTGAACTGAATACATAAAACAAAACAAAACAAAAAATATATTTTTTAATGCAATGCTCAGGTTGCCATTTAGACATTTCCTGCGTTTTCTTCTGGTATTGGCGTAATTGTAACGCACTGCTGAGGTTGGGGAATCTCGAAGTTGGGATAGGCTACCCCGATTATATATTTTTAAATTTTAACACAACTTTATTCAAGAGCATATCCCATCACAAAATTGCAATACATGCTAATGTGTTTAAAAATACACTATTATAACACAAATCATCCGGCCATCATCAACATCCTTACCATTATAATCATCATCCTTCACCGGTGTGGAATGCAACGGGAAGCTACCACACCTATAAATCTCTAGTAAAGCTGCAAAGCATAGCATGAAAATGCTATGATTGCAGTGAAAGACCTGCCCTCGGACAGAATTAATAAGGATGGATGGAAGTCTTACTTTAAAATATATACGCTACATACAATATTAACTGAGTCTATTCTATGTTGATTGAGTAATATTTACAAATTGTCAAAGTTAATACTTTTTATGAAATTCTGAAACGGTCTCAAGTGTTTTTCAACTAAATGATTATAGTGTATTGGCAAGTGTCCGCCGCGTGTTATACAGATTCTTAGCTTGAGTCTTTCGTTCTTTAATATTGGGCATTCCCACAGTAGGTGGTCAACAGTTTGTGCATCTAATCCACAGGCGCACATCGTGTTATCTGTGATCTTAAATCTATGGACATACGATTATAATAATAATAATAATAATAATAATAATAGCTTTATTTTACCTGGCAGAGTTAAGGCCTTAAGGCCTTCTCTACCACTCAACCAGGTTTAAAAAAAATACAAACAAAAAATAGTCTTAAATCTAAATTACAATATATATATATAAACGATTACAAGTTATGAATACAATACAATTAATATTTATAATGTATTTTGATTTACTCTAAATTTAACGAATTAAATATATATGTACAATATATATATAAAAAAAACAGGAAAAGATTAATGACATAGTATAAAATTAAATAAATAGAGAAAATGTGTGATCATGTTAATAGAAGTGCGTCAGGAGACTCCTTAATCCTAAAAATTAATCAAAGGCGATTATGAATGATGATTATGATGGCCATATGATGTTCGGGGACCGTTTGGGACTTAAAGTTCCCTGACATTTTTCTTAGAGGCGAGGAAAAACCCCGACAATATAAAACCTCACCTACGAAACTTGTACCGACTGAAAATTTAACCCGGGACCGCTGCGTGGTAAGACAGGACGCTACCTCGCGACCATAGTGGTGTACTACTCGAGATTAATAAATTAAATACATTCAAAATGATAGAAGAGAGGGAATTATACTAACTGAGAGACTAATATATGAATTCTGAGACCTCTACAGTGTATTATTGGCCTAAATCCTTGAGTTATTCTTATTAATAATTACTACTAACTAATTAACTAACTAACTGACCCAAATCATATTAACCGATTCGCCTTAAAAGACGAGATAGACTCATCGGCAGTTAAATGGCCTTCAACTCAAAACTCGAGGTACACTCGTTTAATTATGCTATTATATATTTTGTAGATCCCTTGGCAGGGTAATCTTCTGTTAACATTTAAAAATAGTACAGGAATGTGATTTTGTCTTCATCCTTATTGTGATCTCAAATACCGTTATATTTTGTTTGTTTTGAACGTCTGAAAATGGGTAATATAATTTACGGTAACTTAAATCTGGTTTCTGGAAAAATGCATTGATCATTTAAACCTAAAGCGAATGGGTTAAGCAACCGACGTATCTTGTCCATAAATTTTTCTCCTCCTGATTTAATGTAATCTGCTGGTATCCCATCTGAAACTGATGTTTATACATCTTTAATTTTTATCCTCATTTCAGCCTCTAGTCCACTTTGTTCTGTGACTAATATTACTGCTGTCTGTAAATTATCCTCTTCAACATGTATATTGTATAATATATGATTGAAGTAATTTTTCTATCTATTTAATACCGTATACTCCTGGAAACTGCAATCATATCCCCATTTTCAATTATATATATATATATATATATATATATATATATATATATGTGTGTGTGTGTGTGTGTGTGTTTGTTTTAGCCTGAAACCGTTTTCCTTCTATTCTAATTCCCTGAGATATAATTCTTTGATAGTCCTATTGTTTTTTTGCATTCATTTGAAGATTTAATTTTCTTTCTCTAATATTCCATCTTTTTACTTTTTAAAAACCCAGTTATTTCTCCTCTGATGTTACTTTATATTTCTACATTTACTTAATTTGACTAGTGTAACCAATTCATTTTGCTAAGCTTTAATTTATTTGCAATGTCGGCACATTCCTCGTCAAACCAATTCTTGCTTTGTCTCTATTTATATAACCTACGCTTCCTGATATTAATTTAATATCTCTTACAGTGTCCCATTCTTTATTTATATTAGTTTATTCTTCAGTAACCACATTTTCATCTGAAGATTTCAGTACTTAAAATCTATTAGCAATATTGATCTGGTATTGTTGCCGCATTTCATCTTTTCTTAAGTTTTTTTAATTCACATTTTTGACAATCGACTTTAGTGTTTGTTCCTCTCATAAGAGATAACCGTTGTCTGATTTTCACTCTGAATAGATGATAATCCGAATTGCAGACTGTTCCTCTAACTGATCTAACGTGGATTATATTACTTCAGCGTTTATCTACTAATACATCACCTACTTGGTTCCGAATTTTATCATCTGGAGCCGTCCAGGTGTATTTATGAATATCCTTAAGCTGGAATGTTGTGCTCTTAACAATGAGATTATTTGATGTGGCAAAGGTGACTAATCTAATCCCATTGTCGTTACTATTCTCACGAAGATAGAATTTGCCTATTGTTGTCCTGAATATAATATCTTCCCGCCCAAATTCTGAATTAGAATCTCCTAAGACGATTTTCATACGACATCGTGAAATACTAACAAATACGCATTCTGAGTTTTAATTCATTCTTCATCTTTCTATTCTTGTTTTCTGTGGAAAATGCACATTTACGATTATGAAATCATGTCGTTTACCATTTAGAAATGTATAGGTCCTACGATATCATATTGCTAACTATATCTCAGATAGCGGACTGAAAAAAAAACCGTTCCAAATTCAAGTCTCGCTGCATTCCCATGGTATATTTACCTTGTCGTGGTGGGGTGGTCTGCGTGCTTAAATGACCCCTATAGTTATGGCGGTGGTATAATTACTGTCCATAAGGTTACCCATGCTCAACAGGTCTAAAGCGATAAGCCAAACCAAATAAAAACCTTGATCGAAAGAGTGATCGCCTTTCACCATAACAAATAAAACCGCCAGTAAACGCGGATATTGGTTCTACTGTGGTAAATTTTCCGGAGCTAAAATTGTCCCCATTCGGTTTTCTAGGCGGGGACTACTTAAGGGAATCAATGGCGAAGGCTCAAACATACGGATATGTTCCCTGGAACATGGTACTATTATTCGTATTATTATTATTACTATTATTATGATTATTATTAGTATTATTATTATTAATAATTATTATTTTTATTATTATTATAATTATTATTATTATTATTATCATTATCATTATCATTATCATTATTATCATTATTATTATTATTATTATTATTATTATTATTATTATTATTATTATTATTATATAACGCAGTATTATGGATGTATGAATTGGGTTATAAACGTTTAATTAACTGAATCACATATACTAAATGAAGATGAATTGCTTATGGTTCGGTGAAATGCTTCAATTGCCATTCATTAACTAGAGCTCTAACAGGGTACGAATCCGAATCACGTGGTTCAGTGACTCATTTCACACTGGTCACTTAAGTAAATCATAATTATTCACTGACCTGTAGAAGATGCGCTTCAAACAATAGCTTAACTATTGTCGGATTATATGTTAAAGCTAAGTGCATTGCACTATTTCAAATTCAAAATAAGTATAAGAACAAAGTTTAATTTTTTTTAGCTGGCTGAATTCAATTTATTGAATGTGTTCATTTTAATTCTATAAAAAAGTCTATAAACAAATATTAGTTTATTTTAAGTAAAGGGAAACTAAAATACCTAATATCCCTAAATTTGAAAGATTATATGCCTACACTTTTTTTCATCTATTAATCCCATTTTTATTCAAATCTTCAGTTTAACAAACCCTAGAAAAACAAGAAATGGTTTGATGAGGAATGTGCCGACATTGTAAAGAAAAGAAAGCTAGCAAAAATGAAATGGTTACACGAGCCAAATGAGGTAAATTTAGAGCAATTGGGTAGTGTTAGACGGGAAACCACCAAGTTACTAAATGGTAAAAAGAGGGAATATTTGAGAGAGAAGATTAATGATCTTGAAATGAACGCAAAAAACATGGACATAAGAGAATCATATCAGGGAATTAGTATAGAGATGAAAGGGTTTCAGGCTAGAACAAACATAATTCAGAATCAAAATGGGGATTTGATTGCAGACTCCAGGAGTATATTAAATAGATGGAAAGGTTACTTTAATCATCTATTAAATGTACATACAGAACAGGACATTGAGGAGGATAATTTACAGACAGCAGAAATGCTAGTCGCAGAACCAAGTGCATTAGAGGTTGAAATGGCGATTGAAAAATTGAAGATGTATAAAGCATCAGGTTCAGATGAGATCCCAGCAGAACTGATAAAATCAGGGAGAAAAATTGATGGACAAAAATACACTGGTTGCTTAGTATGATTTGGAAAAAAGAAGCTCTTCCAGATGAATGCAAACAATCAATTATCGTTCCAATATATAAGAAAGGAGATAAAACTGATTGCAACAACTATAGGGGCATCTCATTACTTTCAACTTCGTACAAAATTCTAACAAATATATTAGTCAGCAGACTTACTCCCTATATTGATGACATTCTAGGAGATCATCAATGTGCATTTAGAAGAAACAGGTCTACAACAGATCAGATTTTTAGTATAAGACAGATTTTAGAAAAGAAATGGGAATATAATGGTACTGTACATCAACTATATGTAGACTTCAAAAAAGCATATGATTCAATTAAGAGGGAGAAGTTATATAGTATCCTGCTGGAATTCGGAATTCCTAAAAAGTTAGACTTATACGAATGTGTCTAAATGGCACAAAGAGTAGGGTGCGTGTAGGCAAACAGTTTTCAGGCACTTTTGAAATCCAGAATGGGTTGAAGCAAGGAGATGCACTATCTCCTCTACTATTTAATTTTGTACTAGAGCATGCCATTAAATCTTTAGAGAATGAGGATGGCTTACAACTCAATGGTATTAATAAGCTGTTAGTTTATGCTGATGATGTAGTACTATTGGTCGATAGCAAGGAGATACTAAAGGACAACATGCCCACACCATTGAGTAACACTAAGGAGTTAGGACTGGAAGTAAATATCAATAAAACAAAATATATGGTCACACATAGAAATACATTATATAATGGTAATGGACAGCTAATGGCAAATGAGGGAAATTTTGAGGAAGTGGCTGAATTCAAATACCTAGGAACAATAATCATAAATAGGAATGAGATGCACAAAGAAATTAGACATAGGCTCAATTCTGGAAATGCGTGCTATTATGCTTTGCAGAGACTCTTGACTTCCCAACTCCTTTCAAAAAACATTAAACTGAAAATATATAAAACTATTATTGTTTCTTAAACAAAATTATATGGGTGCGAAACATGGACTCTTACTTTAAGGGAGGAAAGGAGATTACAAGTATTTGAGAACAAAGTACTTAGGAAAATTTTTGGACCAAAGAGAGATGAACAGACAGGTTAATGGAGAAGACTACATAACAATGAACTACATGGTCTTTATAGGAAGCCAGATATAATAAGAACAGTTAAGTCTCGTAGACTGCGATGCTCAGGACATGTTGCACGTGTGGGGAATGAAAGACTTGCATGGAAGCTTCTTGTAGGAAAGCCAAAGTGAAAACGCCCAGTTGGTAGACCAAGAATGAGGTGGGAAAATAACATTAACTATGATTTGAGGTAGGTGGATTATACGGGGAGTAATTGGAAGGCATTAGCTCAGGATAGGAATGTATGGAGAGCTTGTGTCCGCGCGGCCATGAACCTACGGGTTCGATAGTGCCAGTGAGTAAGTAAGTAAGAATGTTGTAATATTTAAATAGCATACCCAATACAGTATACATTTAAAAATTTAAAAAAAAAATACTATAAGCTATGGGTTCGATAGTGTCATTGAGTTAGTTAATTCCTATCTGACGTATGACTCTCAATTTATTTTCATCAAAAAAGGAAGAAGGCATTAAATAATTCTACAATAACTATTGAAACTGCTGTTCTATTTCTTAAGGAATATCCACGAATGATGAATTTTTGTTTTTCATATTATTTAGAATTAATGTAATACTCTAATACTCGCACTTTTTTATTTGCATTTTTAGAAAACTTGCGAAAAATTCTCAGGATCATTGAATATTTTTTTTTTGAAAAATGCAATATTATGTCACTGAATCCATATTCCTTCTCTGTCAATCGATAATGCTTCTGCATTCGATTGATCTCCTTTCGTCCATTGGGGAATAGGATGTTCACCTAGTGGGATGTTTCTTAATCAAAATTATACAGTTGCGCTTATTTGCTTATTTACTTCTTTATGTCAGGGAATGGTATGTGGTTAGTACATCGCCTCGAAGATACATATAATAGGAAACTAAGGTTGTTTCCTGGATAGAGAAAGATCGGTTAAATTTTACTCGGGGGCCTCCTTATTCAGGCTTGAGGTTCTTTTATAAGCCTGAAAGCATTGAAACTCGGGATCCACGGTTTAAAGTAACTCACGGAGAACTTGTCTCTTGGATTTATTCATTTTAAAAATCGATCGAGCCCGACAGGGTATGAATCCGTGACCCTCGGGACTAGAGGCAAGAAACACAATCTCTAGACCACCACGGCCGATAATGTTTCTTTATAGTAGTCATTACAGTTAATTGTAACTGTTATATTCTGATATATGTTTGTCCTGGTGAGTGGAAGAGAAAGCCACATGACCTTAACTCCACCAGGCTAAATCAATAAATAAATACAATTTTTTCCAGTAATTAATTGAAATGTTATTTCATAGAGAGATGCTTGCTATTAAGGCGTTGAAGGGCATGTTTCGATAACATGGTAATACTTGCAAGAAATTTAATACATGGCAATACTTGTATATGATTTAGTATATGGATTTCACAGAGAATATAGTATTTTGAATTTAAACATAAATATATTTCATAGTGTAACAAAGTATATATTACTAGAAAAAATATTTTAAAAAAACAAGACAAGGATAAAAAATATATCTGGTTAATTTACAGTAAACCCTCACTATCTGCCGTCCCGCCTCAATTCACTCCCCTCTTACTGCATGCAGGGAGACCACTGCTCCTTGTTTGACATTGTTAGATTCTGACTTTGATTTCTGTACCTAGCAGTTAAAAAGGCATATAAGTTTTTGGACACGGCCTTGGTACATCACAACGTTTCTCTAAGACAAATTTCAAGTTAGGTTTCGCCATGCAATGGTTGACTGTTCCCTTGTAATCTTACAGTTTGTAAAATTGTTGCATATATGGAATTTATTGATCACGCTGTATAAATATTGCAATTATTTATGTAGTCACTTCCCCTGAAAATTTTAAGAATATGTGTTAAGTAGATCGCGACAAATAAAAATATGTACAGTAAATGTTCCTTATTCGCGGTGGATATGTTCTGCAAATATGCATCGAATACAGAAACCGCGAATATGGAATGATAATTTCTATGGGTATATAGGGGATATGTTCCAAGGTTACAAAATAAAAAGTATCAAAATAAAATCAATTAATGGGAGATTTTGAACAATTTTCATTTTATTCGACATTACAAATCGGCAACAAAGCAGAAGAGACGCGTGTTATTCAGTCAAAATTATTGCAACGGATGACAAGTTGAAACAATGAATCACCGATCGTGGCGAGGGAGGAATTTATCAACAGACATAGTGGCACGTGAAATACAGCGGCGGTGGCTTTTAACAACGAAGTTTAGACTTAGTGACAATAAGGTTTGTTTTACTTTGATCTTCATTTGTCCATTTGATTTGAATCGCTTTTTGTTAAAAGTTGTCTTGACACGTGCCTGCAGTAAAATAGGTTGCCGATGCGATAATAAAGGATACTAGTCCTTCTAATATACCGACTGGATCCGCGAATAAAGACAATTTTACCCGTGAATACAGGAACTGTGTCGCAATTTTTTAACCCGCGAGTAATGAAAACGCAAATAAGGAGCTTTTACTGTACTGCTTGTATCATTAGCGATATCGGATATTCTGCAATCTTTACTTGTTATAGATTTGTTATAACGGGCTTCCAATATAAACCCGGACCGGCCTTACGGAGTTTCACCCGGCACGCAGTGCTGTCTCTTCCTCCCGCAATTTACCCTGCCTGCCACCCGTCCTTGAACTGTTTCTTACCTTATAGAAAATGCTGGAAATATTGTCCTCCCGCAGTTAAACAGGCATTATAACGAGTAAACACATTTAGATTGACACGCTGTAGTTCGGGCACTGTCAAGTTTCTGATTTCATTTCTTATGTTGATCTTCAGTTCTTCCAATGTGTGCGGATTTGTTTTGTACACTTTTTCTTTCAGGCTACCCCACAAATAAAAATCACACACTGGTAGATCTGGGGAGCAAGGGGGCCATACACCAGTACTAATCACTCTATCTTCAATCACTTCCCTAATTTTTTCTTCGGAGAGAACCTTACGCCTTCGCGTGTGTTTCTTATTTTCTACTGAACCAGTGGTCTCAAATTTAGTCACAAGATCTTGGATTGTCGATATGGAAGGAGGTAATTGTCCAGGGGAAGTTCCGAATAAATTCCTCGCGAACGCGACGAGTTGATTCGTATTTATAATAACATTTACACACATAAATGCGCTGCTCTAATGTCAGCTGACGTCTCATCTTGTCGAACGATAGTAAACTGACTAGTTCAAGGACGAGCGGCTGGCAGAGTGAAATGCGGACGAGGAGAGAGCGCTGCCTGACGAGTGAAACCCCGTGAGGCCGGTCCGGGTTTATATTGGAAGCCCGTTAGAACTAAAATTAATCTATTCAATGAGTGACTGGTCTACGAGAATAATTATAAGTTAATTTAATCGAATATACAGATGAATTATTTTTCTAGAATATAATTGCAACAGCAAGACACCTAAAGCATACTATCTTACCACATGCCAGAACAAGAACAAGCAACGACCATGCAATTACAATATCAACACTGAATGTACAAACACTTAGAACAAGCGAAAGAGAGGAAGAGTTAGATCATGCTTTAAAAGAAATAAAATTCGACGTATTAGGTCTTAGTGAAATTAGAAGAACTGGCGAAGCCATCATAGAAAAACAAAACGGAGACCTATTTTATTATATAGGCACAACTCCCGGACAAAGAGGAGTAGGCTTCATCATCAGAAAACAAGTCAAACATATGGTGCAAGAAATAGTAGGGGTGTCTTCAAAGGATCGCAGTCTTAAAATTCGCAACTAGAGGCTCAACCATAACAATCATTCAGGTTTATGCCCCAACAGAAGCCTACAGCAGTGAAACTATAGAACGATCTACTCTACTGGAACCTGGGAACTACCATAGATCAGCACAAATCTCCACTAAACCTAATCATAGGAGATTTCAACAGCAAAGTGGGCCCACGCAGCCACGAGGATGAAGACCCAGTGGGAAGATATGGGTATGGGGCAAGAAATGAAAGAGGGGAAAAGCTCGTTCAATTCGCACAAGAACATAAACTAAAGATAGCCAACACCTTTTTTAAGAAAATGCCTAGCTCAAAGTGGACTTGGCGCTCGCCTGACGGCAACACAAAGAACGAAATTGACTACAACCTAAGCGATAACCAAAAACCATAAGAGATATCCAAGTAGTAGCCAACCTGAAATTCAGTACAGACCACAGGATGGTGCGGGCAAAAATGAAGATAGAAAGAAGAAGGAAGCATCCAGCAAAGCAACATAGACAAAATATAGAAAACATAGACAGCAACAAATTCCAGCTACATCTTCGCGACAGAATTGCAGAGTCCAACCCCAACCGAGAAGCAGGTGCTCAGGAACTGTACAACTCCCTGGAACAATGTATACTACAGGCGACCAAGGACTCCAGCAAAAATACGAAAGCTCAGAAAGAAGGCAAACTCAGTCAAGGAACCATTGCCTTAATTGAACGTCGATCGGAGATGCTACAAACCAGAGACGCTTCGGAGTCGAATAGAACCTAGTATGCCGCAATGGACAAGCTGACGAAAAAGGAAATACGGAAAGATCTGCGAGAGTACCGCACAACCATAACTAGGCAAATAATAGAAACCTCCAAATCGATAAGGAAAGCAAAGAGGGAAAGAAATGGCGACAAACAATGGATGCTAGGAATTAAGAACCAAGCAGGAGGCCGCAACACATTAAGAACAGATATAATCCAGTCAGCCACAGATTTCTATAAATCCCTATACACAAGCTCCCTAAAAACCCAGGCAACAAATCACATAGGCATATTCGATGCTAAACTCGAAAACCACGCCGACACCTTTCCCCCAGTACTGGCCAGCGAAATTAGAACTGCAATAGATGAAATGAAAAATGGCAAAACACCCGGAGAGGATGGAATATACAGCGCATTGCTAAAACTGGCTTCAGATCAAATACTACCATCACTCACAAACATCTTTAACAAAATTCTGCAGACAGAAGAGATACCCGAGCAATGGAAATCAAACACAATCATTCTTCTCCACAAGAAAGGCACAAAAGATGACATGAATATTTACCGACCCATAAGCCTGATGTCCAATCTATACAAACTATTTTCAAAAGTGCTAACAAGAAGACTAACAAAAGTCCTGGACGAAAACCAGCCAACAGTACAAGCCGGATTCCGCTCAGGATTTAGTACAACAGACCATCTCCAAGCAATTAACCAAATAATAGAAAAGACAGTTGAATACCACCATACATTATATCTAGCATTCGTCGACTACAACAAGGCATTCGACTCAGTAGAACATTCAAGTGTCCTCCAGGCATTACACACTCAAGGAATCGAACACAAGTACATCCGCGTTCTGGATAAGATCTACAGCCAAAGCTATGCCAAGGTGAAGACAGAAATTGTGGGACAACCATTCAGTCTCAAAAGAGGAGTACGACAAGGCGACCCAATTTTTCCTAAACTTTTTACATGCGTGCTTGAAGATATATTTCGAAAACTAAACTGGAACAAGAAATACGGAGTAAATATAAACGGGAGCAGGCTATCCAACTTAAGATTCGCTGACGACGTGGTATTGTTCGCCAGATCCCCTAAACAATTCCAATCAATGCTACAAGAGCTCTCAGAAACTAGCAAAATTGCAGGCCTTTCGATGAACAAAAGCAAGACACAAATTATGTCTAATGGTCCGGAAAACCCAATCAAAGTCGATGGAATGGATCTTCAATATGTAAGCGAGTACATATACTTAGGACAACTACCTCCTTCTATCAGAAAGTAGAGAAGGAAATAAGCAGAAGAATAGCTCTCGCCTGGAAGGCGTTCTGGTCACTGAAATTTATACTGCTGGACAAGTCACTCAACCGGAAACTCAAAATGGAAACACTACAAACCTGTGTTCTTCCAACACTGTTATATGGTTGCCGAACTTGGAATCTTACTGCCAAACTGAAGTACACACTCCAAGTATGCCAAAGGAAAATGAAGAGGAAAATCTTAGGCATAACTCTGAAGGACAGAATCTCGAATACAACACTTCAAGCGATATCCTCAACAACTGATCCCGCACAACAAGCCATCAGGAAAAATGGAAGTGGGGAGGCCACGTCGCAAGAATACAGGACGACAGGTGGACAATAAAAACAACCATGTGGGACCCGTACACAGGCAAGAGACAGCGCGGAAGACCAAGACGACGATGGGCTGACATCTTCAAAGAACGAGCAGGGGCGCAATGGTCCAGAGTCGCCAGATGCAGGAAAAGCTGGAGAACGATGGAGAGACAACTGTGTATTAACTAATCACAGAACAGACAATGTATACAAACCAAGTGCTACATCCAAGTCAACTTCTCACCACGGAGTAGCTCACCGGGTGACACTCTCTAATAGAGCTTAACCCCTGTACAGGGAGGCCTTTGCCCTAAAGGGACATATCAGGCTTTATTTATTTATTTATATATAATTGCAACTGTTACTGTGTTTAAATAATTAAAAGAAAAGCATTTAACCGAAAATTAAATGCAGGTACAATCAAATTAATAGATGAAAATCATCTTGTATCGTTTTGTTTCATTGTGCTTACTAATCCAACTACTTCCATTTATATTAGAGAAATAGTACGATAATTATACAATACATCTAAAGGAGTAAAATTTCAAGTTTTGAAATTTAATTATAAAATTACACGTGGAGCTTTATTTCATTAATCCTTCATGTTATACATTTGAGAAATTGTAGTCAAATATTATATAATGGACAAAAATTGAGATCTATGATTATTTATTCTTAAAATTAATGGAAAATATTCAAAGAAGGACTTAGGATGTGTGAGAAATCAATAATAATGAAAAACTGTAATAATATATTACTATAATTCTGAGCACAATAATTTCTACATAATACATATATTAGAATACAATGACATTGAATGCATTTATTCAAGTTCGAAATTAATTTATCTATCTATATCTATCTTCGGGTTTTTACAGCTGCTACAGTCTTCCCGTACCAAACCTCCAAAGCCTGCGATCATGGGCATCTTAAATGCTTAGCCATCTTGCTTGCATTACTATCTTCATGCTTTCCTTCCATGTTATCTTTGGTCTCCCTCTTTTGTTCTTTCTGCTCGGTTGCCATTGATATAGTATTTTTGGCCATCGCTCATCTTCCATTCTTAAAATATGTCCTAACCATTTTAATTCCTTCTCCTCAATTTGTTCAATTATGCTTTCTTCTGCTTCCATTATGTTTCTAATTTCCTTATTTGTGACATGTTCTGATTTTTGATTTTCTGGCACTTCTGCGTAAATAATCAATTTCTAGAGCTATTAGTCTATTCTTGTAGTACTTACTGATTGTCCATACCTCACTTCCATACATTGCAACAGATTCCATCAATGTTTTACCAATATTCTTTTGTGTCTTTCCATATATGCTTATTCCACCTAATGGAATTTAACGATGATATTATTTAGCTACTTAATTCAATTCTATGCTTTATATTCTCTTTGCCTATATCTTCAATGTTATCTATAATTATTCCCAAATATTTAGTTTGTTTCACTTGCTTTAATTGAAATCCTTCTTCCAATAAGGTATTAAATTATAATATTAATTAATAATATTTTAATATTGATTTTAAATATTAATTTGTTATCTAAAATGTAAAACTTGAAATAATAGAAGCTTGAGTAGCAAATAGTAAATAAAATATAGCGAACTTATCCAGGAAATTCGCTACGTCAGAGCTTAGCTACGAGTCCCGTGCATTAATTTCACAGACTAATCTCTCAGTACAAAACAGCACCAAAATATCCCAGGCGTTATTTACCACTAACTCATGAGGACTGCAGATAGTGTAAAAAAACATTCCACGTAATTTTTCTGCAGTAGTTATATTTGTCTTGCAGAGAAAAAGAGACAGCATGGAAATTAAAGGACAGAAAAACGAGTGAAAAAGAAGAGAAAGAAAGGTTCTAAACCGCCAGGAGCTGGAATTGCTAAGCCTAATAGCTTCAAGCACAGCCCATCCACGAGGAAACTAAATAAAAACGTTCCTTAGCGTCTGTAAGTCTGAGTGGGTGTACCGATTTTTTTGACAAAGGAACGAAGGAGACTCGGTAAAGCTAAAAAGGAGTGCAAAAATATTTTAAAGCAAGAAGAAATGTGATTCTTCTATAAGCTAAAAGGAAAGAGCATGTTAGATGGAGAGATATAGATAGAAGAAAAGAGAGAGGAGAATTCAACCACGCAAACATGAGAAAAAAAAAGTCATTCAAACTCAGAGAGTCCAATACATTATTATATTTTTAAAAAGAATTCCACAAAATGAGGTTATAATATGGTTAAACTAGTTACATTTCTGAAGAGAGTACAATTCTCTAAATCAGGATAAACCTAGTTATTTGTATTATGGTGACTACTTAACTCATGCCCCAAATGGGACTCAATGGCCAATCACGTTTCAATGATTTCTGTTTTACAACCAATCAGAGTCGTGTTTCACGAAATATTTATCAGCGTTAAATTTACCATATTAAAGAAAGCTCCTCCTTTTTAATATTCTGAACAGGTCTGACCATTATTTTGCAGTGACTGAGCCCATAAGAAATACGGCTACCAGATTGTATATATAGTGCACAGATGTCAACACATAGCGCTTACAGGAGTTAATATAAAAACATTTGTAGCAATTGATTATAACACCAAAAAAAGAAATCACTGTTTGCACTTTCTTAAATGTATTTTTTCCCAGGTAATAATCCAGAAAAATATAATTGTCATATTTACATCATACGACATCAGAAATGAATTAATATACAGTTTGATGTGTTTCATTTTTTCTCCACTATAGAGCATTCTTACAATATTGCGTTCCTTTGGCAATAAATAGTATGATCTGGTTGCAGTGATAAACAAAAGAATCAGATGAAGCGTACCTATCGTTTCTCATTTGTTTTCAAACATCGCCGTTTACATTAAATATATAAATATTTTAAAATAACTATTGTTAAATAATGATTTGTGAGTAAACAGCTTAATTTTATTCGTTAAATAATCCTAACAAATGCCAATGACAATATTTTGTTGATAAGCTAGGTATTGTGTATTGATGAATCCAATTTATAGCCCGTGTCAGTTTGTACATTCACGGTCGACTATTACAGAAATACTGTCGAAATGAAATTACACAGTAAATAAATAGATAAATATCCTCAACTCGTGAGCAACTCAGTCCCTATATATGAAGAGTGAAATACAAAAACGATGAATGTCTTTTTTTTTTTTTTTTTTTTTTCATTTTTCACCTAACTATACCAGCCTGTACTACTGGTGCCGTAGAATTTTTAAATAGAGTTTCAAGGCATAAACGATGGTAGTCTAGGAGATATCAGCATAATAAAATACACTGCACAGGAGAAGAACGAAACTTTAAAATTGATTTCCTGGACAATCATAGGTAAGTGACATTCAACGTTTTTGCATTTGACTCTTCATATAGAGGTATGTGAATGACAAGGGTGCCGGCCGACCACGCCTGACGCACCATCACAGGGGCAGATGAATGAAATGAAACGAAATGGAACGAAATGGATGAGTATTGAGAAATGGTGGAATTAAATTATGGCAGGGGAAAACGGTAGAGACCCCGAGAAAAACCTGTCCAAACTCCGTTTCGTCCGCCATTGGGGTAGTAGGAAGGGCATTGGTGGTGAGGTATATCGGGATTTTTCGGGGTTTTCTCAAGGTTCTTCCATTTCTCGAATCCCATTCCACCAATACTCTCCGCTCTCCGTTCCCTCCTCATTACGTCATTCATTAATTTCATGTCACTCTTACGTTAGGAAAAATAGGTTGACACTCACAGGTTTTGAAAATATACAGAGTCTATTGGGGGTCTAACAGGATACTGACTCATGATCCCGGACCTGAGCAATAAGAAAGGGTAGAAAGGGTTAATTGGAGTATAATCCCATCTCGGGGCCATGGGAACAACCTAAAAATGACGGCATTGGTCATGGCAGAAGAACCTGAAGTGCGGGATCCGGAAGACGAACAACAAAAAATAACACCGCAGAGTAAACTTAATTTCATTCACCCATAATATACAGGGATAACGCAATATATTTTCAGCTCGCTGTGCTTAGTGCAATCTGCCCACCCTGTCCGAATAAGGAACTAAGACAATATATTTTTATATTAATCAATTCAACATAATTACAGATAATGTTAAATAAGGATACATAACTTCGATGAATGTAAAGCAGCGAGTGTGTGTGTGATAATAATAATAATAATAATAATAATAATAATAATAATATTATTATTATTATTATTATTATTATTATTATTATTATTATGTTTTATTTATTCTGGCAGAGTTAAGGTCATAAGGCCTTCTCTTCCACTTAACCAATACTATTACAAATAAATATTTGACTAATATAGATATACACTATACTAACTATAAAGAGTTAAAAATACATTAAATGTTGCAATGTTAATTTCATGTAGAAACAACATTTTATACGATAATAAGAATAATAATACTTCCGATTGAGGGTCTTTCCACTTTTCAGCGGTTGCCCTTTTACCAGCCGGCTGCTGGCCCTTCACATCCACATGTGTCAATCACAGAGGTAGATGATCAACAGCCAGTGTAGGAGTGACATGTGGTTAGCATGTCGAGTCCCCCAGCCGTTATAGCTGGTTCCTCAACCTGGAGCCGCTACTTATTGTAGCTACCCAATTGCCTCACGATGCTGGGTGGGCACCGGTTCCATACTGGCCGAAATACCATGAGAAAATTTCTTCCCCCATGGAGACTCGAACCAGCGCAAGTCCCGTAGCTCTGCGCCAAGGCTTCCTACCTTAACCGCTCGGCTACGGCGCGGGACACAAATATAGATATACACTATACTAACTATAAAGAGTTAAAAAAACACTAAATGTTGCAATGTTAATTTCATGTAGAAACAACATTTTATACGATAATAAGAATAATAATACTTACGATAATAATAATAATAACAATAATAATAATAATAATAATAATAATGGTCTAAATATGATCAATTATACGAGAAACACCAATTAATATATGTACCTTACACTGGGTAATGGTCAAGTCGAGGTTAGAGCAAATATTAATTTAGATTTCTTTTAAAAGATGCCAATGTCCGGCAGCCCCTTATTTCTTGTGATAGACAATTCCAGTTGCGAGAAGTGAAAATAGTATATGACATGGAGTGATGTGATGTCCTATGTTGCGGTATATTAAGCAGGAGACTATGTTGTGATCTTGTGTTTAAGTTATGGTTGGAGGATAGATACTGGAAACGAGATGTTAAATATTTGGGAGTCGAGGTATGTAGGATCTTAAATAAGAGAATTAGATAGTGTAATTTTTTTCTCTCTTTTAGATTTAGTCATGACAATTCGCGGACAAGTGGAGAAATGTGATCGTGAGACAGAGAAAGAGAGAGAGAGAGACAGTGAGACAGAAAGAAAGAATGCTCGTATTCTGATGCACAGCTACTTTAAATGTTTAACTAAAAATAATAAACATGGAATATTAAAAAAAAACATACGAGTAGACTATTTAATAACTGGAATTACTTCATAATCGTACAATATCATTTAGAGGAAAATATGAAACTCATAAATGTTTTCGTAAATTAAATAGCATACGTATTAAAAGCTATTCTAGACTCTAAAGTGCTGATCGATTTTTTGTTTGTTCCCTTAAACAATCATAATGGTTGATTAAATTTTATTTAACGGCAATTCATATCTGACCGTGAAAAGACCGAAAATTTATCTCAAAAGGGTCTTAATCCAAGATATTTTTTTTTACGTTCCCTGGATCCATAATACGGTATCCAGCCCTCTTTGAAAGCAAACAAGCAGCTATTTTCGGAAAACATAAAGAATAAAAAAATTAGATATTATATGGCCTATCAAAACATTGAATTAAGTCTAGGCTATTACCATACATAATATAGATATGAATGGAACAATAATTTGATCTGTCAAGATAAATTAAGCAGTGGGCCTAATTTTAATTTCAGTTTTGGATTTGAGTAAAAAAATCACATTACATTATATATATATGTTTGTAATGTATTGTGATTTTTTTACTCAAATCCAAAACTGAAATTAAAATTAGGCCCACTGCTTAATTTATCTTGACAGATCAAATTATATATATATATATATATATATATATATATATCCATCCATCCATAGTAATTCTGCCCGAAGGCAGGTCCTTCACTGCAATCATAGCATTTTCATGCTATGCTTGCAGCTTTACTAGGGAATTGTGTAGGAGTGGTAACTTCCCGTTGCTTTCCACACCGGTGAAGGATGACGATGATAATGATAATGGTAAGGATGATAATGATAAAGATTGATGGCCATATGATTCCGGGGACCGTTTGGGCCTTAAATTTTTTCTTTTGTCTTAAAGGTGAGGAAAAAACCCGATAAAAACCTCACCCAGAAAAACTGCCCCGACCGGGGATCGAACCCGGGCCCGCTGCGTGACAAGGCAGCAAGCTACATCGAGATCACAGCGGTAGACATATATATATTACTTATATTTTTATCCCACAATATTCCATTGAGGCAAGCAATTGTAAATTTTCCTTTTTTTATTTCTATTTCTTATTTCCTCTTCATAACTCCCATTTATATTTATTTTAATTCCTAAATATGTGATCTTATATATAAATATAAATGGGAGTTATGAAGAGGAAATAAGAAATAGAAATAATAAAGGAAAATTTGCAATTCCTTGCCTCAATGAAATATTGTGGGATAAAAATATAAGTAATAAAAATAAAATGGATATATATAATACAATTGTTAAAAGCATCATTACTTATGGAACAGAATTTTGGTCATTAATAACAAAAACAAATAAGTATCCTTTGGCAAACGGAAATGGATTTTATACGAAGGGTAGCAATAATTTCAAGAAGAGAAAAAATTAGGAACTCAGTTATAAGGGAGAAAATGAAGATTGAAGACACTATTTTAGATTATTATTAAAACTCAGCAATTAAGATGATACGGACATGTCCAGCGAATGGAAGAGGATCGTCTACCAAAATCTGTTTTGGAATGGAAACCTGAGGGAAGACGAGGCAGAGGAAGACCTAAAACCTCCTGGAGTCACGGAATATGTTTATATATGAAGGAAAAACATCTACAACCAGGAGATTGGATGGACCGACAAAACTGGTTATTAAGAATCGGACGATGTCAAAGACAATAATCAACCGATGATCTATCTATCTACACTGCTCAAAACAATTAGAGGAACACTTGTAATAAATTGAATAAATAATTGTGTTTTAAAGCTGTGATGCTGAAAGTTGGACAATATGTAAATTGAATTATTAATTTTATCATTGGATACAAATTTTAAAGATCCATGGCCTAAATACAGAGAAATTACCTCAAATAACAAATATAGAGAATTTTTTTTATTTTGGAAGGCACTGGCCACTTCTAATTGGTAAGCTTCCTGATGTTGCTATAGTGACGAATGTTGATTATTGCCTTGCTTATTGAAGTCTCTGACAAAATGAAGCATTTAAATTAGTTTGAAGTGTATCATGCTCTACATATTTTACGACAAGGTCAATCTCTGCGACAAGTGGCTAGAGAGCTTGGGGTTTCTCCTTCCGCGGTGTCCAGGATACGCAACAGGCACAGAGAGACAGGTCAGTATTGTAGAAGACGTGGCCAGGGCCGTAAATTTAAAACAAGCCCCCAGGATGACCGATAGTTGTTATTTCTGCTCTTCGACAGCGTAAAAAAAACTGCAAAAGACCTGCAGAATGACCTTCATATAGCTTCCGGAATCCGGGTTTCAGACCAAACCATAAGGAACGGATTAAGGAAAGAGAATTTCGTCCAAAAAGTCCCGTTTAACGCTTAACAAATGGGCATAAGGCAGCAAGACGTACGTATGCTGAAAACCATGGTGATTGGAACCTGAACCAGTGGGAGTCTGTGCTCTTCTCGGACGAATCCAGGTATCGTCTTACACGTTGTGATGGTCGATTGAGGGTGTGGGGACGGCCAGGAGAAATATTTTCTGCAGAGGCTGTACAGGAAATTGATAGATTCGGAGGAGGTTCCATAATGGTGTGGGCCGGAGTTATGTACAACAATCGTACGGACTTTGTACTTGTTCCCCAGCGACTGTATGCTGTCCGGTATATCGAGCACGTTCTGGAAGACCATGTAGTACCTGCTGCCATTGGAGTAGGCCCTGGATTTCTGTTTATGCAGGATAATGCCAGGGCACATTCTGCGGCTGTCACCAGGAATTTCCAGAGGAGGAATGAAACTGAGGTAATGGAGTGGCCAGCGATCAGCCCAGACCTCAACCCTATTGAACACTTGTGGGATCTTCGGTCAGGAACCGACATCAAGCTCCACAAACTCTGCAGCAACTTGGAGATGCTCTGAAGGAGGAATTGGAGAATATCTCGCATGAGGAAATCCAGAATCTTATTGGGAGCATGCCACGAAGGTGCCAAAGTGTCATCGAATGTCGTGGAGGCCATACACGATACTCTCTCTATATAACGAGTGTTTAACTTTGAAAAATAAGCACAAGATTCAATTGCTTACATAGCGGAATTATTTGAAAAGTTAATTGTCAGCGTTATTCATTTGTTTTTACTGACATGAGCAATAAATAAATAAATAACCACAAATAATGTACTTTATTAATTTCATGTTTGTACCTTTATCCAATGAAAAAATATTTGCATATTTCATAGTGTTCTTCTAATTGTTTTGAGCAGTGTATATATATTGGCGTAAACAGCCGTGGCTTCGGGAAAGGCCCAGTTACTTTATCTTTACACCATTAACACAAAAATTCAAAATTTTCTATATTTACATCACATTTGTTCCCTATATAAGCACATTATTTGTATGCTCTGGGTCCCAAACATATTTTACCATCAAGTTCATCTATTCACACTCGCAGAACATTATCTACGTCTTCAGTATTATCATTTTCACGGGTAAACTATCCTCAGACGACCGGCTGTTAACCCACTCGCGTGCATTTTATATGCGATCTGAACTTTCTGGAAGCCTAAACTTAATTTCTGGAATCGAAACATCGACAGAACGATCCACCTAGAAAGGAGTATGCTGCCGGTCTAAGAAAAAAAAGTATATATATATATATATATAACACGATTTCATTGATGTAATATTCTCGAATAGTAAATAGCTCACATAACATTAAGGGATGCTGATTACAAGTCAGTTTATCATAGGGAAGCAAGGCAAGTGGAAGGTAAAGCAAGTTGAAATGGGCTCATCTTCCTCTACAGTGGATCGTCTGAATGTGACGAATTCAACATTAGTTACTATAGCTGCTCAATCATTGCACAAATTGCGTGCAATGCAATGCGTGCCCGGATGTTAATATTACTGCTAAGTTGCACAGCTCTTTATGACTGTATAACTGGTCAAATAAATCACTTATATCCAGGTAATGAACTTGCATTTCAGACCATAAACATATATCTCCCTTGAATTAATGACTCCGGATGTTCAACATGCGGAACAACATTCCTAGTTACAAACTAAAGCTTTTAAAAGCTTAATACTTTCGATTCAAATGTATTTCGGCCTATAAATATTAAACATTATTAAAATGGCGTGTATTGACTTGAAGAAGGCATTTGACAAAGTAAATACAAACAAATTATTAGAAATCCTCAAATATGATGGAATCCCAGACCAACTGATATAAGCTATATATGATATTTATAAGGATAATTACATCCAAGTTAAGATAGAAAATAAAATCTCTGAATGTAGACCAATTAATCAAGGAGTTAGACAAGGATGTGGTCTTTCACCAATGCTCTTCATAATATACATGAACTCAATTATTAAAGAATTGAGACTACAACCACATGGCAGTATACCACTTAATAGATTATATAATTTAGACACCCTATTATTTGCAGATGACATTGTGTTTATAGCGAATTCAGAAGATGACCTACAACGTTCAGTCCACTCTTTTCACCAAATTGCAATAAACTACAACATGGAAATCTCAACAGAAAAATCTAAAGTCATGGCTTTCCTAGGAAAAGACCCAGTTCGCAGTAAAATTGTTATTAATAATAAAATATTAGAAGAAACCAACACATTTAACTATCTCGGATACCAAGTTACATACGAAGAAGAAAAAGATTTTAGTCAAAAAATTATAAAATTTAACAGAGTAACAGGAATTATAAATAATATTTTCAAGCCAAACACAGTACAACAACACACACAAACTAGAATTTATAAAACTCTGGCCAGACCCATATTATGTTACGGCAGTGAGGCCTGGACAATTCGCAGTGTAGATGAACAAAGACTAACTGCGGCAGAAATGAAATTTATGAGACGTACTGCAGGCTATTCAAGAACAGATCATAAAAGGAATTCTGAGATTCTCAAAGAATTACAAACAGAATCAGTCATGGAATATGTACAAAAATACAGAAACAACTGGAAATCTCACGTAAGCAGAATGAGCAGAACAAGAATACCATGTCAAATCTTAAATTACCAGCCACCAGGCAAGAGATCTTTGGACAGACCCTTCAAACGCGTTGGATTGAGACCGTAACAGACCACTAGGTCTATCACATGAAAGAAAGAAGAAGGAAAAGAAGAAATATTAAACAAAAATAAAATTAAAATGAAATGTAATTTTCATCTCGTGCCATTCATTAGATGTACGTATAACAAATTGTATCTCTCACACATTTCATATATTCAATATTTAAACTTATTTCACTCTCAAATAATTATTAGGTGATTGTGAAGAAACACTAAAAGCCAAAATACAAATCCAATTAAATAACACTAAGAAACGGGGCTGGAAGCAAATACTAATAAAACTACTTACATAGTCACGCGTATAAATACATTAAATGTAAATGGACAAACAGCAATTGAAGGAAATTTTGAAGAATTCAAATGTGTAAAAGGTAAAGTGACCCCCACTACAGGCCTTAGGAGGTCCTTGGGGTAGTAGGAGGTTAAGGCTCCCACTTTTTCCAGGCAATCGGCACTTTATGCCAGCCGAGTTGTCAGCCCTGCGTGACGGCCGTCTTTACCCCCAGAAGAAGCGTCTGGTACTTATTTCCATACAGTAGCGTCTACGAGGCTGCGATGTTAGCCCAAGACCTCGGCGAGGCGGAGACCACATTTTTGTACACGAATAATACTACAATTCCCTCCTGTTGTTAGAAGATCCAACCCTATGTTTCCCTTGAGGATTGAGGAAAACCAGAAATGAAACTCACTCTGTCTTTTTTTTTTGCACATATCTGATCTTGGGACCTCTCGAATATGAGTTTCAAACTCTACCACCTGAGCAAACTCGCTTGGTTTTCGCCGAGGAACATAACACTATTATTTGATTCTGTTTAAGTTGAATGAATATTACTCAACTTGGAACTTGTAACTTCAAACTTGGGAAAGCTTCAACAAATAGACAAGAGGTAAAGAGGGGGGAAATTCGCGGGAAATGTACATCACGTCACCTCTATAGGTTACAGTATGTTTATATGATGGTGGGGGTTCCTTGTTGTCATAAATCACTGCTGTCAAAATGCGGTGTTGAATAGAGAGTTGCATATGGCGTAGTGGCTTGTTAGAGGTGTGGGGGAAGAGGGGGCGTGCTAAAACCTCATCACTAGGAAGGAGGAGTGTTAATTATTGTGTCATATCACTGCCCGAAATAAGCTCTAGTTTGTGACGTGTCACTGCCATGATCTGTCCAACTCGGGGTTTGAATTCGTAATGCAGGCATCCCCACTCTCCCCCCCCCATGCTTTAAACAATTCTTTCTCTTTTCACTTTTCCAAATTCTGGATGAAATTAAATACAACTTGTGTAGTTAGTGGTGTTTCCTGCATTTTTAATTTGGTTGTGCATTATGACTGTCAATTTTTTTTAGGTCAGAAGTTACAGAAAGTATACGATGTTATGTTTTTAACATGTCTGCCTCTGTAATGAAGCATGTCTGGCTGCCACTTCAGGGAAATCAGGTTCGATTCCGGGTATTTCTTACGGTATATTACAGCTGAGAACAAAATTCGATAAGAAAAGTAGTGAAATTTGGACAAACGCCATGGCGACAGGACTAGAGGTCCCTTGACCATGTGAATTAATCACAGAGATGACCATATAGCCAGTACTGGGGTGACATTTGGTTAACATGTAGGGGCCCTCCAGCCGTTATATTCTTGAATCACAGTTTTTTGGCTTCGGGTGAGGAGAATAAGGGGAAAGATAAACGGTTGAACTACAACGTACCGTCCAGTAAACGAAACAAATCAGACAGCTTTGCACATACTATTATTAGTTCGTTCTGAAGTGAAGAGGAAGGACTGCGCTATTAGGAACTTAAGAACTTAAGATATTGCATGCATGGCGGGACTTGCCATGCATGATCATGCTATGGACTGCACGCGTATGTCTATTTTTTCCATCTTCTTCCCTTCTTCTTCTTCTTTCATTCAAATGTAGACAAGGTGCCTGTTCCTCTTGAACGTATTACCTCAAATGTATCTTTCCATCTTTTCTTCGGGCGTCCAATATTTATTTTCCCAGTTGGGAATTTATCCCTAGCTATTTTAACTATTTTGTCGTTTGACATTCCATTTATATGTTCAGTCCATTCTCTCCTTCTAATGTTTATATAATTTGAATTTTTTTCTATTTATAAATTTTCTCTTACTGGAGATTGACAGTTCATGGTAATATTCCTCTCTCAAGACACACAATTTTAGACACACTCTTATATGCAGATGATCAGGCTCTTTTCGGCAATAATGAAGATGAATTACAATATTCCACTCATCATCTTAACATAGTAGCCCAACGATTTAACATGGAAATATCAACAACAAAATCTAAAGTTATGGCCTTTCAAGGGAAATTCCCAGTAAGAAGTAAAATTTGTATTCAGAATTCAATACTAGAGCAAGTTAATTCATTTAAATACTTAGGATATAATCAAACTTATAATGAGGAATGTGATATATCCTTTAAAATACAAAACTATAATAAAGCTTTAAGAATTATCAACCAAGTTTTTAAACCATCAAAAGTGCAGAGACACACAAGAATGAAAATCTATAAAATTCTCGTTAGACCCATAATCTGTTATAGCAGTGAAGCTTGGACCATCAGAACTCAGGATGATCGTCATATTACAGCCACGGAGATGAAATTTCTGCGACGAACTGCAGGTTATAGCCTTCTAGACCACCAAAGAAATTCAACAATAGCCAGAGAGTTAAACATCGTACCTATATCTGAATACCTCCAAGAATATAGAAACAATTGGCTAGCCCATATTCAGCGCATGGATCGTCACAGAATACCAAAACAAATTCTTCACTACATTCCTCGAGGCAGAAGATCTGTGGGTCGACCTTTTCGGAGATGGCGGGAGACCGTAACGGGCCACTGGGCTTAATACTTGAAAGGACGATGATGATGATGATGATAAATTTTCTCTTATCTTGTCACTTGGGCCCAGCTAGCCACCGGACGGTATAATTTCAGCTCAGAGCACCAATATATTGCCTCGGAATGGAATTAATTCCACTAAGAAGTGAGATCTCCCTCACTGACATGCCAAAAAGACTATAGCTAGTTTTCTCAACCAGGAGCCGCAATTTATGTAGATACCTCAATACCTCACGATGTTGGATAGGTTTTGGTCCCATAATGGTCGAAATTTCATAAGAAAATATTTTCCCCCAAGAAGACTCGAACCAGCGGCTGTTCCACAGTTGTACAAGAGAGATTCGTAAAATGAAACTGAAATTATGGAACAGCGTCACGCTAACCATGCGACTCTGCAACATGTTCTGCTAGTCAATGACAATAACAGCTTCAGTCGGCCTTGATTCATCGGAACTATCATACTACAGACTTTTCTATATTTTTCGACTTATAACTAATTTTTGTTTGGAAATTAATTTGTGATCACGTTTGTTACACTAGTGTATTAGATCTTGGCTACAAGAATTTCAAACTCATACATTATCTCATGTGCGATATCTGTAGCATTCCTCGCTGCATTTGCACCGAAATACATATCTCCAAAATCAACAAAAATCGTTCAAATTTCATTGATACTCTAGCAAATGAGAGATAGTTACATGGAAACGAAAATAGGGGAAAAAACAAGATAATGTTATTGTAAAAAATATTCTTTAAAAATGTATTTTATCTATTTTATAAATTTTCTTCTGGTTGGTCATACGATTATCCTGCCGTTTGTAAAAAATCTTGATATTTAACAAGATTTTTAGGGAGATAGTCGAAAAATGCTTTACATCAATAATAACCTGTTTGCAGCAAGTATAAGAAGTTCACATTTTATTTAGAAATTTTGTATATAACTAACTGCTTGAAGAAAATGCTTTATGCAATATTAAGATTAGAAAAGGTTACTCAGAGAAATAAGACATAGCGTTTCTTGCCTAAATATTCCAGTTCTCTTTTTTACTTATTCTTGCTTCCTGAACAACATCCATGACGTCATATTATTTAGAAGCTTTACAATTTTTCTTTTTCTTTTTTAGTAAATGTCATATTTAATGAGGTCTTTACATTATGAGATATGAAATAATGAGGTTGGTCTACTGCGCATTTTGTATTCAATGAAACTATGTTCTTCTGCATGTTCCATACACTTCTTTAAAACTCTCATTTTCACAGGCTTTTTTTACTTCGATGCGTCTTAACATTTCTCTAGGGACATATCTTCTAATGTTACCTAGTACATAAGCATGTGTTCAAATATACAAGTCAATAAACAGACTCGTACATTACACAAACACTTGAACATAACTCATCCTATCCCTTTTATAGGAAATCTATCTTTTCAAATATCTTTAACTTCATCTTGTTTAATTAATTTAGAATTTTGCATTATGTTGTATACCCTACAAGCGTATATGGCCTAGGCAACATGATTTCCCAAAGTGGTGTGTAAATTGAAAATATGCTACATTAGCGACATCTATTAGCCTAGTTCGGAACCCTAAACAAGGAAAGTGTAGTGAGTGGCATTGGAACGCACACTTTAGGATTTTGACCCCATGCATGCAGAGAGCAAAAAAAAAAAAGTATCAAAAAGTAATCGGATATGAATATTGTGACGCATTGTTTGACCGGCTTTTGAATTTCGAGGAGGGCGGCGGCGGCAATCAAGTCTCACCTTATATGGTAAAAAGTGATTCATGACTCAGAGGGGCCCGCTGAGAGCTTTCCAGATGCTTCTATTAATCACATTTTTAAAGGATCGACTTCTTGAGGTTTCCATTCGAGAGAGATGAAGACGGAGCTTCCAAATAATTCCGATAATGAGTGTCGGTGGTCAAAAAGTTGCGGCCAGTGAAAGTGAATTGTGTTTGTGAGAGACTCAAACCGCGCTGTAGTCGAGTGGTTCAGACAAGATGCCTTGGCACAGAGATACGGGACTATATTTTTCCATGCAAAACCGGCCAGTACGGGACCGGTGCCCATCTAACATCGTGAGGAACTTGAATAGCTACGTTAATTAGCGGCTCCAGGTTGAGACCATCAGATATAACGACTGGTGAACCCGACATGCTGACCACATATTACCCCTTCATTATCTGGATGAACGGCTACCTCTGTGATTAGCATATGTGGCTGTGAGGCCAGCAGCCGACTGGTAGGCCAAGGGGTTTCAAGGCCTGTCGAGCCATGGAATCTGTTTTAAGAAACTCGAAATAAAATACTAAAAATAGAGGAATTAAACTCAACAATAGAGAAATGCAGAACAAACTGGAAAGAACACTTGGCAAGGATGACTGAGAATAGAATACCAAAAGCACCATACAACTATTCACCACGAGGAATAAGAAGTTTGGGAAGACCAAGGAAAAGATGGAAAGAGCAGCAATTTGGAGCCGGAACAGGCTAGTAAATAAACCTAAACCGTGAAGAAGAAGAAGAAACTGGAAACAGAATAAGTGTATGTGCTTGAATATTGAATAATCGTGAAAGAAATTAAGAATGGGAAATTTTGTGTAAATTAACGTGAAGTTAGATTTAAAATATTCTACATGTCCTTATGCCACCGCATACCGCCAATTATTTACGTACTGACATACATATTAGCAGGCTTCAAATACACAGTTGTCCAAAATGTAGGAATTAGAAATAAAAGTAAAGAGAAGACAAAAAGTTTCATCAAACACGAATTGGTCGGTAACATGATACCATTCTTTGTTGATTTGTACTCGCTGAATAAAGGTAAAATGATTCCATTACAGGCTTCACAACGCTCTTGGGGTAGTACGAGGTTAGGCTCCCACTTTTCTGGACAATCGGCACTTGGTGTCAGCCGGGTTGTCGGCCCTGCCTGACGGTCGCCTTTACCCCCAGAACAATCGTCTGAATACTAAGATCTAATTCCTACAAAACTGGTTACAATTTTATTTAATATGGGGTGCAATGGTAAACTCGCCTCCACATGGTGCACCCTGGACAACGCTCCCTCAGCGGCAAAGTAGTTTACCAAATTTAGCAATAGGTCTGTCATTTGGGTGAATGATCTGTATTTCAAGTGCCCTGAATTAAATAAATAAAAAAAATATTCAATTTATCAATCACGAAATAGTCCAACATTCATGTTCAAACAGAAAAAAATCAGAATAAATCTAATAAACATAGGTTCCCAAAAGTAAGATATTCATGTAAAACATTTTCTTTAAGCGACAGGTAGTTCGGTTGACTACTCAACTGTAGAGTTTCGTGGTGCAGTGACTTATCATCCCACGTATATTACCTGTTTTGTTGGAATCAGCATTTAGTAAATGGCAAGCCCAACAAAAATTATATCGCATTACATATTAAATTCTGGACCCATATTTATTGAAACATTTGTTTTTTCTTCGTATTCTTTTTAGTACCTACTTTTTGGAACATCACTTTTGAAATATGCTGTATAAAGGAATACGTCTTCAGAATTTCAATATCATACTGCTACTCAAAATCCAAAGTGATATATGATGAAACATGTATTAATAAATGTTATTAAAACAACTCGTTTGTGACGAGTGGTAAAAAGTAACTCCTAATATCGATCTGGTTACCAGAAACCATTAATATTTTTGCGTTTAATTAAAGATACATTTAGTTGTGTCTAAATGGCACAAAGAATAGGGTGCGTGTAGGCAAACAGTTTTCGGACACTTTTGAAATCCAGAATGGGTTGAAGCAAGGAGATGCACTATCTCCTCTACTATTTAATTTTGCACTAGAGCATGCCATTAAATCTTTAGAGAATGAGGAAGGCTTACAACTGAATAGTATTAATAAGCTGTTAGTTTATGCTGATGATGTAGTATTATTGGCCGATAGCGAGGAGATACTAAAGAACAACACGCACACACTATTGAGTAATACTAAGAAATTGGGACTGGAAGTAAATATCAATAAAACTAAATATATGGTCACACGTAGAAATTCATTATATAATGGAAATGGACAGCTAATGACAAATGAGGGAAATTTTGAGGAAGTGGCTGAATTCAAATACCTAGGAACAATGATCACATATAGGAATGAGATGCACAAAGAAATTAAACATAGGCTGAATTCTGGAAATGCGTGCTATTATGCATTGCAGAGACTCTTGATGTCCCAACTCCTTTCAAAAAACGTTAAACTGAAAATATATAAAACTATTATTCTACCAGTTATATTAGGCCTATATGGGTGCGAAACATGGACTCTTACTTTAAGAGAGGAAAGGAGATTACAAGTATTTGAGAATAAAGTACTTAGGAAAATTTTTGGGCCAAAGAGAAATGAACAGACAGGTGAATGGAGAAGACTACATAACAGTGAACTACATGGTCTTTATAGGAAGCCGGATATAATAAGAACAGTTAAGTCTCGTAGACTGCGATGGGCAGGACATGTTGCGCGTATGGGAAATGAAAGACTTACATGGAAGCTTCTTGTAGGAAAGCCAGAGGGAAAGCGCCCAGTTGGTAGACCAAGAATGAGGTGGGAGAATAACATTAACTATGATTTGAGGCAAGTAGATTATACAGGAAATGATTGGAAAGCATTAGCTCAGGATATGGATGTATGGAGAGCTTATGTCCGTGCAGCCATGAACCTACGGGTTCGATAGTGCCAGTGAGTAAGTAAGAAAAATTCGTTTTAGGCCATGTGGCCTGTACGGTAAACCTAGCGAAGATAGTCTTGATCTTTCCACCGATGTTTTGGTCTTCCTTGGTCCCTATGTCCAGTTGGGGTTTATTGGAATGCCAATTTTCGAAGTCTATTTCTTGCCATTCTCCTCAGATGATTTTTCCATTTTTGTTGGTATCTTTGTATATCTTCATTTAAACTTGTTACTCCAAGTTTTCCTCTGATAATAGTGTTCCATTGGTGATCCAGTCTATTAACTCCTAACAATGATCGTAAGAAGCGCATTTGGTTACTTGAAGTTTATGAGAGTTTCTTTTATTTAAAATCTAAATTTCACTTCCGTATTTTAGAGCAGCTTTTGATGTGATGTTATGTAATCTTAGTTTTGTCTTGTGGCAATTCATTCATACAGCCTCCCGTGTAAATCTAAATAAATCCCTATCGGCAATAATAAGCGGATAAAATTATTACATAATTGAATGAAGCAGTTACTGGACTTAGGTCATATTTATATTCAAATTGATCAGGGAAGAGAGTGGAACCTGATTATGTAGGAGCAAAGGCCGTATAACATGATCCAAAGAAGTCAGCATCAATGTAATCAAATTATTAGTTATTAGAGAGGATTGACAACTCAGGTAATGTAAACCTTTCTTTTGTGAAGACGGAAGTGGCTGACACATGATAATAACTTACTAATGACAATAATCCTTTGCTCGACAGATTGAGTAGAGATATCTTCTAAGCCTCCAGTTAACTGATTTAGCGTGATAACCATAACCCATTAGCTAATGTACAAGCGGGGGTTTTACCCTGACACAAACATCGTTAGCAAAAAAAGTGTGGGGACATGGCAATTTTCTAGCGTCTGAAGCCTAGGAAAAAACCCAAGCCTAAGAAGAAAAACCCAAGCCTAGCTAATGTTTGTGACCCGACTGTACGTGAAGCCAGCACGGGAAAAAAAGGTCCAACCTCTGAAGGCGTAAATCGCCAATAATAAATTTGTAACACCCCCGGGATCAAAATAGGAGGGCGCATTAACCAATTATATGTTTCGTTATATATGTGCCTAAGCACTGACTTTAGGTCCACGTGATCGAGGTAGTGGGAGTAACTAATTTACCTATAGGCGAGAGAGGCTTCTCCTCGTCACTCACTTCTCGTAGATAATTTCATCAACTTGCTGCTCGTAGAAAACTACATCAAGTCACTTCTCTAAAACACTTCGTCAAGACAGTTAAATAAATTCACTTCGTATAGACGATCACTTGCAGTGTATAAAAGTTAAGAATAAACTACTTTTACCAGAACTTCTTTGCACATTAATTCTGCCCGACGAAGTCCTCGTGGAATCCCGAGATAACAACCTCAACTCTACCGAATACCAACCTGAGCAACCTAAGTTCTCACACATGGAGAACTCCTTCAGTATTCCTAGTGTCACTAAATCCACCCTTTACCTCTTTACCCAACAATAACCCCTCTCCATATTGGCTCCCTAACGTGCGGGCAGAATAGGTCGTAAAAGTAACACACGAATAGAAATCAACGGCAGAACGACTAAGTCCCACGAACACGAGGCAACCAGCACAGAGAAGATGATGGCAACAAGCAGGCAACCCTGGATGCGGAACGAGAAGACAGCGACTGAAGGAAGGATGCAGTAAGTGACACAACAGCAGAATAAGCATTTTCTTTATTTTTTACATATATCTGTGTGTATTTATGTTGTTAAGAAGTAAGAATAGAAAGAGGCAGGCAAATAAAGATAAAAAAAATGGATAGGAAACACGAGGAGATTAGGGAGAAGGCTTGTGGGCAACTGATTGAAGGAGAGAACGAAATCGTAAGGATGGGAGAGGATAACGAAGATGGCAGAGAGAACTTAGAGCAGAGCACAGGGGAAAGTAGTGAAAGCAACGCAGGAGCAGAAGCTAGAGGGGAAGTAGAGGACAAGGGAAATCCAAGCACCGACACCATGAAATACATGGAAATGATAATGTCGAGAATAGAGGAGATGGATAGAAGTAGGAAAATGGATTTAGAGACGATAGATAGAAATAGGAAAATGGATTTAGAGGCAATGCAGAGGAAAATGAAACAGGAATTTGAAACTTGGAGAGGACAATTGGAGATAAGCAGGGAAAAGGATGTATTTACGTTGAAAGAAACATTAAGGGATGAGATGAGAAAAGATAGAGAGATGCTAGAAGCGAAAATAAATGAATCGTCAGCGTGTGTAGAACTAAAGATAAATAAAATGGAACAAAAACTTATTAAAGACTCAGAGAAAACAGAAAACAGGGTAATAAGTCAAATGAGAACAGAGATGAACAATAGTATAATAACGTTACAAACTAACTTAGGGGAGAAACAGGAGGAATTACAAGGGGAAATAAAACGAGTCGACAAGAATGTGCTCTGTAGTGTAGAGAACTCGGACAAAAGGGTAAATTATATGTGTCTATTTGTACAAAAGCCAGCCCACGAACAAGAAACACTAAAGCCCAAGTAGCTCAGAAAATTGCAGAGCAGGATAAACGCTCTGAATTGATTGAAATGATAGTAGAGCCTAGATTTAATGAGTTAGGCACTAATATAGAACAGAAAGTGACTAATGAAATCAGCAAACTAAATGATGAAATAAGTGTCATCACAAAGAACATAAATAGTGTATGTCAAAAGGATAGGAATCCCGAAAATGAATCATACGCGTCGGAGAGTGTTTCTTGGACGACGGCTAATCACAAAACATATGCACGTATAGAGATACTAGGGAACCCAGAGATCGCTAGTAATTCTGTGACGCATACTAACCTAGATGATAGGAGTAAGAATCATTTGAAAAATTTCGACAAAAGTCTAGTTATTATATGTGAATCTAAGAATAAGATTGAGGCTGTAAAGACCCGATAAATTACCATGCGAGTGTTCAAAGTTTATTTGCGTGTGGGCGTAGTATCGCAAAACATGTATATAATAATAGTACAGGAGGCCTTTGCGAGTCAACAGACTGTGAAATTAGACACTAATAGTATTAAGGGTAGATAGACGGACAGTGAAAATGACACTCGAAAAAAAGGGAGAGATTTTTACACGTAAGAATGACAACGGAATGGATATATTACGTATGTATGTATGTCTTGCATTGTACTATATTGTATTGTGTGCACAGGTAGGCACTACCGTGATTTTGGGCACGAGATAAATGTCCATGTAAACGCTGAAATTATGCAGTACCCAGGTAAGGAAGTGGTTATATACCGACAGAATTTTGATATAACATACAAAAGGTACAAACATATAAGCTCTACATAATCCCCAAACAAAATTAAAAACAAGACCTGATAAATTATACTTAAATGCATGAACCAGTTTTCACGGGATTCGAACTCAATACTAGCTGAGATTAGGACATAAATGAAAAGTATTAGTGAAAAGAAAATAAATAAATGTTGTATGGTAAAATACCAAATATAATCAGTAATTAAAATAAATAACACCAATAAAGTGATTAAATAGGCCTAGATTAAAACGCTAATCGCGAGAGGAAAGGGCACAATGACTGCGAAAAAAAATAAAGTGAAATGTCGATTTAGATATTAATCGTGATAATACCCCCATATTGATGAATATGATATAATTAATTGAATTAGGGTGAATACATAACACATGCATGTCCACTTTCAGCTAAGATTGAGGGTGATTAATAAATTGTTGATTTGAACTTAACGATGGAGAATGGATCTATATTTTTAAATGTTTTAACCCAATCGCTCGAGCAGAAAGCTGCAGTATCTACTTAATCCAGTAAATGTTAAAATGAGCCCAGGTAGGCCATTGTCATTGTTTAATACATATAGGTAATTGAAGAAACTTGTACAACAATCTGAATACGAATAATATCGTGATGATTATGATTCTTTTGTCTAAAATAACAATCAGACAGCGTAAACATAGGAGCTAATGAGACAGGGTGAAGCTCAATGCACCTTAATTGAAAGGCCGAGTGGCGGTGTGAACCTATAAAGCGTGAGGAATTTATTTGTTGATTATATTTACAGAATTTAATTTGTAGACGTGGGCCGAAGGCGGCACGTCACTGTGTTTGTATAACACGTGCTATTTTGTTGAAAATATTTGAGGGCAAGGGATCCCGTATTATCTAATAATCAGATGAGATGAAGTCATGGTCGCTGGTGGAAGCGAATGTGACAATTTGTGCGAATTTGTATTCGATGTTAATAATGAGATGAGATGAGGTCATGGTCGCTGGTGAAAGCGAATGTGACAATTTGTGCGAATTTGTATTCGATGTTAATAATGAGATGAGATGAGGTCATGGTCGCTGGTGAAAGCGAATGTGACAATTTATGCGAATTTGTATTCGATGTTAATAATGAGATGAGATGAAGTCATGGTCGCTGGTGGAAGCGAACGTGACATACTATGCGATTTTGTATTCGAATGAAAATATTTTGCACGCTTAAGAAAATAACGTCGTTTGGCTGAGCAATGATATAGCCAGCTATGCTTTGGCAAAGTAAATGGGCCGAAATATGTTGAGAATAAAATATTAAGAATCATGAATATTTCATGGATTAATAATCATGATGAATTCGTAAGTATGTAATACCTATGGGGGAAAAAATGATATCAGGGTGTAATACTATCAATAATAAATGTTTATAACGATAGCACAGCTGCTTAAACGCGATATTTTAGTATTTTGTTCGCAAAGATATAGATCCATGTAAATAAGTCTTATTGACTCAATTTAAATTAAATTTAGCAAGACTGAAGTATTATTCGACATATGGTTTGAAGTAGACAAAACTGGTTCATCGCAAATGAATTCCCAAGCTGTAGACGCACATTATAATGTAGGTAGACATTAAGGTGTAAATTAAATTGAAAATAAACAGTTACACATGAAGGAGCAAGTTATGCTATACTGGTATACAACTAAATAGTTTTGAATGGTAATTGTATAAGCATGAATGGTTTGAGTAGACCACCAAATATATATTAAGGGTGTATCTTTTTTTTTTTCATTATGAATATTTATGTATGTCTATATTGCAGAAAGTGAGTCTATTTAACCTCAAAGAACGATCCCAGGTAAAAGGGATACATATCAGTGTTTACAATCTGAACATAATTGACGTGCTGGCAACACTCTTAGGGTTAACGTGCTCTAACCAAAATATTATAGCCATTTTTTTTAAAGGCCACTATAGCTATGATGCTAGCATTATATTATGCGAGAGGATTATAAACAAATGAAAAAATCCCTTGATTTTTCCATTTGAGTATAGGGCATTTGTGGCAATTCATTCATACAGCCTCCCGTGTAAATCTAAATAAATCCCTATCGGCAATAATAAGCGGATAAAATTATTACATAATTGAATGAAGCAGTTACTGGACTTAGGTCATATTTATATTCAAATTGATCAGGGAAGAGAGTGGAACCTGATTATGTAGGAGCAAAGGCCGTATAAAATGATCCAAAGAAGTCAGCATCAATGTAATCAAATTATTAGTTATTAGAGAGGATTGACAACTCAGGTAATGTAAACCTTTCTTTTGTGAAGACGGAACTGGCTGACACATGATAATAACTTACTAATGACAATAATCCTTTGCTCGACAGATTGAGTAGAGATATCTTCTAAGCCTCCAGTTAACTGATTTAGCGTGATAACCATAACCCATTAGCTAATGTACAAGCGGGGGTTTTACCCTGACACAAACATCGTTAGCAAAAAAGTGTGGGAACATGGCAATTTTCTAGCGTCTGAAGCCTAGGAAAAAACCCAAGCCTAAGAAGAAAAACCCAAGCCTAGCTAATGTTTGTGACCCGACTGTACGTGAAGCCAGCACGGGAAAAAAAGGTCCAACCTCTGAAGGCGTAAATCGCCAATAATAAATTTGTAACACCCCCGGGATCAAAATAGGAGGGCGCATTAACCAATTATATGTTTCGTTATATGTGCCTAAGCACTGACCTTAGGTCCACGTGATCGAGGTAGTGGGAGTAACTAATTTACCTATAGGCGAGAGAGGCTTCTCCTCGTCACTTACTTCTCGTAGATAATTTCATCAACTTGCTGCTCGTAGAAAACTACATCAAGTCACTTCTCTAAAACACTTCGTCAAGACAGTTAAATAAATTCACTTCGTATAGACGATCACTTGCAGTGTATAAAAGTTAAGAATAAACTACTTTTACCAGAACTTCTTTGCACATTAATTCTGCCCGACGAAGTCCTCGTGGAATCCCGAGATAAGAACCTCAACTCTACCGAATACCAACCTGAGCAACCTAAGTTCTCACACATGGAGAACTCCTTCAGTATTCCTAGTGTCACTAAATCCACCCTTTACCTCTTTACCCAACAATAACCCCTCTCCAGTCTCTGTCCTCATTTGTTTACCAAAATGTCTTCGTATTACCCCATTCATTTTATTATATTTTTGTAATTTTGAATCAATGTCACTCTTATACTCTGCAAATACACTTCCTAAGTAAGAGAAATCTGACACTTGTTCTATAATTTTTCCATCAATCTCAATTTTCACCCGTTGCATGTTTTTTCCACACATTGCCATTGTTTTGGATTTTGAAGTGGAAATTTTCATATTATATTTGTTGGCAATTTTGAATAATTGATACGCTGTTATTTGTAAGCTATCTTCGGAATCTGATAATATTATTTGATCATCAGCATATAATATTGTTTGAATTATTTTATTCCTAGTCATTGAAATTCCACTATTTACTGTTTGTTTCCATTCTTGCACTATTCTGTTAATGTATATATTAAATAAGAGTGGAGATAGTCCACATCCTTGTCGAACACCTTTGCTTGTGTTTATGTGTTCTGTTATTTCTCCATCTGGTAATTTAATTTTGATATAAGCTTTGTATGGCTCGTATTACATGTGAGTGTATATGTTCTTCATGCAGTATCTGCCAAAGTTTATCTCGGTTTACATTATCATATGCCTTTTCATAAGATTAAAACATATGTATTTATAGATATCTTAAATTATTCACTCTAAATTACATTTTGAATAATTGAAGTTAGACATCACACTGGAGTATTGTGGTATAGTTTTCCGATCGTCTATAATAAATACGAAAGTCAAATGTTAATTAAAGGTAGTAATAATTTGTTCAAATGTTCCATTTTTATGATTGTTCTACCTGTAACATTTTGAATTAAATATAACTAATTGTACATATCTAGGATGCAATACCTCATATGAAGAAGAAAAGGATATAAATGCAAAAATATCTAAATTGTTAAGAATTTTAGGGTTAATCATTTCTGTATTGAAGCCACAGTTAGTCCAAAAACATCCAAGACTAAAAGTGTATAAAACACTGGCTCTTCCAACTCTTTTGTATGGTAGCGAAGTATGGACGTTGAAATAAAAGGATATACAGAGACTTAGATCTGCTGAAATGAGATACCTTCGGAGGACCGCAGGATACAATCTACTAGATCACAAAAAAATTAAGACATCTTAGAAGAATTGCACATGGAACCTTTAGAAAACAAAATTTGTGATTATAAGTCAAGATGGATGCAACATGTTCATCGAATGGAAGATCACAGGATACCCAAACTAATGTTAAGATATCAACCTGCATTGAAGAAGAAGAAGACCAGGACGTTCACTCAAAAGACTTCTGGATGGTGTTTCTCTTGAGGCCTAAACAGGTCAACAAATGACCTAAATTCGTGAATGTACTATGATGATGCTGATAATTTTAACTTGGGAACATTATATATTTTTATATAAACCAACGATGCAAATGTGGTTTTTCAAAGAATATTTTATAAAGCCAGAGGTTTCGGGTTCAAATCCCAAGTCACATGCTAACTTTTCTTTTCAAATAATATTTGGTCTTCGTTGCTAAATGTCAAAATTTAAATTATAACATCAAATTGTCTGTACTCAGAGGTTAAGAGTCACAACTGAATTTTCAGTGATTCTAGAGTATAATGTAGTATCAGTCAGGAAAGAGTTATCTACTCTGAATCTTACACGACATCTACAACATGGAACTCACTTCCCAATCATATCAGGACCGTCAATCACTAACATTATTTAAATACATATTGAGATATTTCTTAAGTTATGAAAAGAAAATACTACCTGCATAACAACTATATTCAGCATTTTGCATATACCTGTAAATATTCATCTAGATAGCATTTCTTATTTTATTTCTATTCCATGTTTTGTCAGTGTTAGCTAATATTAGAACACATCCGCATTCTGCTTTGTTTAGTCTATATATATTAATAACATTTTAAAATTGTAATAAGTACTATATTTGATTTTATTAAATATAAAAGCCGCTGCAACTCCAATATCGCCTAGTGGTATAGATTATTAGTAATAAATACTTCCTCCTGTGTAAATGATGAAATTTTGAGACGATTCTGATGCTCTGAGGTTCAGATTTATATCCATCCATAGTAATTCAGCCCGAGGGCAGGTCTTCCACTGAAATCATAGCATTTTCATGTATGCTTTGCATCTTTACTAGGTAATTATAGGTGTGGTAGCTTCCCGTTGCTTTCCACACCGATGAAGGTTGATGATAAGGAAGATGATGATGGCCGGATGATTTTCAGGGACCGTTGGGTCCTAAGCTTCCTGACATTTGTCTTACAGGTGAGGAAAAACCCCAAAAAACCTCGCCCAGGAGCCTGTCCCGACCGGGAATCTAACCCGGGCCCGCTGCGTGACAGGCAGCACGCTACCTCGAGACCACAGCGGTGGACATATATATATGAAAAAATGTATGCTTGAGTCGGGATTTGTACCCGAGTCACTAAACTCTGTACGTTTAGCGCTCTAAAGACCTGAGCTATATATATATATATATATATATATATATATATATATATATAAGAAAAATGTATTATTGTGTTGGAATACATGGGTAGCTCAGGTCATTAGAGTTCTACAGAGTATAGAGACTCGGGTTCAAATCCCGACTCAAGCATTAATTTTTCTTTTTATATCATATTTTCCTTCATTGCCAAATGTCAAAAATATAGTTATAACATCTATATATATATATCCCGTCCACAGTAATTCTGCCCGAAGGCAGGTCTTTCACTGCAGTCATAGCATTTTCATGCTATGCTTGCAGCATTACTAGGGAATTGTAGGTGTGGTAGCTTCCCGTTGCTTTCCACAGCGGTGAAGGATGATGATGATGATAGGCCTAATGATAAGAGTGATGATGATAATGATAAGGGTGATTTGATGGCCATATGATTTCGGGGACCGTTCGGGCCTTAAAGTTTTCCTGGCATTTGTCTTACAGGTGAGGAAAAACCCCGATAAAAACCTCAACCAGAAAAACTGCCCCGACCGGGAATCGAACCCGGGCCCGCTTCGTGACAAGGCAGCACGCTACCTCGAGACCACAGCGGTGGATATATATATATATATATATATATATATATATATATATATACTGCTCAAGTGGGATATTCTTTCAAATAAATTTTATCAAGTATTAACATGGAACTTTAGAAAACAAAATTTCTGACCATAAGTCAAAATGGATGCAACATGATAATCGAATTTAGGATCACAGGACAACCAAGCAGATGTTAAGCTATCAACCAAATTGCAGGAAAAAGAAGACCAGGATGTCCATTCAAATTATTTTGGGTGGTGTTTCTATTGAGGCCATTTGAATATATATATATATATATATATATATTCATTACAACAATAAACTTGGCATACAGAGTTTTCTGATATAAATCAAGGATCAAATGAAAAGCCCTGAAGTCTGATGCGTTTATTTACATCTAATTTATTCATTAGTTAAAAGAAGTATAATGTCATTATATTTTTTTAAATAATCGTCCCGTAAAGTTGTTCAGAAACTGTAAATAAATATTCTTTAATATGTATTTCTTGTTAATTTGTATGATTCCCCATATGAATGCGAGGAGAGAATTTTATTTATGCTTGTTAATAAAACCATAAAATCTCAAATGAAAACAATATTCATGCGGAATGTTTTGTATATATCCATATGCAGTGAAATAACCACAAGGGAATAAGCTTAAAAAAAGAGGAAAACTGTTGTAAAAATAATACGTGTAAATCTACGAACTACATAAATGAAATGTCATCGCATACAGTACATATACAAATATATCGTGAAGTTATATTAATGTGACGAAATGTGATATTCGTAATTTAAACTTTCCTAACAAAGGTTATCATAAATTTTATACATGACACTGCTCTGTAGGGAGGAAATTTTACAAACCTCAGCTTTATACAAAGAATGATTTAGTAAATATTCCGTGAATTATCTACAATTATATTCGACACAGAATAAATAAAAAATCATCTAACTCACTGGCACAATCGCACCCGTAGGTTCATAGCCACGAAGCTATAAGCTTTCCATGTATTCCTATCCTTAGCTAATATTTTTTTCAATCATCCCCTGCGTTATTTACCTCCCTCAACTAATTATTGATGTTATTCTCCCACCTCATTCTTGGCTTGCCTACTGGACTCTATCTTCCTGGTTTCCTACAAGGAGTTCTCATCCCTCTCTTCCATTCACCATTCGTACCATATATCCTGCCGATCACAGTCTATGGACTTAACTGTTCTTATTACAACTGATTTAAATAAATATCATGTAGCTCAATGGTATGTAGTCTTCTCCATTCAACTGTCTATTCATATCTCTTTGATACAAAATTTTCCTAATAACTTTATTCTCAAATATTTGTAATGTTTTCTCCTTGCTTAACTTAAGATGAGATTCCAAAAGAGACATCGGCAACAGCAATGTTAAATGGAATGTTATGGAATAAGAATATTTTTACATAAACAAATATATATATATATATATATATATATATATATGTGTGTGTGTGTGAGTGTGTGTGCGTGTGTCTGTTTTATATTCTAGATTTTCGCGGATGTAAGTATGATTAAGGAATGTTTGTTGGGGTTTCAGCGCCATGAATTCAAGGTTGGCCTCTGGCCACTGATTCCGACTTTTCGACATAATCCCACATAATGGCATGTGGAATCATGTAGAAACATCGGAACCAGTGTCTACTGATTCCGACTTTCCGACATAATCCCACATAATGGCATGTGGAATCATGTAGAAACATCGGAACCAGTGGCCACTGATTCCGACTTTTCGACATAATCCCACATAATGGCATGTGGAATCATGTAGAAACATCGGATCCAGTTGCCACTGATTCCGACTTTTCAAGATAATCCCACATAATCGCATGTGGAATCATGTAGAAACATCGGAACGAGTGGCCAGAGACCAATCTTGAATCCATGACGCGGAAACCCCAACAAACATTTCTTAATCATATACGAGTAGTTATATTAGCTCGCAAAACTTAAGTTCCCTATTTCAAATTGTTGAGTGGAAAATTCCCCTATGACCTGTTTCAGTTTTGCACGCTTTTACTGAATCATCCTGTATATTATTCAGTTTGTTTCTTAATCGCAGTTTACAAATCTCATTTTATGTACGTTTACATGACCCAAGTCACCCTATAGGTTACCATCAATTGGGAGAGGATTTTAAATTTCGGATTACACACTTTCTGACCATACAAGTGCATTGAGGGACTCCCTGGATATGAGATAAGTTCAATGCCACACCGAGACAAACACAAACATTTAGACAAAACGAAACAGTGAGTCGTATGCTTACATACTAAACGAGGCGAATATGATATAAAGGAATATGTCACATAGTATTCAGGGACTCTTTAGGTCATTTAGGATCCTGCAATTTGTTTTACATGTGAGGAAAATCCCCAAAAAAACACACATAGGAAACTGGGCCCACTGCATCTGAGACAATGACATCGTAACCGCAGATTTACACATTGCAACTATTAAAAACTCTGCAATAAAATAAGGTACCACTTTCCTCTGATATTCTACGAGTAATATAAGCATACGACCAGGATAAAATTTAAAATAATTTTATATATCTGTGCAACTCGATTCATTTATTATGTTTTTACATTATTTCAACCAGATTTGAATTTTAAATTGCGTGTGGTTTCTCGTGTAACATTGTATCGAATGTTAATATTATTAGTATCAGCTTTTAATTTGTTTCAATTATGTACTAGACTGCAAAAAATATAAATAATAAATTGCAGTAACATACAATAATGAATACGGCTATTTGTATTATTAATCTGATAAGAACTCAGAAACATATTCGCATTAAAATTTATCTGTTAGAATAAAATAATTTAATAAAATTTATAAACGGCGCTGCAGGAAAAAGTTACATATATATTTAAATATTTTGCCTAATACAGCACAAATGAATAAGATAGAAGCCATAGAGGGCGTAGTTAGTAAAACTAAATTGGACAGCATGAGATACGAATATATGAGACAACAATGTAATACATAAAAAATCATAAAACTAGAAAAAAACGCTCATATAGACAGAGCCATTAACACAACGTTAATTAGAATGGTTCAAGATTTGCACCAAGGAAGAAAAAGAGGCTCGCACAGTGGAGTATTTTGTCGATTAGGCGGCCAAAATTATTTTTGCAATTCAGTTGAGTTTAAATGTGCCCACTTATTAAATTCATTGTATTTTAAGAGATAGTTATAACAAAAGTTTGGGAAGTATTAATCAAGTTATGAAACCATCCCTTGTACAAAAAAACACAAGATTTGCGTTTATATAACTCTTTGGCTAGACCAGTGTTGACCTATGGTAGTGAATCATGGACACTAAAAAGACAACATGAAAGCAGAATAACAGCTTGTGAAAGGAGATTCATGCGCACAACAGTGGGTTACACCAGTGGGAATCGGAAAAGGAACACCGATATCTTAAAATAATTGAAGACTACGCCAATTTTGGAATATATTAAACAGTACCAAATAAATTGGAAACACCATCTTGAAAGATTGAGTTCAAATCGGATCCCCAAAGCTGTTTATAATTATATACCAAGAGGATGAAGATATCTGGGCCGTCCTATGATACGCTGGAGGGAAAAGTTTCTATAGGATCGTAACAGGTATTGGCCTAATACTTGGAAGGAAGAAGAAGAAGAAGAAGATTTTAAGAGAAAGATAGTACATTTTATTGAAAGATATGTATTTTACGTTTTTAAATTATGTAGTCCAATCATATTAACCACTATGATTTGACTTGCAAAACTATACCTGATTAAGAACACTGCTATAAGCAATGAACATTCCATTTATCTTCAGAACGTGCAATATGAAGTACAACATTTGTCATTCTGTAAAGTGATTTGAAATTTCCACTTGTTTACGGAGGCGGTTAAGGCCAAATACTAACTTTACTTAAATGTACATACATAAGATCACTTTCATGGCAATGAGTTTGTTGATCAGAGTCACAGTTCATCAGAAGATATTTTGGCCATCTCTGACAATTAATTTTCAGATTTAGCTGTTATCTGATTCAGATTTGACTGGAAGTAGTATTTCTAAAGTTTACTTAACCCTTAAATTCGTAGTGTATCTTAATGGATACTTCAGTTGGTTCAATTAATTTGATATTTTAAATAAATCAGAATAAAACGAACAAAAAGAAACCACTTAAATGTGTGTCTAATTATACAAAATATATCTAATAATAACAGTCACACAAAATTCCGTTTTCACTGCGGTCCGTCACATTTAAATAACTAACTGAAGAAAGTTGTGTTTTGCCAATTTAGGGGTTAAAAAATTGTGCGTTTTGTATATGTTGTGGTCTCATTCCACTCAGAACAGGAACTGAAATTAGCAATCTTCTAAGCACGTCTAGGTTTCGGGACTATCAATATCCTTTATCTGTACTACAATTAATTGAAGTGGCCAAAAAAACTCTTAAAATGTTTGTATCTGAGTCAGGACAATTCTGAAATTTCTGGATAACTTATATTGAGTTCGTTGCGATCCGTCACACCCCGAGTTGTAAATTAACATCAATGAGTATTTTATTCTTCATCTAAAGTCTGTACAACTTCTTCTAAATGTGTCGGCAGTCGTGTAATAGTAAAATCCAATAATAGTTGTAAATTAATTGCAGTAAAAGTGTTAGTGACATGACGAGATTCTTTATCCGGATAGCAATCCATTTTTGTTTTCCTTTTTTAGCACACTGTAGCACGGATACACGTTTTTGTGGTGTTCCATATTACTTAAGATTGTGTTCTAGAAAACCAACTTGAACAAACATGGCCAATGTTCTTAATACCGATGATTGTGCTTTGTCTTTCTGAAGTCTATGAGAGTACGTTCTCCTATAATTTTCCTGCCCACTTTCGAGAATTGATTACTCCGTGTATTTTACAACCATCGGTTCTTCCTGCAGTATCTAAATTTACTTCTGAAGCTTACGTCAGAACACCCGTATCTGTACTGATATGTAAAACCTCTGATTTCCTTCTCTCGTTCAATTCTTGATATGTTTTCGTTGGCCGTCCTGTTAGACTCACTACCTTAGAAATTGCGAATATTCCTTCAAATCAATTACTACTTTTCTTAAGAAATGTTTCCTCTCACTTGTGTGCTGCTATCCACATTCTTTTCAATTCGAACTTAAAATGTGAATTTGTGTGCTTTATTTCCTTTATTTGTTTGTCTGAGTAAATTTTATAGTGTAAAAGGTAATTTAAAAACAAATCTCATTTTTCTTTAATATTCAGAAAATGTTGTTGTTGCATAATGTTAAACAGCCTTTTCGACTCATTATACTGACGCACGATGGTTCTAAAATAAAATTCGAGAAATTTAGAATAGAAATAATCACGTAGTAAAAAAATATAATTTTTACTAATACCTAAACGAACCTGAATATCACGGAAAACCGCGTGTTTCCGCTATCGATTTTCAATGAATCGTGAAGCTAATACTTTATCCTTTCTACCATAGTAACGGAAAGTGCCCGGAAATATAAATAAAATACTCAAGTTTGTTAACATTTATTTGAGAAAATAACGAAAAAATACCCTATTTGAAGAAGCTTTATCTGAATCAGGATAGATATCAAGAGGATAAAAATAATTAAAATATGTTAATACTTACTGGTTTATCACAATCCGTAACTATTCACTTCAAATATAATCCCTAATGAGCAATAATCAAAATGGAACATACACTTGTACAAAGAGCGTCGAGAAAAGATACTTCAGTATGGGAGACAATAATTTTTCGATTGGTCATACAGACTCAAGGTAACACTGACTGATGAAAATTGGGTACAGTATTATCACCTGATTATTCAGCTCTGCCATGTGCTATTTTGTTTTCCCTGTCTAGAATAAATTTCAGAAAATCGACTTTTGGCTGTCTAAATCGGTCAGATACCCCACTGTGCGTCGGGGGGGAGGGAACTATGGGAAAGTAGGACTAACGCCTCTTCTAATGAAATATCCTCTGTATGATGGCAAACATGTTATCTTTACCTTGTCGTGGTGGAGTGGCTTGCGTGCTTAAATGATCCCGAGAGCTATGCCGGCGGCAGCATTGCTGTCGATAGGGTTATCCATGCCGGAACAATAATCACAAATAGGAATGATATGCACAAAGATATTAAACATAGGCTCAATTCTGGAAATGCGTGCTATTGTGCATTACAGAGACTCTTGACGTCCCAACTCCTTCCAAAAAACGTTTTACTGAAAACATATAAAACTGTTATTCTGACAGTTATATTATATGGATGCGAAACATGGACTCTTACTTTAAGGGGGGAGGAGATTACGAGAATTTGAGAATAAATTTCTTAGAAAAAAAATTGGACCAAATAGAGATGAACAGACAGGTGAATGGAGGAGCCTACATAACAGTGAACTACATGGTCTTTATAGAAAGCCAGATATAATAAGAACACATAAGTCTCGTAGACTGCGATGGTCAGGACATGCGTCACAAAAGGGAATGAAAGACGGAAAGACGTACATGGAAGCTTCTTGTAGGAAAACCAGAGAGAAAACGCCCAGTTGGTAGACCGGCAATGAGGTGGGAGAATAACATTAACCGTGATTTGTGGGAAGCAGATTATACAGGGAATGATCGGAAAACATTAGCTCAGGATAGGGATTTATGGAGAGCTTATGTCCGCATGGCCATGAACCTTCGTTTTCGATAGTACCAGTGAGTTAGTTTAGTTACAGGTTTCTGATTAATGGTGTTTCGGGCTCTTAAACAACAAATGCCACTTGCGCCCTTTCAGTGTTATACATTAATTTACATGTTTAAAATGTCAATTCTAAGGATAAGAATCTATTACAGCTAAAAGTGTTATAAGTGGAAAAATCAAGAACAAATAAATACATTTTATTAATTGGGATACTCTTTAGGATACAGAAAATCTCAAGACATTGGAATAAAATTGAATACCTGTATTTGCAAAACTCCAGCCAGACTATCTCAGAACTGTTATTTGAATGTGCCGCATTTGATTCCAAAAGAAATAAATTTATTATGAAATTAGGTTATTGCCATAATATATTTCAACTGCCTTTGTCAAATATTTTATGTAAGAAGCGTTGCTATAGAAAGCTGTGTGACTTTATCCATCATGTTTTAAGAGACTTTGAGTTAGTTTTTTCTTGGGTTTGTTAATTAATTAATTTATTTGTTCACATTACGTTATTATGTAACGCTAGAAATTAACCATACTCTAAATCACTGTAAATAATTAATTGCATTGTAACTAAAACCCTAACATACCGGATGGTGAAATAGGGTTCATATTATTGGAGATTCAATAAAAAATACATTTAGGCACTTCTGTTTTAATACTATACAGCGAACTTCAAAATACAACGTAAGACAAGAAACACTGTTAAAAGTATAGAGTGGTTGCATTGCCACTGTTATTATATGAATGTGAAAGAAGGACACTTAACCTCTGATCAATTTAGACAAATCAAGTCTCAGAAATTAAATTTCTTCACTTTGTAACTGGAAATACAATAATAGATCACAAAATATGTTCTGATATCAGAAAGGAAATGAACATAGAACCAATCACAACTTTAATAGAAAAATATACAGAATGAATTGAAGAGACAATGTTCTACGAATGCTAAATATTAGGATGGCAACAACTGTTTTTTTCTATTATAATCCGCGAGAGACAAGATATATAGGTCGACCCTTTAAATATATGGCGTCAGCAATTTTGAATCGGAACAGACCAACACGTCTAATCCTTGAAGACGATGATGATGATGATGCAAATATTATTCATCATCATCATTATCGATATTAACGATTAGGCATACTGGACCGATAAGTCCCAAAGAATCTCTTCACGCCAGCGCCATCTTTTCATAGGTTGATCTATATTCTATTTGCATTACAATATAGAGAAAATAGAGAAACGTTTTGTAATCCTGTAGTCTATGACGTGATCCGTCAAATAATGCGTACTTTATTTTTAAAAATAGACGTAATTGACTCTAACTAACTAACTCACTGGCACTATCGAACCTGTAGGTTCATGGCCGCGCGGACATAAGATCTCCATACATCCATATCCTGAGCTAATGTTTTTCAGTCATTCCTTTTATAATCTACTTCCCTCAAATCATAGTTAATGTTATTCTCCCACCTCATTCTTGGTCTACCAACTGGGCGTCTTCTCTATGGTTTCCTACATGAAGCTTCCGTGCACGTCTTTCAATCCCCATTGGTGCCATATGTCCTGCCCATCGCTGTCTACGAGACTTAACTGTTCTTATTATATCTGGCTTCCTATAAAGACCATTTAGTTCTCTGTTATGTAGTTTTCTCCATTTACCTGTCTGTTCATCTCTCTTTGTTACAAAAATTTGCCTGAGAACTTTATTCTCAAATACTGGTATTCTCCCTTCCAGCCTTAAAGTAAGAGTCCATGCTTCGCATCCATATAATACAACTGGTAGAATAATAGTTTTATATATTTTCAGTTTAACATTTTTTTAAAGGAGTTGGGACGTCAAGAATCTCTGTAATGCATAATAGAACGCATTTCCAGAATTGAGCCTATGTTCAATCTCTTTGTGCATCTCATTCCTATTTGTGATTATTGTGCCTAAGTATTTGAATTCAGACATCTCCTCAAAATTAACTCATCTGTCATTAACTGTCCATTTCCATTATATAATGTATTTCAATGTGTGACCATATATTTAGTTTTATTGATATTAACTTCCAGTCCCAATTTCTTAGTTTTATGCAATAGTGTGTGCGTGTTGGCCTTTAGTATCTCCTCGCTATCGGCCAATAGTACTACATCATCAGCACAAACTAACAGCTTATTAATACCATTGAGTTGTACGTCTCCTTTTTCCTCTAAAGATTTGATGGCATGCTCTAGTACAGCGGTTCCCAACCTTTTTCGACTTGCGAGCCCCTTCCACAACGATTGAGTTGGGTGAACCACTGACTTTTAAATATACATACAGTAGACATGCATAAAATTTAAGCAAAAGCTTTAATAATCTTAAATTAACTTATCCTTTAACGGTTAAAACCTAAAGTTAATCTAGTTACGGCTTAAAAGTTACACAACGTGTAGGCCTAGCTGTAGCGAAATGAAATGCATTCCTAACGTTGTTACATAACTGTAAATCAGACATTCGCGGTAAATATTAATTTATTGTGAAAATAATGTGATAAAATCGCGATGTTATACATATTATGCAACATGGGGCATTGGAGGTTAATTAAATTTTAAAATAATAATACTAATATTATTATTATTACTATTATTATTATTATTATTATTGGTATTATTATTACATTACTATTACAATGCTGCAGAAATGAAGGAAGCAATAATAGGCCTAACCGCGAAACCCGTCATTACGGAAATGTTTTGACGAACCCCTTGAAATATTTCGTGAACACCCTGGGGGTTCGTGAATCATATGTTGGGAACCGATGCTCTAGTACAACGTAATTGACTCTCTATTTCATTAATCATATCTAATATATATTTTCCTTTGATGTCTAGGAATTAATTTATATATATATATATATATATATATGTATATATGGCACAATTAAGATAATATTGAAAAATACAAGAAAGGAAACAAAAGAAAAATTATAAAGCAATGGCAGTTCCCCTACTTTTGTATAGTAGTCAGTTTTGGGTTTTAACTAAAAGAGAAGAGAAGATCATAGAAGCAGCTGAAATGAAATTTCTGGTAAGTGTAGCTAGCTGCAAGATTATAGAAATCTAGATAAAAGAAGAAACTAAGATATTAGAAATGAGCTAAATATTTTTAAACATTTAGGTAAAATAAAACAATCTAGAAACAAACTGGAAAGAACATGTCCAAAGAATGAAAGGTGAAAGCATACCAAAAATGATATTTAATTATAAACCAAAAGGAGACAGGAATGTTGGTAGACCGAAAAAGATATGAATTCAAATTTTTAAACGAGAATCTATGAGACCGGTACAAGATACCTGGGCTTAATCCTTGATTGTTGATTATGATGATGTCTACTAGTATATAATCTGATAAAAAGTGGAGAAATCTCACCTCTAAAGATTTGATTTCTCTTAACAGAATTCATTTCCATATATTATCAAAGGTACTGTAATTAAAAAAAACTAATTCACTGGCAATATTGAACCCGTCAGTTCATTGACGCGCGGACATAAGCTCTCCATACACCTCTATCCTAATATTTTTCTATCATTCCCTGTATAATCTACTTTCCTCAAATCATATTTAATGTTATCCTTCCACCTCATTCTTGGTCTACCAATTGGGCGTTTTCCCTCTGATTTTCCTACAAGAAGCGTCCATAACGTCTTTCATTCCCCATTCGTACCACATGTCTTGTCCATCGCAGTCTACGAGACTTAACTGGTTTTATTATATCTGGCTTCGTATAAAGACCATGTAGTTCACTGTTATGTAGTCTTCTCCATTCGCATTTTCGTTCATTGCTCTTTGGTCCAAAATAATTTATAAGAACTTTATTCTCAAACACTCGTAATCTCCTTTCCCCCCTTAAAGTAAGAGTCCATGTTTCGCATGCACTGAACTGGTAGAATAATAGTTTTATATGTTTTTCAGTTTAACGTTTCTTGAAAGGAATTGGGACAAGAGTCTCTGTAATTCATAATAACGCCATTTTATTTTAAATATTAAACAAATTAAACCATTTTATCTTAAAGGATATATTGCTAATTTAAGAGATAAAGAACAGAAAATTATAGTTTTCCTTCCAGAGATTTTCAGGAAAATTTTAGTCACGTAGTTCTGTGAATGAACAGACGATGGCAGAAGCGAGCAGTACTTTAACCCACACAATTGCTCAGTCGGTATCAGAGCAAAAATGAAGAACTTAAAATATATTTTAGCTCAAGTTCAATAAATATCTACCCTAGATAATTAATCTTAGATTTTTAAAACTCGTTAATTTATATACATATCCCACTATTCATCACAAAAAATATTCAGATATTTAAAAACTTGGATTTACGTGTTATTTTCAATTCCTTTCAAAATTGTTCAACAATGCGCATTCATCGTCATCAACATTGATATTACTATTGTTATTATAGTAATTATTATAGTTATTATTATTGTTAATGTTTGATTACAAAATTCGAATGTGGCGCAGAAAGAAATGAACCTTTAAATTGGCAATGTATCCTGTAGGATACATCAATTTGTTTAAGGGCACCGAATGGTGAAAATTGTGAAAAAATGGCAAAAATTGATTTTTTTCTTTATTTGCATTTTTATAACTGTGATTCCTTAGGATCATTTTCATGTAAAATATTTATTCTTCTTCTTCTTCTTCTTCCTTCCAAGTATTAGGCCAAGGCCTGTTACGATCCTATAGAAAATTTTCCCTCCAGCGTTTCATAGGACGGCCCAGTGATCTTCGTCCTCTTGGTATATAATTATAAACAGCTTTGGGGATCCGATTTGAACTCATTCTTTCAAGATGGTGTTTCCAATTTAGTTGGTACTGTTTAATATATTCCAAAATTGGCGTAGTCTTCAATTCTTTTAAGATATCGGTGTTCCTTTTCCGATCCCATCTGGTGTAACCCGCTATTCTGCGCATGAATCTCATTTCACAAGCCGTTATTCTGCTTTCATGTTGCTTTTTTAGTGTCCATGCTTCACTACCATAGGTCAACACTGGTCTAGCCAAAGTGTTATATAAACGTAATCTGGTGTTTTTTTGTACAAGGGATGGTTTCATAACTTGATTAATAATTCCTAAACTTTTATTATAACTAGTAACTTTTTCAGGGATATCCTTTTCATCCCAGATAGAGAGATAATATCCAAGATATTTAAATTGATTAGATCTCTCTAAAATTTTATTCTGGAGACAGATTTTACTTTGTATGGGGTCCTTCCCATGAAATGCCATAATTTTAGTTTTGTTAATTGATATTTCCATATTAAATTTGGCACCTATTTTTTGTAAATTATAAATTGATCGTTGCAAATCATTTTCGGAAAGTGCCAGGAGAGCTAAATCGTCTGCAAAAAGAATAGCATCGAGTTTGAGGTTCCTATTGATGGGTATATATCCTCGTTGTGTTTTACTCCATTCATTTATTAATTTATTCATGTATATAATGAAAAGCACCGGTGAAAGTCCACATCCCTGTCTTACTCCAGTGTTGATCTTTTCCCAAGAAGATAATTTGCCATCTTGTTTAACAGAGATTTCATTATCTTTATAGATGTTGAAGATATTAGTAATATATTGTTGTGGAACGTTATCATCAGCTAAAATTTGTAGTAATATATTTCTGTCTACTTTGTCAAAAGCCTTTATGAAGTCAACAAAAATATTTATTGTAGGAGCAAAATTGACTCTGTGACGTAAGAGTTTAAATACCCCTGCACGTATGATCAGCATTATTACTTAAACTTTAATATGTGTTTCTTCCGTTTCTATATTTTTTCCAAAACTTAAAATGATGCTTATGATGCAATTTTTATGCTATCAAAATGAAATTTTGTGGTTAAACTCCCCAACATATGCTAATTGAAATTTGCTATGCAGTTACTAGTCTAAGACATATGTGTTCTTTTAAATTGAGATGGAAATGCATGAGAGTAGATTTTTTTAATGAAAAATAAGCAGTATCCTCCCTTTATACATTTTTTTCTTTGCATGGAAAAATTATTTCGTGGAATCATAAAGACTATAAATATCAAATTCCATGTGATAATTTTTAAAAATGCATCATAAGGAGCACCTTTTAAAAAATAATTAAAAAATAGATTTAAAAATTATACTTCTGAACCTATTCTACTTATAAACACCAAACATCACAGAAACAACTTCTATAATTAGGCTACGTAATATAGGCTATGTGACAAAAATTTCAAAATAATCAGATGAAAACAAAAAAAAATTGAAATTCACCAGTTAGTCCCCTTAATTTACTTAATATTCTTCTTCTTCTTCTTCTTCTTCTTCTTCTTCGGCTTTCCTCATTTATAGGTTTGCTGTCTTCAGTTTCCATTTATCTCTATCATTCCAATCCCACTCTTCCAAATTCCTATCCTCCATTATTTTGTTCTGACGTATGTTTTCCATTTCCATGTAGATCTACCACGTTTATTTCTTCCAGGGGAAGACCATTGGTATACATTTTTTGGATATCTTTCATTTTCCATTCTTTGTACATGGCCATACCATTTAAGAGTTTGATTTTCAATCCTCTTAGAAACAGACGTGGTGACATTCATTTCTCTCCAAAGGAATTCATTTCTTATTTTATCCTGTCTTGTTTTTTTTGGAGGCTTCTTCTTAAATAATCAAATTCAACTGTTCTAATTTTATTGTTCTGTAATTCCGTCAAACACCAAGTTTCACTTCCATATGACAAAATATTCTTATTATGTTCTTATAAATTTTCATTTTAGTTTGCTTTGTAATATTTTTGTTCGAAATTACTACATGTAATGTCTTAGTTGCATTTTTTGCAATTGCAATTTTAGTCTCTACATCTCTCTCACAGCTACCTAAACTTGTAATTATTGACCCAAGATATTTAAAAAAATTCACACTCTTTTATTTTCCCTGTTTCAAGTATGAGGTCATCCACATCCTTTCCCAAACACATATATTCTGTTTTCTGTAAATTTATATTCAGTCCCCATTTTTATATTCTTCCATTAGTTTATTTATCATATATTTCTTATCATCTACATCCCCTGCAAAAATTATTTGATCATCTGCAAACAACAATGAATGCAGTACTTTTCCTCCTATAGGAATACCCATTTCAGAACATTTCATTATACCACAAGTTAAGAGCCTGGTTTAAATAAATGTTAAACATAATTGGTGACAAACTGCATCCCTGCTTAAGGCCTTTATTCATTGTGAATTCCTCTGTTAAATTATTCTGTATTTTTACTTTAGCTTTTGTATTAGTAAAGATCCTCCCAACAATATTAATTAAACTATATAAATCCATTTATCACAGATATTCATATTTCTCATTGCCATCCATATTTTAATAAGGCAAACGAAAACAAAGAAGAAGGAATTAATTAAATGTGTGTACAATTACACAACATACTTAATAATAACAGTTAAGCATGTTTTCCTTTTCACTGCAGTCTGACACATTTAAGTAACTCACACGAGAAATTAGTGTCTCGCCAATTTAAGGGTTTAAACATAGGCCTAAGTTTAACTCTGGAAACGCATAACATTATTCATTACAAGGACTGTCATTCCAAACTCTCTAATAGAACATTGAATGAAAAAAAATAAAACGATTATTCTTCCAGTTAAATGGTGCAAAACGAAGTCTCTTACTTTAAGGGAGGAGAAACTATTACGAGTCTTTGAAAGTAAAGTTGTTAGGAAATAAACCAAAGAGATACGAACAGACATGTGAATGGAACAAACTATTACATCGACTTATATGATGTTTATGGAAATAAGAATAGTTAAGAATAGAAAAGCCTCGTTGAGTGTGATGGGTAAGATATGTGGCACGAAAGGGAAATGAAAGAGAGAATTTGAAATTGCTTGTAGAAAAACTAGAGGGAAATCGCCCAGTAGGTAGGCCAAGAATGATGTTAGAGAATTACATGAATTATGGTTTGTTGGAGGTGAATTATACAAAGAATGATAACAAAACATTAGCTCAGGATACGGATGTCTGAAGGGCGCATGTCTGTGAGGCCATGAGTCAGTGAGTTATTATTGTTGGTATTGTTATCTTTGCGATTATTATCATTATTTCTATAATCATTATTATCTTTATTATTATATTACTATTATCATTGTATTATTATTGTCGTTCTATTATTTTTATAGTTATATTTTAATCATTATTATTATTATTATTATTATTATTATTATCATCATCAAAATATTACGATCATTATAATATTATTATTATTATTATCATCACTATCATTATCATTACTATTTTTATTGCGAATGAGCCAATTTAGGACTACGTAAAGTACTTAGATGAGTATCCTTTTAGCCATATGTCCCTCTTTTTTTACCAAGGTGTTCCTTTTTTTGGGGGGGGGGTTTGTCCTCTTGGTCAACCTGCCACCTATGTATCTTAATTCTAAATATATCTCTGTTTATGATATCTTCCTTAGTAATGGCTGCCAATTTTAAGTCCTTTTTTAGCTTCACCAATCCATTTTATAGTATTCACTTGTGCTTTACTTCTATTTTCGTAGAATTCTAATATTAATTTCGAATGATATTATTATTATTATTATTATTGCCAGTCCCAATATAAAAGTGGATGGAGTATCTTGTTCGAAGGTATGCGGGTTCAAACCAGCGTAAAAATCCTGAGTGTAGCTTCCTTCGGAAGGGAAGTAGAGCCGTGGATCCCATGCTTTATATTCATGGCACGTAAAAAATATCAAACCAAAAATAAAAAAAAAATCCTTCTTACAAAAATGTGTATCCACTTTCAGACTCTGATTTTAATTCGACGATGATGTAAAATGTTAAATAATAATATGTTATACTCTCCTGCTGGAGTTCGGAATTCCCAAAAAGTTAGTTAGACTTATACGAATGTGTCTAAATGGCTCAACGAGTAGGGTGCGTGTAGGCAAACAGTTTTCAGACACTTTTGAAATCCAGAATGGGTTGAAGCAAGGAGATGCACTATCTCCTCTACTATTTAATTTTGTACTAGAGCATGCCATTAAATCTTTAGAGAATAAGGAAGGCTTACAACTGAATGGTATTAATAAGCTGTTAGTTTATGCTGATGATGTGGTACTACTGGCCGATAGCGAGGAGATACTATAGGCCAACACGCACACACTATTGAGTAACACTAAGAAATTAGGACTGGAAGTAAATATCAGTAAAACTAAATATATGGTCACACGTAGAAATACATTATATAATGGAAATGGACAGCTAATGACAAATGAGGGAAATTTTGAGGAATTGGCTGAATTCAAATACCTAGGAACAATAATCACAAATAGGAATGAGATGCACAAAGAAATTAAACATAGGCTCAATTCTGGAAATGCATGCTATTATGCATTGCAGAGACTTTTGATGTCCCAACTCCTTTCAAAAAACGTTAAGCTGAAAATATATAAAACTATTATTCTACCAGTTATATTATATGGGTGCGAAACATGGACTCTTACTTTAAGGGAGGAAAGGAGATTACGAGTATTTGAGAATAAAGTTCTTAGGAAAATTTTTGGACCAAAGAGAGATGAACAGACAGGTGAATGGAGAAGACTACATAACAATGAACTACATGGTCTTTATAGGAAGCCAGATATAATAAGAACAGTTAAGTCCCGTAGACTGCGATGGGCAGGACATGTTGCACGTATGGGGAATGAAAGACGTGCATGGAAACTTCTTGTAGGAAAGCCAGAAGGAAAACGCCCAGTTGGTAGACCAAGAATGAGGTGGGAGAACAACATTAACTATGATTTGAGGGAAGTAGATTATACAGGAAATGATTGGAAAGCATTAGCTCAGGATAGGGATGTATGGAGAGCTTATGTCCGCGCGGCCATGAACCTACGGGTTCGATAGTGCCAGTGAGTAAGTAAGTACTCTTTCTGCTATAGTACAGCTGAGAGAGTTGTTATATGTGGCAATTTTATCAATGATATATTTTTTCATGTACAATAACTTATTTAATTTGCCACATGGAATAAACTGTATTTAAATTCCTCTTTAAATAGTCTATATTGTAAAATTTCCTCAGATGATACATTTCATATTACTTTGCCTTAGATAGGCAATATATCAATCCAATCTTTTTTTTTAATTTTAGTAACTAACTCACTGAGAGTAAAATAATATATACTACAGTACTTTATTATTATTTAATTGTAATATTATTGTGTTTTCTTTATGTAATTGTAATGTTAATGTTTTTAGTGTATAATGCTATTGCGTTATTATTTAATTGTAATATTATTATTGTGTTTTCTTTATGTAATTGTAATGTTAATGTTTTTAGTGTATAATGCTATTGTGTTATTACCTAATTGTAACATTATTGTGTTTTCTTTATGTAATTGTAATGTTAATGTTTTTAGTGTATAATGCTATTGCGTTATTATTTAATTGTAATATTATTATTGTGTTTTCTTTATGTAATTGTAATGTTAATGTTTTTAGTGTATAATGCTATTGTGTTATTACCTAATTGTAACATTATTGTGTTTTCTTTATGTAATTGTAATGTATTGTGTTTTCTTTATGTAATTGTAATGTTAATGTTTTTAGTGTATAATGCTATTGTGTTATTACCTAATTGTAACATTATTGTGTTTTCTTTATGTAATTGTAATGTTAATGTTTTTAGTGTATAATGCTATTGCGTTATTATTTAATTGTAATATTATTATTGTGTTTTCTTTATGTAATTGTAATGTTATTGCTGTTTTTGTTGTTTAATTTTCTTTACACTAGTACCAATTATTACTTTATTGTAACGAACTGTCAACAGCACGTACGGCTTACTGCCCGTGCGACCCATATTTGTAAATAATATTGTAAATACCTTACTTTTTGTCTAATAAAGTCCTACTACTACTACTACTACTACTATTAAGATCGCGGTGCTGGCTCAGATGATTACAAGCCTGTTTCTTGACTAGCACGGTTCGATACTCAATATAATTTACCACGACCATTTAGCCCGGAAGACGAAACCAAACAGGAATCAAGACACCGGCCGTGAAAGTCTACAATTTTACATGCTAAGAGTATTGTCTAACCGTCCATGGTATCTTTACCTTGTCGTGGTGGAGTGGCTTGCGTGCTTAAATGATCCCGAGAGCTATGCCGGCGGTAGCATTGCTGCCGATAGGGTTACCCATGCCGGACGGTCGAAGGTGATAAGCCAGACGAAAAAAGTACCTTGGTCGAAGGAGTGACGATCTTTCACCGTAGAAATACAACCGTCAAGAAATGCGGACATGGGTTCAACTGGGGTAAAATTTTCCGGAGGTCAAATAGTCCCCCATTCGCTTCTCCGGGCGGGGACTACTTCAGGGAACCCATGGCTCAGGATAGGGATGTATGGAGAGCTTATGTCCGCGCGGCCATGAACCTACGGGTTCGATAGTGCCAGTGAGTAAGTAAGTAAGTAAGTAAGAGTATTATCTAAGGATTTAAAGTAATCGTGGATTTAATTTTACAAACTCAGTTCCAACTAAATACTAAATAAAAACATATCCTCAACTCTTGTCCTACTGAGGGTCGGATCGAGGAATGAGATGAAATAAGCCCTTATATAGAGGTCTGTGAATGACAAGGTTGCCGGCCGACCACGCCTGACGCAACATCACGGGGGCAGATGAACGAAATGAAATTAAATGGATAAGATCAGTATGGAGAAATGATTGGAATGAAATTGTGACAGGGGAAAGCAGGAGAAAACACCGAGAAAAACTTGCCCAAACTTCCGTTTCGTCCACCACGAAACCCTCATGAAGTGACCGAGACTCGATCTCGGGACTCCAGCGGTGAGAGGAGAGCGTCTAACCGCTTGCGCCACGGAGTCCAACTAAGTACTAAAAAAATTAAAAATAACACAATTTAAATTTATTAATCTCTCATTAAGAAGATACAAGGTCAAGTGATATCTTACAGGTCTTAGAAGGCCTTTGGGGTAATAGGATAGTAAGCCTCTTTCTGGACAATCGGTACGAGGTGTCAAACTGGTTGTCAGGCCTACGTAGCGGCCGCTTGCACTCCAGAACATAGTATGGTACTAATTTTAGTTAGAGGTTGAGTCGATTCCAAGGTCATGGTATCGCCAGAAGATTTACGCCGGTTTAGATATCCTGATAACATGAGATACCAGACATTTGTTCTAAAGAGGGACGACGCAGGGCTGACAACCCACCTAACAACTAGTATATATAGCCCAGAAAGGTGGTAACGATAACCTCCTACCTTTCTAAGAGTTGTCTAAGCCCTTTAGTAATATCATTTTACTTGCGTATCTAAAATCGCGAATTTTAACCTCATATTTATATATTTAAATATTGACATGCAAAGATCGACATAATAAAATATAAAAATTCTATTCTATGAGCATATAATGAACATGCATAGTTAGGCTATTTAGCCAAGAACATATAATGTAGTATAGTTTTTGAATATTGATAAAATTGTTATGATCATATAAATATTAAAATCAATTTTAACTCGACTCTAATGGATAATATATCGAATTCAGTTCACTATCCACTAAGCCACCTATCGCCGTTCTTTTGAACTCTCATCACTAGTTCGTTGCTGAAATCTGTAAACTTGCGCCACTCCCACGATAACGGGGAAATCAATAACTACGTACCGCTAGCTACGGCAATATATTATTGACAAACTACGTAATATTACTGCAATAACAAAATGTTACATTAGCTAAACCAAATAAATTAAAGTTTAAACAGAGAAAACAAAAACATATTTTTGTAAATTTAAATTACCTCTGGGTTCACGTAGCAAACTTTTTTTAAATGAAAATTCAAAACAGAAAGTAAACATACTTTTATAGCGATATCTTCTGTTAATCATACTCAAAGAGTCCAAGACATAAATCTAGTGGCCAGACACTAAATTGGCATTTGTTCCTGGTTTTCCTTATTCGCAGATACTGTAATGGGATATCTTCCGTTAATTATATTCAAAAAGTCCAATACATAAATCTAGGGGCCAGCCTCTAAATTGACATTTGTTCCTGGTTTTCCTTATTCGCAAATGCTGTAATGGGTTTTTATTCCTTCTTTCCTTCCTACACATTTGGCTTCTTAGCCCTTTATGCCTAGCCTTAACCGCCCCTTTGGGGTTTCTTGACCAATGTTACGCTTATATCCCTACAGTTGTCGTGAATTACATGTGGTCAGCATATATCTCGTACGAAACTAAGGTATTACTCATATGGTGGAAAGTCGGCTAAATTTTGCACAGAGGCCTCTCTTTCAGGCTTGAGGTTCTCTTAAAAGTCTGAAAATCTTCAGACTCGGCTTAAAGTCCCTCCAGTAGGACTTTTAGCTTGGATTTTTCATCCTAAAATCCATCGACACCAGCCGGATTTCAACTGTAACTCTTGCGATAGTAAAAGTAAAGTGATCCCACAACAGACCCGGAGGCCCTTGGGGTAGTAGGAGGTTAAGGCTCCCACTTTTTTCTAGACAATCGGCACTTTATGTCAGCCGGGTTGTCAGCCCTGCGTGACGGCCGCCTTTACCCCCAGAACAAGCGTCTGGTACTCATTTCCGTTAGAGGCTGAGTCGACCCCAGGGCCATAGTGCCGCCAGAGGGTTTGGGTCAGTTTAAAAATCCTGACCCCAACGGGACTTGAACCCTGGACCCTCCGGCTTGTAGCTCAGTGCCTTAACCACTACGCTACGGCGTGCCCCCTCTTGCGATAGAGGCAAGTGCTTTAACCATTAGATTACCACGAATAATTTCATCAATTCATAATTCATCACTGAATTAAAATGACTGAATAAGTGTAAACCTTGAAAATATAACAGATATATATATATATATATATATATATTACCCATCCAAGTGTTTTGTGCAGGCGGAAAATATGTTAACTAACAACCTGTTTTTCTCTTTCTATTCCTTCCTATGTTGCCACTTCCTGTCCTTTGTATTATGTTGTTTGATTGGCATGTAGAGAGCTGACAAATACTATGTATTTTAATGATCCGTCGTTCTGCGCGGTCCGCGGCAGAATGACTAACTTGACAACCCTGTTACTTTTGGGGTTTCGTCTAGGAATGAGCTGTCCCTTCCTTGCCCTTCTCATTACATGTTGCCACTTGTGATTTATTGTGAGGTTCGTAACAGAGAGACGACAAATACTGTGATTTTAAATGATCCGATCGCTTGAGCGTTCCGTGCTTAAATGACTAATTTGACAACCATGTTAAGAACTTCCACATGTATTTAGAGATTCTCCCCTCACAGTTGAAGATGCAACATTTCAATACGTGGTCAGATGTACAATTTTCTCCTACATCCCTTCCACGGATTCAGTAGATCGGCGACACCAGCGCTAAAACTCTTCCCCTTCGCCCGTGAACAGTTAACTTGGATGTGTAATATATATATATATATATATATATACATAGGGCTAATCACAAAAGGAAGGCTGAGTTAAGAAAATAGTGGAGAATGTTGAGTTTGCAGTGAAAGACCTGATCTTGGGCAAAGCACAATGTATGTATGAATGTATATATTACTTACTCACTGGCACTATCGAATCCGTAGGTTCATGACCGCGCGGACATAATTTATATATTTTCAGTTTAACGTTTTTTGAAAGGAGTTGGGTCATCAAAAGTCTCTGTAATACATAATAGCACGCAGTGTATATATATATATATGGTATGATAGGAAAAATAAATGCCTGGATGGGATTCGAACCCGGAACTCTGAGTCTGTACCTCTGCGTGTTATCCATTACACCACCAGGCGAATCCAACCAAACACTTATTTTTATTATATATGTATTATATTCTCCATTATTACTAGATGTCGCGAGAACTCGGTCTTCACTGCCATCTAGTAGCTGACTATAACAAGTAAGCAAATTAAATTTTACTCTATAGCAGTGACGCTTTATCGATGTTATAACTGCTATAAAGTAAAAATATTCTCTTTAATTTGCTTACTTGTTATAGTCAGCTACTAGATGGCAGTGAAGACCGAGATCTCGCGACATCTAGTAATAATGGAGAATATAATACATATATAAGAAAAATAAGTGTTTGAATTGGATTCGCCTGGTGGTGTAATGGATAACACGCTGAGGTACAGACTCAGAGTTCCGGGTTCGAATCCCGTCCAGGCATTTATTTTTCTTACCATACCATATTAAGCTTGCATTGCTCAATGTAAAACATTTAAACTTATAAGTTGCAATGTGATCTAAGATGTTCAGTAAATGAAAATTAAATTAAAACATGAGTTTTTAATAAAAAATAAAAGCACACATCTTGTGGACCAACATTAATACTATGATTAGACACACGTCCTTCATAAATCAAATAATACAATTAGCTTGATTCAACCAGTGATTAGCTTATACCTTTGGCGCAGTAGTGTTGATTGAATTATGCCAGAAGAACCAAATGAAACAAATTTAAAAATTCCGAGAAAATTTTGCATACATTTTAATAATTATGAAGAAAGTTACCTTGGTTAGACTAACAGATATAATTTAATTCAAATAAAAATATATTATATGACATTTTTTTAAACAGTGACAATTTTACAATACATGAATTATATATATCCATCCATAGTAATTCTGCCCGAAGGCAGGTCCTTCACTGCAATCATAGCATTTTCATGCTATGCTTTGCAGCTTTACTAGGGAATTGTAGGTATGGTAGCTTCCCGTTGCTTTCCACACCGGTGAAGGATGATGATGATAATGATAAGGATGATGATGATGGCCATATGATTTCGGGGAACGTTTGGGCCTTAAAGTTTGCCTGACATTTGTCTTACAGGTGAGGAAAAACCCCGATAAAAACTTCACCCAGAAAAACTACCCCGACCGGGGATCGAACCCGGGCCCGCTGCGTGACAAGGCAGCACGCTACCTCGAGACGACAGCGGTGGACTATTAGTTAGTTACATAATGCTATATATATATATATATATATATATATATAAAGAGAGAAAAATACGAAGAATACAAATTATACATTGAACCAGATGTTGTTAAACAAAAGATGGGGATGGGAATGGGCTGGGTATTTAATAAGAATTGGCGATATTAGAACAATAAATACATAATTTTGGAAAAGGATCGATGAAGATTAATTTATAGCCAAAACTTGAGATTAACGAAATAATGAACATCAAATTCTATCAAGGATTAGACTTTCCGGCCTGTACCTCCTCAGGGAGCTGAACTCTCCATCGCTTCTTCGGCTTTCCAAAATTCATCTTCCCATCAGGTCTAAAAGCAAACAATCTTTGAGGTACCCTATCATTGCGCATCCGTTGTATACCTCGCACTGGTTCTCTTGGCAAATATTTAAGGTTTCAGTGATGGCTGTGATATGTAATTATTTTCGAAGGACAGCATTCCGTTTATGTCCAAAAAGAGTGTAGTCTGCAATGGTTCTTTACCAGCCTCAGTCCAGCCGCTTTATATCCATCAGAATTGATTTGATGTAAAGGCAATCCATATAACAAATTTGAACTGATATTGTTTTATAGAATTTGGGGTGTCTGACTCCTCTTAGCAATGTCGATTTTTAGTACCTTCGCTGGTTTTATGTCAATTCTCGAGTTTATGCAGGACAGATTACAATCGAAGTAATATAATTCACTCATTTGTTCATTAAATTTAGGCCCTGATATAAATAATTTTAGATTTTTGATAAAATACTCGAGGCCAAGACAAATATTCTCGATTATATGGTTACTGCTTTTTGTAAATTTTCTTCAGAATTATTGGTAGCTAAAATTGTACTGGAATTTAAGAACTGGAAAAAGTTACCTTTATATGTTGAAGTATGACATAAACGTCTGTAGGACTGTTTCCAACCATGGTGCTGCCATGACAGATATGATTACGTTGATCATTAATATATCATCATCATCAACAATCACGGATTAAGCCCATGTGGTTTGTTGCGGTCTCATAGATTCTCATTCAAAAAGTTGAATATATCTCTTTTTCGGTCTATTAACATTGCTGTCTGCTTTTGGTTTGTAATTAAGTATAATATTTGGTATGCGTCCATCTTGCATTCATTGAACACGTTCTTTACAGTTTTTTCTAGATTATTTTATCTAAGAGTGTAAAATATTTAGCTCATTTCTATCTCCACTTCTTATTACACGCTTTATATTAGCTTGACCTGTATCTATCTATCTATCTATCTATCTATCTATCTATCTATCTATCTATCTATGTAACGGAATCTTTCAACGCGATTATCACCCATTTAAAATCATTGGATCGACTTGAAACTTTGTATACTTGTAGAGGACCCGTGACAATACAATAATTTCATATTTATTTTCTAAAATCCTGACCATAATCATCAGAAAATCAAAAAAAGTGTTTTTGTATCAATGTAACGGAATTTTTCAACGCGATTTTCACCCACTTAGAAACATTTGATCGACTTGAAACTTTGTATACGTGTAGAGGACCCGTGACAATACAATAATTTCGTATTTTGTTTCTAAAATCCTGGCCAGAATCATCCGAAAATCAAAAAAATGAAAACTGGTATTATAAGTTTGTGGACTTGTCGACTTTTTAGTCAATTGTTGTAAGAGCCCAGTTGGTAGAGCAGTGAACTCTTAGTGGTATATAGTTTCAGTAATCCATACGTCGCTGGTTCAAATCCGGCTGGGAGGGTTTTTTTTAGAGAAGAGTATTACTTTTAGCTCATATTACAATAGTTTCGAAATTAAAGATATTTACATTTTTATCTTATTCCGTAAAATATTAAAACTAAAAAATAAATAATAGTTTTAAAAACTAAAAGAACACGCTTTATTAGAAAACTAAAAAATGGAAAATAATTTTAATTTCGAATACGCTTGGGATAAAATTAAAGTGGTCAACAAAAAAATCATCTCCAACACATATAGAATAAAACTAGAGTTATCAACAAAAAGAAAATAATTTTACCATCAAAAGCGTGGGGTACTTTTTATGATTTTTACATTTTCTTCTTAGAGAGCTTACTTTTACCAATATCTGTTTATTATCAAATATATTAATTGATACAGAGCACCCCACGCTTTTGGTGGTAAAATTATTTTCTTTTTGTTGATAACTCTAGTTTTATTCTATATGTGTTGGAGATGATTTTTATGTTGATTTTTGTTAATTTTATCCCAAGCGTATTGGAAATTAAAATTATTTTATTTATAAGTTTACATCAGC